>BMAV01016483.1:1719-49731 GCA_019973955.1 Trichonephila inaurata madagascariensis
CCACAAAAGTGTTCATACACTTGCAATTTCTTATAAAATTTAATGCTTTCAACTAATAAAAATTAATATATTGTCAATTTTTTTTATATCTACAACTTATTCTTAATGGAATGACATAATTAATTTTTTTAAAATAGTATAACTATTTTTTTTAAAAATTAATTATCAAAAAGCAACTAAAAAATTACGCCACAAAAGTCTTCGTACCCTTAAAAAAATCTCAACTTAGCTTTAAATATTGTGTTTCTTTCTTAATTTAGCACTTAGTAGGATATCTTTTAGTGTCCACAACAACTTTTAAGCATCTTGGTATTATAGATTTAATCAGTTTTTTGTAATTTCTGCATCGATTATTCTCCATTCTTATGTGATTTTTGTTTTTACATCCCACTTTGTGTTTATTTATCACGTTTTCTTTATTTTACATCAGAAGATCACCAAATATGTTCTACTAGGCTAAATAAAGTGATTGAGAAGGTTTTTCATAATTTGGGGACAGTTATAGTAGCACCAGTGGCGTAAAATGAGAGCAGTGCACTTGGTGTCATTAACCTGTTAAAAAATTAAGTAGTCTCCTATATCAAAATTTCATGCGGATAATTTAAAATTTCTCTTTAAAATAATTAAATAGAGCTCATGATTCATAATACCATGAAAAAATACCAAATTAGCTAATTCTGAGGCCAATTTACACCCCCACGCCAGAACATCTTCACTTCTATGCTTCAGCTTGAAAGTGAAGGAGTTCTTGTTCCGCATAAATTCATGAGATGAAACTCCTTAATTTTTCATTTACAAGCTGTTATAGGCTCATCGGAACCAAAAATGTTGAATTGTCTGCCATCCCAAACAATTTGCTGTCAATTTTGAATTTTCTGAAACTTAATTCCAAGAATCTAGTTGGATCAATAAAGCATAGCAGTAGAAGTATTCTTGCGTGGGGGTGTAAATCGGCCACAGAATTAGGTAATTTGGTATTTTTGTTGATATTATGAATCATGAGCTCTATTTAAATATTTTAAAGATAAATTTTAAATTATCCGCCCGAAATTTGGATATTGGAAACGACTTCATTTTTTAACAGGATAATGATGCCAAGCACACTGCCCTCAATGTACGCCACTGGTGTTTCTATAACTGTCCCCAAATTATGAAAACACCTCCTCAATCACTTTATTTAGCCCAGTAGAACATATTTGGTGAGATTTCGATGTAAAAAAAGGAAAAAAAACTACGTATAAAAGCATAATGTGAAGTAAAAAAAAAATAATCACAGAAGAATGGTGGAAAATCGTTGCAGAAATTACAAAAACTGATTAAATCTATACCAAGACGCTTAAAAGTTGTTGTGAACACTAAAAGATATCCTACTAAGTGCTAAATTAACCCGCGGTCACTCGCGCCTGTTTTTCTACCGTCGTTACTCGCGGGGTGTAGAGAACACCCCAAACTCTTAACACGTGTATTTAAATATGAAAAAATTTTTAAGCCAATTATGATATATATTTATAAAGTATAAGATGCTTTTTGTATTATACAAACAAAATTGTTAAATTTATTGCATTCAAATGAGACCAGCATTAATTTAAACTAAACCTACAAAATTTTCATTTTGAAGTACACAATTTTATATTTTTTCATAAACCACAAATAAAACGTATATACCAGTAATAAATATACTTTACAATTAATTTTTTTTTTTTTTTTTTTTTTTTTTTTTTTTTTTTTTTTTTTTTTTCAGAGCAGCCTGTATTCATATGCTTTAAGCACATATTTTTCTTACATTGAAGACAAAAAAATAATTTTTACATCTTTTACCCGTGGACAAACAGTGCAAAGCCCCTTTTTTTGGTGGATTAATGCCCTTTTTAATATATTCTGTATCAGTAAAGCTTCTTTTGAGTGTTTTGTTAAGGTTTGGGAGATCCGATCTCATATCCCACTGTGGCTAAACAAAATCCATTCTAATCTCCTCTAATAATATTGAATGTCTCATTTATTTTCAGGAAAAACCGAATGATAGGCAAAGGAAGCATTAATTCCTGCAGTATTAAGTAGATGATAAAATATTCGCAATGGCCAAAGGTTACATATTCGCGATACATCATATATACTGCACATTTCATCAGTGGTATCACCACCACCTGTATTATAAAAATTTACAATTTCAAGTTTCATCCTTCCAACTTTGGTTACGAAATTACGCAGTCATCGAATTCATTTAGTTCATCTTGACAATCTGTTGATACAGTATATAATAGACTACGAAGTCGCTATTTCTTCCTTTCCCATGGAGTTTTTGTCATAATTTCTGGAAAATGTTTTGAAAATTTTTTAAAAAAAATTATATTTTACAATTATTTTATAGAATTATATTATTTTTATACCACATTTATTAAAATTTTAAATAAAATATTCATGTATATTAATATATTTGATAAAAAAATGTAAACGGAAAAAGTAAAACGTATTCTTCCGTAGATGCTTCGAGTACGAAAACATAACTCAATCACTCGCGGGGTGTTCTCAGCACCCCAGATAAACTTTTGAAGGTCATAACATTCCAATCGCTCTAGCGAGATTGATTACATCAGTCCTGAAGGTTCAATGACCTAAAATGGGCAGCTACAGAAAAAATCGTGGCTCTGCGCATTCTTTTTAGAATTGTAGGAGGCTTTTGTTGTTGCTGGGGTGTACAAAACACCCCGCGCGAGTGATCGCGGGTTAAGAAAGAAACACAATATTTAAAGCTAAGTTGAGATTCTTGTTAAGTGCATGAAGACTTTTGTGGCGTAATTTTTTAGTTGCTTTTTGATAATTAATTTTTAAAAAAATAGTTATACTATTTTAAAAAAATTGATTATGTCATTCCATTAAGAATAAGTTGCAGATATCATAAAAAAATTACAATTACAATATATTAATTTTTATTATTCGAAAACATTAAATTTTATAAGAAATTGCAAGTGTATGAACACTTTTGTGGCCCACTGTATACTTATAAATTTATCTGTACTGTACAAGTATTTGATAATATATTTATCCATATTAAACAAAGAAAAATTTAATAACTACTACGGACTCCTATGGATTTGTTATGTACAAAATTTATAATACTTATCTTGATAATTTGGGTGGTATATAATTAAAGTCGTATTACAGCTTTAGTATCAAAGTAAATTATTATTTCATTCAATACAATGATTGTATAGGGGGGGGGGGGNATTGTTGCTTAAGTTTTGCACACCAGTGTATATGTATATATATATATTATCCTACCGCCATTGTAATCTTAAGCAATTATTTTTTCTACAGTTTATTTTGAGAAATACAAGAGATATTCAAATGGAAAGGTACGAAACACCACAACAATGTAACCGTTAATATTTTTGGCTGTGCCACTATGGAAGAACGTAGAGAGACATCTAGGGCTGCGAATGGAGTTTCCGGTACGGATAGGAACATGCTCAGAAGAGTACAGAAGCCATTACAAAGATCTCCATCCAATTGATACAGTAGAGCTGGGAATAATCGAGCATGTACTGGTACCCGATAGATCTATTTTCCCTCAGACGTGGCAGTGCGTGTGAGGACATGATGACGTTTACATTGAAAAATTCGACAATTGAGGAGCAGCGAGGAGTTATTCAATTTCTGACAGCGGAAAACGTTAGACCGGCTGCTATTCATCGCCTGATGGTGACCGTGTAAGGGAGAGACTGTCCATCTCCCGGGTCACACATGTAGAATCGGCCAAGTTCAAGTAGGGGCAGCTTGACCATCCCCTCTCCAGCCCGGACAAGTCACTGTGCGATTTCCTTGTGTTTGGTCCCCTGATAATACATCTGAAAGGTATGCGCTTCAACTCGGACGACTAACCCAAGGACAATATGAATGAATGAGTCTCGTCACCGCTACAGGAATTCTGAGACTAGGAATCCTTCGACTCATTAATCAATGGGATCGTTGTCTTCAAGCTTATGATTAATACTTTGAACAAAGTCTTCATTTATACCCACAGTTTTGTTCCTTAACTATTCACATATTTTAATTTCACTGAATATCTTGGTATAGTCTCCCACCATTATGTAAATTGTTGACAAACGGATAGCACGTTAAAATTCCAATACCTTTAGTCATATGGGATATTTTGTTGTTTTCAATTTAGTTTTGAGGATTGATTATGTGTTAAAAATGTCTTTATGCTACACATTAATTTCTAACAATTTTACTAACACTATATCCAATGTAATTCGTACTTTAAATAAGATTATTTACTTTGCGAATGTAATTCGTACAGTATAAGATTTTTTTTTTCTCACATGTTTAATATTTTAAATTATCTGTAAGTAAAAATAGTGTTAAATACATGTTATAAAATGAAACTCTTGGAAGATTGATAAATGCGAATACTTTGATTCATGTATTACATTAAATGAATTGATATATCTCATGATTCTTAAAAAAAATATCTCAATCTAAACTAGCAACATACGTTTATGTACTATATAGGAGGGAACATAGGTATTTCTATTCACATGTTTATACTCACTGATTAAAATAGTTTAATAAAATATATATGTTTTATAAAGAATTGAGAATTAAATTAAAACACTTATTAAAATTGAACTTTAATGATTTAGCTGAACCATTTGTGGTAGTTATTCATTCCTCATTATTTCAACGCAATATTCAGAATAGCGAAATTCCATCGTAATTTATTGATTCTAATTGAACAAAAATCCAATCACACAGCATCGCTGTTCATAAAATGTTTTAAATAACACTTCCAACATTTTCTAACGAAAACACCGAATCCTTTTCATTATGTTAATATTTTTGGATAACAATATCGGTGTGTTAAAAATATTCCTGTTATTTACTTCGAAAGCACCCTTCCATTTATTAAACATCTGATTCTGAGCTGCTATTTAATAGAATTAAGGAATATCGATGTATAATACTATCGGCCACACACGACATGAGATGGAGAAATCCAAAGCAGACATTCTTGTCCCAGCTGTCACCTTGGATCGCAGCTGCAAATAGGTTACAGCTGAAAGAAAAGCAAATTCCCAACGTACATACATTAGATTTCTCGATTTTCGTGATACTAACCTAGAACAAAAGAATAACGGAGAGTTGGTTTTGTCTGCTTAAATAAGAATAATAGGAATAGAGTTTTGGAATCTGGAAAAACATAATTAATTCTCAACTTGAATTTGCTCTGTTTTTGCCATGTCATGATATTTTGAAAATGAGCTTAAGAGTTTAACATATAAAGTTGACCTTGATAAATCCTATTTTAACCAAAGTCTTTGGCAAAAACTAAAAAAAAAAAAAAAGAAAGAAAAACTGTGCCAAATTTCACTTTTACAGCTCATTTTTCTGTATTGGATCTCTATCCCATATGGGGATAATAATTCACCAAGCGATCAATAAAGGCGTAGTCTAAAATAGTGTAGGTTTATTAGTCTAGAATGTGAGTCAGTTAGTGGTAAATATGAAAAAAAATATTAATTCAGAATATCTTCCAAACCAACATTTTATTTACAGTACAATGAATAACTGAAATTCTGATCTATTGCCATAAAACATTTTGCATTAGCCAAGAAATAAATTACAAAATAAATCGTCTGCTAAAAAATAATATTTATCAAATAAGAATTATATTATTTTAAAAATAATAATACCTAATTATTATTTAATTAACAAATAATGAATTAATAATCTATTAATTAATAAGTAATAAACAAATAATAATTTAGTTCATTTTAATTATGTATTTAAATATGCAAAAAAAGGTATTCCATTTTATATTTAATCAGTTGCCAAGAAGAAAGGTAAGAGTTAAAATTCCTCCAATACAGAATTATAATCCTTTAAAGGTTTTTAAATGGTTAAAAGAGATTTTTTTTAAGTGAAAAAAGAATTGAAGACAATACAATAATTAAATTAATAACCTTTATTTAAATCCAAATCTCTCTCAATAAAGAAAGATTTTATATGTTTTTATTATATAGATCTTAGTCTTAAGAATAAGATTTATATAAAAAGGTAACACGTTAATACTAAATTAGGTATTTTTGAATATTCATTATATCTTGACAAAAATGAATTGAAACCGACACATTTATTAAAAGAAACTAATTTATATATTATTTAGTAATTAATGTGAGTTTGTCTCTCGAAAATTATGCATTATCTTCTATGAGTAATATGTTAATATTCTCATTTTCTATTCCATGAAAAACGATCAAAATACATGAATAATTACTTACATTTATTTGGCACCATAAATTCTGAAAGAAAATATACGAGGATAAAAGTGCTTATAAAATAAAATAAGATATTATAATATTAATTTACATATATATTGAATCGATAAACATAATTAGAAACAACCAAAAGCGAGTATAGTAATCACTTTATAAAGCAAATGATTACATTTTTCCTTAATACATTATTTATTTAATATTTACATTCTAAAAATTAATGGCAAATTGTTCTTGCGTCCAAAACTCTCTCATTATCTATTATATATGCATTTCTTTTATGTTCTTTTCTTTTCCTGTAAGAATTCTTTTTTGTGTTTGCTTTTATACGATTCCTTAAAAATATTTTTAAACATATGTTCCTTCTACATGTGTGCTTCAAAAATATTATGATAAATATAGTAATACAATTTCCATATACTATACATTTTTTTAAAGTAATAGTTTTTTTTATAAACTATAGCATATTGGTTCATAAACAGTCTGAATGTGTGATATAATAATGTAAAATTCAATTCCATACTATATGCTATCTAAACATAAGAAATCTTATTGCAATAACGTAACATAAATTCTAGTAAATTTTTGTACGCTGAAAATCATCATCCCATATTAAATTCAAATCTTTCCCTGGATGACTTTATTTTGAAAATATTTCCCTTCTTATGTATTTAATAAAAATCTAAAATTTCGAGTTTGAAGTAAATATTATCCGTAGTATCATATTTCTATTCCTCTAAGGAATTTCTGAACCAGAATTGTTACTTTTTGTATCATTTTAGGATACAAAATATGTATCTAAATGGTTTTTGAACTATTCGTATATTTTAAAAATGTTACTGTGAATTTCTTCTGTGAATATATATAAATGTAAAGATTGTCCCTCTTATATCTTATGTAAAAACTTATAAAAAAATTGAATCGTGAAAATATTGTGAAAAAAAATTGATTCACTAACATACGTAGTAAGATAGTGGATATGCACAAATATGCAAAAAAAAAAAAGCTTTAATTATTTCACAAACTTCATATACTTATGAAGTGATTAAAATTCTTAATTTTTTATCTCTGAGTTAGATTTCTGATATATTTTATTCCAATTCAGAAATTCTTTTAGTATATAGATTTTCGTGCAATATTTTAAAATTGCAAATTATAATATATTTCATGAAGAATTTTTATGTTTTATTTTTACTGAATTATCATATTTGATGTTTTATGAAGGATTCGCAATTTTCTATGCATTGCCTGAAATGAAAATAATAAGCGAAAAATGTAGAAGCAATTTACATCACTGCTTATATTGCTCACACATCAGTAAAAACTTTGCTTTCAAAAATTGTTTTCTACAAATTTTTGCAAAGAACTATTTTATGTTAGATAACAGAATGCTATGTTTTGAGTTGTGTACCCGTTTGTGTGTGTGTGTGTGTGTGTATGTGTGCATGTGTGTGTTTGCATGTGTGTGTAATGATTCACTTAAAATTTCTTTCTAGGGATTTTATTAAATAATTTTTAGAGCTTCCCCAAGAATTCAACTATTAACTAATTTTTATTTTACCCGCTTGACAGGAACTAACCATACCGTTATCTCCACAAATTTCAACTTCAGCCTTTTTAAATTAAGGATGATGAAATCTTGCATCATCCGCGTATGCGAAACAATAAGAAAAATATTTAGTGGAAATCATATGAGTTTAATAGCTTCCGGTTTATTAAGAGTATAAAAAGACGAGATTTCTGGTGCGATAAAGGAATGCTTTGTAACTGTTTTAAAAGTATAAGAGTTTGTCTATTTGTGTTTATGCTGTACTCTTACGTCACCGCTTTAGCGTTTGTTAGTCAATCAAAATATGGATTAATTTTAAAATTAATTCAGTATATCGAAGAAAAGATAGAATGATAAAAATAATAAGGACTTCTTCTTTGAAATATTAAGAAAAAACAATTGGAATTTCGTTTCAAAAGGTTAAAAAATGAAAACTTTAAAACTTTCTACTTTTGAGTTACAAAATAGATGTATATATAATTAGAACTATTTCCATACATTTTAGTTAAGTAATTAAAGTAATTAAATTAATTTCATTATTACCATCAAAATTATTTTAAACGAATCATTCTTAATATATTAACAATTTTATTGAGATAATTAGACTAAAAATCGATGGTAAATGCTTCAATCTTGAAACAAGGCTAATATTTCCTTTTTATTTATAAGAAACAGAGAAGGCAAAAATGATTTTAATGCCCAATTAATTCTTGAAAACGAAGCATTCTGTTTTAAGTAGGTACACAAATGAATAGGGTTAATTAAAATATTGTCAGTTTTGGTAAGTGGCAATTATTTGGTTTAATTGAAAATGATCTTTTCTCTAGATAATTGAAATGAATATAAATAATGTAGCACCGATGATACCCGGAGGAGTCAATTCGGGAGAACTTTGTTAATTCTAAGGCACTGAGGTAAATGATAAGTAAATTCTATGGCATTTAGGATAATTGATAGCGTAATTAAAATATTACCCATTCAAAACTTTCATATTATCCATGAAAAAAGTAAAATTTCAATTTGTAATGAAACTAAATAATTAATTTGTAACTGATGTATAAATTAGTTAATTATTAAATTTATGTATTCCTATCCGGGCTAACCATAATTTTCGCTGTTCAACCAAAGGCATATTTTTTTAAATTGCTTGAAATGTTGATAGTTTTCAGAAACATCAAACTGGGAATTTCAAATGATGAAGCTCCAATGATGCTTTAGAGGTTTATCTACAAACACAAAAGACGACTCACATTTACAAATATTTATATGTCTCAGGAAAACGTTTTAGGTAAATAATAAATCTCTTGAATGATTGACTTTAGAGCAGTGCTTCTCAAATTTTCAATATTCGTGACCCTATATCCAATCATAATTTTCATCGCGCCCCCCTCCATACAATAACAGTCTATTGAATTCAATAATACTGTTACGAATTTTGTAAAAATAGTGTAAATAATTTGTATTTGAGTGTTTAGTGAATTTATATTACTCTATGTTATGTTTATTTCATGTTAAATCTGTACCATTCACAAGCAATGCCGCCTCTTACGTTATAATGGCGATTGAATGCGAACTTGGCGAAATATTGGCAATAGAACCAAGCTGGCATCATTTTTGGCGACTTTGGCGACCAATTTGGCGACTTTGGAGACCATTTTAGCGTCATTGGCGACCATGTTGGAGATTTCGGAACCCTCTGGAATCTTCTAGAAAGTAGTAGATCTCTCCACTAGTGTCACGTTCAATGACACGAGCTGTTATATATTTCTGGAAGTTTCTGTCACGCCTATAAAAAGATGCTCACCAGGACGGCGAGGGGTCTGAATTAAACCAGCGAGTAGTGAGGATTGTTTTGACTAGCGATTAGCTCGGCTGTGCTTGTGAATAATCTTTACTTACGTGTATTTTTAAACACTGTTATTGTGTTTGATGGCTGTTGAAGGTGTGAAGACCTTTGGATATTTACTCTGTGAATATCGCTACTGAATCCTGTATTGAAAGGATTGGATTTTTGATAATAAATTTGCATCGCTCTTAAAGAACTGTTTATTTTCTTTGTGATTGTTTTGCATAAAATCCCCGAACCCTCGGATCTACGTAACAATACTATTCTTTCCCGCTAAAGCTACACAAGGACTTAAACTTCGTAAGTGACACCTGTGTATATAAACGTCTCGCTCAGCCAAAGCATTAATTTTCTGGACGTATATATACGTCTTTCCGGAATACGATCTTTTTTGCGTAATACTATCCATACAAATATTCCGAAGCCCTTGGAATGCAATAAAAGGATCTCGACAATGTTTGCAAAGGATTTAATTATTGCAGAGGATTTGCTTCCTCTCTCCCCCTCCCCAAAAAAAAGACAACACATTCGCGCGTCTACGAGGAAAAGGGTGGCATTGGGGAGCAAATGGCGTAACTATTAATTGGCTGTACAGGGATTAATTGAAAACCGTACAAATTATCAAGATAAGTGTGAACACAAGGCCATGGGGTCACTGGTAATTATCAAACTTGTTCTTGACTTAGCATTGTTAAATTAATTATAAAATACATTGTTCAGTACTGATACATTTATAAGAGTATTATATCAGTGTAAATTTGTATTTCATTTTTTAATATGTCACTGTATTTTATTTGTTTACTTCCAGTAATTAAAACTTTTTTTTAAGTAATCTTTTGTTTTCGACTTTTCAATATACTCGCGCCCCCTCGCAGAGTTATCACGGCCCTGTTAGGGGGAGCGCCCCACAGTTTGAGAAACGCTGCTTTAGAGAAAACACGAAAAAATGGAGCAGAGGATGCTATCCAACACATCTGATTTCGCACAAAACCTTCACACAAAGCTCACTGGTGGAGCTCACAGACATCTCTCTCTTCGATAGGCAATCACCAAATTTACAAATCACCACACCAAGCTCGCTGACGAGTATTTTTGAGAGATGATCACACACATCGAATCATCTCTAGTGTGTCACTCGCGCATGCGTTGTCCCTCGGATCAGTCCTAGTTGCTACCTAGAGTTATGATATTAGTCTTGAGTTCGTTACAACATGCTTCTTTCCCGAAATGGTTTGTTTGTTCTAAATGCATCTCTTTCGAAAGACCATATATTCCTAGTAAGTGAAAAAAAAATACTTTAAAAGCTTGATCAAATGTTCTCAGATATCTGCTTCATGACGTCAGAAATGGAATAATTTTAGAAATATTAAAGAATGAAATGTATGTTCCCTGAAATACCTTAACCCTTTATCGACCGATGGTACTTATAAGTACCACTCACTTTAAAATTACGTAGAATAACCATTTGTGCGAATATTCTGACGATATTTAGCAGAAATATTCTTTAAAATCCACTCTTCCAAGATATATGGCAGTACGGGTTCTATGGTGAGTATTTTAGCGGGAAAGTTGAACAGTTTTATAGGAGAAATTGTGTTTTCAGCTGACGGCGCTTTCAGCGGATTGCGAGGATTATCATTTTTGTCCCGAAAAAATAGTTAATGTCAAAATTTAAGTCTCTTATTTATTTATTTTTTTTTGTATGTAAATTAAGACCTTAGAGAAGGATTTGACTATTTATTTTAAAGAAAAAGTGAATATCATTAATTTTACAGTTGAATATCTTTAAGTAATTAATTAGCTCTAACTAATTAAATTTCCCAAAGCTGAGTATTTTGTTTATGTATATCCCTTAATTTGAATGTAGTGATTAAAAAAAATATCCCATGGAAAAAAAAACTTCAGTAAATCGTACTGCGGTTGTTAAAGGTTTAAAATGGTTTTCCACTTCTCTTCAATTATATCTAGTACTTTGTTAGAGTTTGAGAGTCATAACTTATATACTTTTTGCTTACGAATTACCTGATTCAATAATATTAGTTCTTCAAATAATTTCCCAGTGCTTAAAGAACCCAATCATTTCATTAACAATATACATAGTATGTAATAAATACGTTAACTGTAAATGTTACTGCCCTTAGAAAATTTCAAAAAATTGTATTTCTTGTACACGTTAGCATTAAATATACATTGTTACTTTTCACATTGCCGACCAACGACACAAAAAACAAGGAAAATAAAATGATTAAAAACGTGCGAACAAGTTACTTCACACACTAATGCCTCATAAACACATTGCCCCTGTTGTGTTGTCCAATGATTTAGTAAAAAAAGCGTGGTGAGATAGGTAGCCATGCCTCCTTCAATAACGACGTCATTGCTTGTTGCTACGCCAGCTGAGAGATTTAAGATAATATTTATGATGATGAGCATACAGTAACGTTCACCAAAAAGGGGCGTGAACATATAGTGGTGCGCACACAAGAGCATGGGTTCAACACTCCCATACTGAACTGAACTCAGTGGCGCAGCATTCCATGAAGCCAATGCCTACTGTGCCTATCTAATTGTACGTGACATTAGGCGATGGGGTGCATGTGCAGATGCTTAGGTCAAGTGGTCAGTCTGACGCGACCCCCCCTCCCAGTATTCAGTTCAGAATCAAACTTGATAGTCACTTATCGACCCACTGAAGGGATGACAGGTTGAGAAGACCTTGACCAACCCTGTATTGGACATAAAATTTTCAAATGTGTGCAATATTTTTATAAATATAAGGATTTTAACAAATACACTTCAAAAGGTGCTTTCGTATACATGGTGTTTTATTAGGTGCCTGTATTTTTCCTTTTATAACATATAAAATCATAAAACATGCTGTTTTAGTTACAAAATCGTACCTTTATTTAAATACTCAGGTTTTATTTTACATTTCATTGCTTAGAATTTTTTTTAAAAAAAATTTAAATCTTGACTTTTTGAAATCTTAAAAAAATTGGCAAATATTTTTCAGAAAATCGGCAGTAAAATCAAAAATACTAACATTTTACGAATTAATTTAGTAGCATTAAATGCATTATTACTCTACAAAAACCCATACCAAGTTTCTCTAAAATATGATAGATGTTTCTATGGATGTGTACCTAAAAACTAGAAAAGCACATTTTGAGTAATATGAAAAAAAACTAAATAAAATGTTTCAGCATTCTAAAAAAATTTGATGTTTAAAGCATTCCAGATTTGTGTTCAACTTGCATGAACTCTTCTGAAACATCTTCATTCTTTTTATTTGTCTTTCATTAGTTCTGGCCTCTTTACTGGCTATTTGAGCCTTTATCTCGGCTTCACAAATTCTAACTTAGTCAATTTTTCGTAGGCCTTCACACAGGTGTTAATCTCTGGATTTATTTTTAGTTCTCTTAATACTTTTGTTCCTGCATGTTCCCCTTCATTAAAGCATATCACTGCGTCCATTACACCATTTCACCCTTTTTTTTTTTTTTTGTTCACAAATGTGTTTTTTGGAACTTGATTTCACACACAGTTATTGAATCTTTTATTTGGGTTCTGAATACGAAAATTCAAACATTTTAGTAAAAGTTCATTTGCAGCTAAGTCTCTAATTATATGTTTTAAAAATTATGTATACGTTTGTAATTAAGTTTTTAATCTTTACAAGAACTGTTTCTGGGAGAGATTGTTTGTAGATGTACTTTTCTTTAGATACAAGAGAATTGTTGTAACCGAAACAGCTGTTATTTCCATTTTCGAACTCTAATTACTCAATTATTAAGCTTTAAACCTATATATGTTACACATTTTTGAAATCAACATTAAATTTATTTTTTTTTTAAGATAAAAAGTGAAAAAATGATTTTCTGAAGGTGAAAAATGTTTTGGTTCTCTTAACCAACAAATTTTAACTTTCACCGTAGCCATTACTGCTCGGGGCTTTCGTCTACGCATTTGTTAAAATGTACCCATCCCCTCCTCCGTAAGAAAGGGGTCTGTGTAAACCTCTGAAAACATATAAATCCGAAATTTTAAGAAAAAATTCTCGCCAGTTACAAAATTATCAAAACACATTACACTTAGGTATTCCCGAGCAACATAAGAAACCAGGACTGTCTGGTCTAATCCTGGACGTATGGTAAAAATATCTATCTGTTTATCTAAAGTACATAAATACAAATATTTCAAAGTAATTCTTTAAAATGCATTTTGATTGTCATTACTTTTAACTTATATGTTATTTTTTGAAATTAAGATGCATATTGATTTATGAATTGTGCTCGTTAAAAACACACACAAAAAAGAAAAGAGTTGCAACTTATTTTCAAACTAAAATAATTCTAAATTTAATTTTATTAGTGATTGACATATCATTATCCCAAGTATATAATTACGATATAAACGCAATTATGGTGGCATTTACTAAACGAGAATCCTTAAGTGTTCTAAGCATAACTACTATCCTAAGCTAACTTCCGGGATTGGACTTACATACCGATAATTTGCATGCGAATTCTCTCATAGTATCCTGTATATCACCATTAGAGAAATCATGCACAATCGGTTAAATGAAACTTTACTGTATGGATGCACGATATCGATTGTTTCCATTCCTGATTGTAATGGTCAAGATTGAGATTGCCTGGAATATCACTGAATACAGTAAAATCGTTTCCCCTTACGATTGCCGCTACAATATATTACACATAATATTTCTAATTTCTTTTAAATACTCTGAATAACTTTTATGCATTAACTGATACTATGTAGGTACGTTAAATTTATAGGGAAAAGTTTTGGGTGTGAAATTATTAATACAAATTCCAGCCCTCCAAATAATATTTTTACATTATTTCTGGGGCATGGTAGTGTGGTGGTGATGATCACGGATTTGTGGACGGCGCTGTGAAGTCGCGTGTTCGAGTTTTGATGTCACAGAAAATATCCGTGAGCACGGCTGATTCACGTCAAATATGTAGTATCTCAAAATCCTTTAATTTACGAGGAAATTAAGGATTGGGATGTTAGTGCAGGTACCATTTTTGTCACTTGAAGGAGGTACAAAGTTATGAAATTCATCGCCAAAAGCTTCGCGTTGTTTTAAGTGAGATGTTAATAAGATCTCGCTTTGCAATATTTCAAAACGCTGAATCTTTAGCATATTAAAATCTTTTTGTATGTCTTCATAGCATAAAATGTAACAATCGCAAGAAATACATATTTCGTTCAACTCAAAAGTATAATGTACAAAGAATAATAATGTTTTAATTATGTTACATAGACAAACATTTCTATATTGCTGTTTGTAAAAAAAGTAAAAGCCTGTAGGAATCATCCGAATGAAAGGTAATTTGTAGGAAATGTCACTTATAGGATATTATGCAAAGTACTACAAAGTTTCAGAGCCACCTCGTATGCGTGGTGTGAGAAGTGCCTTCTGAGTTGATTCTGAAAGCGTAAAAGTAGAGGTACGCAAGACGTTGAGAATCGTGCATGGTTATTTGTTACTGGCGAACATTTAGTGGAACCAAAATTTGTCTCTAGGACGAAATAGGGTGAAATTTCAGCAAATTACGGAGTTTGAATGGGGGAGAATCATCGGCCTTGGTGTGCAAAGGAGGATTTTCCTGTCACGCAATAGCAGCTCGTGCGCAGTGGAACAGTTCCACAACCATGCAAGTTTAGAAGCAATGTACAGACAAGCACCGGGGAACTCGGAAAACGATGAGTAAACTACAGAAGGTGACACCAACGTTTGATGATAAATGATCGCACAGCTTCCTCCAGACAGTTGACAGCACGTTGGTCTACTTTTGCAAGTGTATTAATGTCAGTTCCGTCAAATCATCGACGTCTGCTGCACCCGTGGGCTGCTTGCAAAGATTCCTTCCTTTATTCCTTATCCCCTTCACGGAACCATGGACGGATGCGTTTGTGTTCCGCTCATGAACATAGGGCCTGGCAGGCAGATTGGCAACAAGTTGTGTTTTCTGATGGATCCCACTTTAATTTGTGGAACCATGATGACCACATTCGTATCAAACGCTATTCTATTGAGCACCGCCTTTCAGAGTGCATTATCGAACGTCATAGTGTCTGAAATCCCACGGTTATAGTCTGGGGGTGCATTTTAGTACCAAAGACGATCTCACCTGCTACCAACTGATATTTCTGAGGTATGTTCGTTAAGTTCTATAGCTTGAAGTCGTTCCGTTCCTTCCTGGAACTATTTTTCTACAAAATAGTGCACTCCCACATGTTTCAAGGAATGTTTGAGTCTTCTTTTAAGCCCAACACATGCAACTTGTTACTTTGCCTGCTTATTCAGGGCATATGTCACCTTTTGAACATGTGTTAGATTTGGTGGGTCGGCGTCTCACTTGTGATCCGCGTCCTACAGCTTCAAAAGACGAACTTAAGGTGTCCATACCTACAATATGGAATTATCTTCCACATTTAACATCAATTTGACTCCTTGCCACGCCGTATAGCAACACTCATTGCAGCGTATGGTTGCTACACCAAATACTAATTTCAAAAACTTAATAATATTTCTTTTTGCGTTAAAAATTTATCCATTTATTTGTACCATCACAAGTCGTTTTTGTAACACATTTCATTTAACTCTTATGACTCCTTCATAGCGTTAAATGTTTTTATAAAAAGCAGTTTATATGTTGCCTTTTTACTATTTCTTTAATAACACACAATTAATTATTGTATTCACTTTAAACTAAACAGTTAAAAAGTCACAATCAGAAAAAACTGCTTTGTACGTTATCAAGAAAACAACTTTATTATTATTATTATTCCATGCTAATTTAAGATATACATTGGCTTATCTCGAAATGATTTTTTAAATAATCTCTCACTAAATCATTCATTCATAGTTGCAAAAAATATGCTTTACATAGTACAAATCTGTAAAATATAATTGATAAATGGCAATAGCCAAGAGAAATAACACCAACCTATTTCACAAATAACTATACTGCCAAATAATGCATACCCAATCTCTAATTTAATAATTTAAATGGAATGGCAAATCCATTCATTATGTATGCCTCATTAGATTAATTATTGGGAAATCAAACCTGATTAAATTCTGGTGCGGTAATGAAAGATTATACAGATCTTTAATTGATATATAAGCAGAAGTTATGGTTATCTTAAGGAGTTTCCACTGTAATTATCAGATTTAGACGTATATTGAATTAAGTAGCTTCAAGATTGTTGCAGTTTGGTAGGTTAGTGTTTAATGAATCAGAAAGTAATGGTTGATGAACTAAAAAAGTACTTTTAGCATAATTTGTCGTAAGGAATAAAAAGAGTTATTTTCCATCAGATTTAACTGTTCTTTAGATTTTATATCAACTGTGTGGAATTTCTGATAGATTCTGGATTTGTACTGGAATTATGAACTCTGCAACTATTATTGCGTATATTTTTTACCGTATTGATTAAATCTGTATTACAAAGTGAATTTGTCTAGCACATGGATTGTTAAAATTTTCGGGTTGATGATCCTATTTTTTGTAAGAAAATTTTTTTGCAACTACATAAAAGCATTGCGCAAAGGTTGTGACGGGGCTTTATCGAGACTTCCACTAATTGTCCTCTTGGGATTCTTTGGGGCCAGAATGGAAATTCTTTCCAACCAACTCAAGAAGAGAACGTGTTTATGCAAATTAGAAATCATATATATTGGGAGGTTAGCGTTCGCAAAGATTACTAAGTGGAGATGTAATGCTAGAAGTGATCACTAAGTGAAGTGAGATAAAGTCTAGAAGAGGAGTCGTAATTCTGGGTGTTGGCCTAACAGTGCCGTTGTAGATAAGCCAAAAGGGGGTCCGAGACTACCGGGGCACTGCTTAAGCCAGAACCAGCGATATTAAAGGTTGAATTGACGTTTTACGGACCGTAGCTCGTTACCCAGGAAATAGCTGTAAGATAGTTCATCTAAACTTCAAGGGTAGTGCGGATACTATTAAGTTAGGAATTAATATATAACTATAGATTCACAGTTGATAATTGCGCTAATTATCAGTAATACGTTTAGCGTCTATTCACTCATGATCAATATTCTTCTAGACTAGTATTATTGCTGTATTATATATATATTAAGATCAGAATAAACTGATTTTATTATGACAGAGTTTAGTGGTGCATCCTTTATTCCTTAGAGGTAGGTCGCGTGGATAGTGGAGACAGGGTTTCCCCAACGGAGGGGGTACCACAAGGGGGGTAGTAATCTTAGGTACTTTTATATGTGCTTTATTTGTAGTATATAATTGTTTTGTTGTAATAAGCATTCTCTAAATTTTAGAGAAAAAGGCAATTCTGGATGCTAATGAAGGTGTGATAGGTGATGGGTGTCTACAATGGAGTGGATGGATTACACGATGCCGATGGAGGACTACAGATGGGATACTGGTACTCAGTCACACCCGATACGTTGGTTTCCTACAACAAGAACCTAAATAAATAATTAAATTATTATTATGCTATTAGTAACAAACAAGTTATTTTATTCAAAAAGATATGTAAAAGTACTAAAATATTTGACTACTCCAGATGCAATACACGCGATCTCCTTTTGGGTCGTGACCCCTTGCTAAAGAAATACTTCTCTGGCACATCCAAATCACAATTTCTTTTCATATTGCAGGCAGGTATAATGAAAATAAAATGCCTGATTGAAAAATGCACTTGAAATTAAGTATGCTATTATTCTGTTTGTTTTAATTCCTGGCTTACTTTATACTTCTTTTACATGACAGTTTGGTAATTAATTTATTAAAAAGGAAACATTTAGTTCTTAGCTTATAGTAAGTGGATATATTACTTCTTGACTATAGAATATTTAATTATTTAAATCAGAGTTTCTCGATTTTTCAATGTTTGCGATCCAATATTCAATAATATTTTTCATCACGCGTCCCTCTCCTCCATACAATAAAGACGTATTGAAATCTATAATACTACACTTTAAGGCTAAAGCTACAATACAACTTTTAACTTCTTAAGTGCCACTGGCATATATAAAGTCTAGCTTAACCGAAGCGTTAATTACTCCTGACGTATACATACGCCTTTTCGAAGTACCATTTCTATGTGCACTGCTATCTATAAAATTATTCCGAAAGCTTTGGAATGCGAAAAAAAAGACATTGACAGTATTTGCGAAGGATTTACTTATTTTTTTTCTTTTTTTTCCCCCCCCCCCAAATACGTCACGTACTCGCACCTACGTGGAAGACGGTGGTATTGGGGAGCGAATCACGTTACTTTTAATCGTCAGTGAAGGGAATAATTATAAACCCCATACAAATTGTCAAGATAAGCCTTAATTTTTGTATATAATTTTATATTGGGCATGCCCATAGGTTCAGTGGTAATTATTAAATTGGTTCTTAGCTTAGTAACGTAAAATTAGCTATAAAATACATACATATGCAGTACTGACACATTTATGAGTGTATTATATCAGTACAAATATATATTTTAGTATACCAGAATGTATTTATTTGCTTATTCTAGGTAAATTTATAATTTTTCTAAGCAAAATTTTATTTTCGACTTTTCATTATGTTCGCCCCCCCCCCTCTTAGAGTTAACACCCCCCATTGGGGCGTGCTCACAGTTTGAGAAACGCTGAATTAAATGGAAAGTATGATATCCTGCACGTGCATTACTGAAAATAATACAAACATTAGTTTTAAAGTAAGGGGAAGAAACATGTAAGAGTATAACTAAAATGAGAATAAAAAAAAATGTTTATATGATAAAAAGGAATAATATTTATATATAATTATCAGGATGTCTACTTGCAGAAAAGTATTTAAAAAGTTAAAACAATTAATCGAATCAACAAAAACAAAATGTTAAGTGATAAAAAGGAGTAAACAGAAACCAGAAATAAGAATATAGTATTTCAAGTGAAAAGGAAATGTTGATTAAGAACTTAATGTTATGGAACTAAACTAGATTGAGAGTAACAGCCACTCCACCTTTTTGCATGTTTGGTTAATTTGGAAAATTTTAAAGAGTGCGAAAAAAAAATTTAAAAGGGTGGATGAATGAGAATTAAACTCAATGTATTAAAAAAGTAATGCTCATTATACAATGATGAAAACAAATAAATGGAGGAACATTTTTTTTTCAAAAAACGAACAAAATAATTAACGCTTATATGCAAATAAGGCATCAAATGATTGCTGAGCTCTTCATGGACATTTCTGTCTTTTAGTAATTTGTGACGTCGTCAGGCAGTGGCACTGTGCACAAGTTTGTGTTGAAGTACCTTACTTGCTCTCAGAAGACTGCAGCTTAAGGACGTTTTGAAACATCGTAGCTTACCCAATTAATGTTTTTTGTTAAATATCTTTGATAATCCATCGTTAATATGGCCTATCATCATCATCTGGACTCTAGATGATGCCGCAAGAGGGCGGATAAATGGAAAACTCAAGGCAGGCCAATCACAGGCTATCTGCTCTAGGGATTTCAGGGTTTCGAAAAATGGGGTATACACTCTATGCAAACTGTTCACTGAGACAGAAATAGTGGCCTGCCGACCTGGGAAAGACCCCAAAAGGGCATCAACGTTGGCTCAAGATCGTTATTTGAGACTTTTAGCCACAGAGGATAGGTCCACTAGAGCGACTGAATTGTCTCGCAACCTGTATAGTGCAACATGAGCATCCATTTAATGGATAACAGTCACCCAGAGACTCAATGCAGGTTGCCTGTATTCCATGCGCACTGTAGTCTGCATCTATTTGACTATGAACTACAAAGCGGACCATCTAGCATGATGCCAAGAACACCTGTCTTGTGCAGAGGATAATTGGGAGCTGTCTCCCTTCAGTGAAATGTCACGATTATCGAAACGGACCACTATGGTTGAAGTGGTCTGGCCAGGCATCATGGCAAGCAGTGGTCATACCATCCCGCATGTGTTTGATAGAGGTACTCTAACAATTCAGTGGTACCGGGACAAGATCCTTGTAACCTATGCCACACTTTTCCGTTGAGCATATGGACAGATTTTCATCTTTACGGACGCTAACGTACGCTTGCACAGTGATCAGTTGGAGGACTGATACCTCCAATCGGAAATATTCAACAATTGGATAGGCCTGTGATGTTCCCTGATCTTAATCTCATTGAACACCTATGGGACCTCCTTAGACACTCAATTGCAACTCGAACACCAACTTCAATGACCCTCTATGAACTTTAGAGTTCCTTGGTGAGAAAGTGCGTGGTAGTCAAAGGGTTTGATTAGGACCTTGGTAAACAGTATGAAACACCAATTCAAAAGTTGTGTAGCTCTTAGAGGTGATCGTACACCTTATTAGACATGTTTTTCTCTGACTGAGAGACCGTATGTCAAATGCTTTGATGGTGAGATAACCAGTCTCATGATTTAAGTTGCAGCTTGTGACTATTTTTGTTTTCCCATATATTGCTGCTATATTGGATGATATTTTGGCCAAGATTGGTTATATTTGGTCTAGTTGTTCTTTTTTATTGAAAAAAAATCCTTTTAATTGTTTTCACCAGTGAATATATGTATGTACATAAAAAAAGTTTATTTTATATTTTTTGTATCATATTCTTGACTCAACTTTTAATAATTCCCATTCATCTTGTTTTTGAAATTTAAAATATTTCGATTACTTGTGTCTTGAATGTGTCAATGTTTTCGTACCTAGTGGCTCTTCTCACCCCATTTTGATTAAATATATTTCTAGTTAAATATTTCTTCTTTTTATTTATATGTTATAGATATAGGTATAATTTACCTTATATTTTCCTTTATTAATATTGTATACAAAAATTCTTAGAGCTATCTTTGGCCCAGTGAAGGAAAGAGGATGGCAGAGAATGAAATGTAACATTGAAATTTATCGGCAATCACAAATAACACAAGTCATCCATAGTAATAAATTAAGACGGGTTGGCGGTATTTAGAAAAACACGGAAAATAATCCCATTAAGATTCTAAGATCTTTCCTCCGATCTAAAGAAATACCACCAACTAGATGGTTTGATGATATTGAGAAAGACTTAAAAATTTTGAGAAATAAAAATGGGAGATGAATCCCTACAAACAGAGGACACTGGAAGGAGCGCATGGTTGAAGCATCCAAGGCCTGTAAAGGGCTGTTGGACTTTTGAAGAAAACGAATATTGGATGTAGCATCGGTATTCATGGACGATAAAACTCTGAATCAATCAATCAACTAACCACAAGCAATGGAAAACGTGATAAGAATGAGGGAAAAGCTTTTCTGGTCTATTAACTCTTATGGATGGAAGAATTCTGAGTAACATTTCGAACAATAATAAGAAACAGTTATATAATAATTGTTACTATTTTTGATTTCTGCAAGCTACTCCAAATAAATAAATGAAAGGTTCTTAGTATTCAAATTTTCTCATAAAATTAACTAACTAAATCGATTCCTCATTGGTTAATGCAGCTTCTTTACACACTCAATGTCTCTAAGATATTTTTCGAAAAAAAATAATCCGTAATTTAATACAACAATTAATGTTTTGCTGTCCTGATAATGTTATTGGCATATCTAAATTTGGGAAAATAATTGATTTCATTTTTGAATAATTATAATTTGGTATATTTTGTGTATATCTATTTATTTATTTTAATTTTTTTATTCAGTGGAAAATGCAGACCTTAATACTGATAAATACTCCTAATTGTACGCGATTTGCCTTTTAAAAAATTTGTATAAATTTATATTTTTCATAACTGAAACTGTAGGTACAATAGTATTCAAATTGGTTGAAGGTTCTTCACTGACTACTATTTGCTAAGGAATTTGAATCGCTTTTTTATGTAACATTCCTATGTCATACGTATTTCATAATTCTGTAAAATCTATCCTCTTCTAAATATTTCATATTTTAAGACAAGATTTTTTAAAGTCTCGTGCTTAAACTAAGTAATATACATATAAAAGGATAAAAACTCGCACTTTCAGTTTAGAAGCTTAAATGAAACTAAAAAAAATGGGCTTCAAAAAACATATTAAAAATTACACTATAGCCTAGTAATAATTGCAATTCATAACTTCAAACTAATACGAATTCTTAGATCTAGATAATCATCTTCCTCTTTGCAGATATCAAGACATATCTTAATCGATGTTCATTTAGAATGTATATACTCATTACTCCTCAGCTAATAATTAGGAACACAAAAGGAACATTATTCAAATACGGATTCTATGAATTATCTTAAATGGGGGTTTTAATGTGTAAATGGCACTCACAAATCTTTATAATCACTTTATTTTCAAGAAGACCATTAACATTAAATAATTCATTCCCCTTTTCCTATTTTGCAGTACGTTCTGGAGCGGATGCCCACTATTTCTATGCATTGTTTTTGAGTTTAACATGTTTTAGCACTATCTAAATTTCAGCGGCATGCATATCATCTGAACTTTGAAAAATAGGTCTTTGTTCTAAAGTGAAAGTTTAACAATTAAAAGAAAAGCATTGTTTCAATGATGGAAATTTAAACTATATTATTTTGTTCTTTTGTAGCTGGTTTATTTCTAAAAGGCGTAAAGGATATCAAAACAACCATAGAATCAAATATAGGTCCTCAAATTAAAATAATCATATTCATAAGAGATTAAATATTAATCAATGCATACAAAACAAGAAAAGGGGGACTTATCATAGATCGAAAAGTAATTTCTTAAAGGAGGGTTTTGTTAGATTAATTATATAGAAACCTCATTTTATTTTCAATAGCTTCTCTACTCCTAAGAGTACTCCGCAATTCGTCAGCCTTTTTTCTTTAACAAATCCCTCTTATCTTTAAAAAATTCAGTTTCACTTTGCTTTCTTTTTAAATTTTCAATTCTTATTTGAAATACTTTTTTATCTTTATTCCAAATTTATTTCAATTTAATTTAATTTTCACGGTTTAAATATCTTAAAAAATTATTGAAGAATTTTACTTTATTTATATTTTTATGCTATCGGATTTTTACTAGGGTATTAACTACAATTACTCCCCTTTTAAAATGTAAGTACCAGCTTTTTAGAGGAATTTTGCTATTAAAATTGTATATCAATTCCCCAATGTAACATAGCGTTTTTCGTTTCATTAAACTTAATGCAGACAAATCGTTTGTACCCCTAATTAACGAGAAAAATCCTCGGTCCCTATGAATTTGTTAAATCAAATCATAATCAGTTTGTTAAATCAAACTTTTTTTTTATTTCATAATAAAATATTTAATTCAATTTAGCTTACAGTAGAACCTATTTTTGTGCCGTCTTTTTTTTATGCGTTTTTCCTCTTGTGCGATTTTTTATGTGCGATTTTTTTTTATACGTTGTAGGAATTTTAATGGCTTTGGCTCCACTGTAATGTTTTATATCTAGTGGCGTAACGGAGAATGTTGGGACCCCCCTCCCCCCGAAAGTCAACTTTCACCTTTAATATTTTATAAATTGGGTAAATACGTATTTAGCATTAGTCAAGCTTTGGGCCCCTAGTGTCCTGCCCCCGTCCGTGCCCCCGGGGCTGGACTCAATGGCCTTGGCTCCACGGTAATATTTTCTATGATAGATAATGAAAATGGACAAGAAGAACTGAATTCCTTGAGAATGGAAAAAAATATGCAGGGATCTAGCTTTCCAATAAATTGGAAAAGATACCAATTAAGAAAGGTGTATAAAATTCCAAAAAGGGCTTCAATCATGTACATATATCTGGTTATCGTGACATTTACAAACAACTGATCAACAACTTACTTTATGTTGCCAAAAAATAAATCAATTGAAATTATACATTCAAGTGACGAAAGCGATTTTGAACTTATTCATTAAAGGCTTTGGATTACGTTGAGTAGCAATGAATTATGTATGTGCATTTCGAAAACTTATCCATGTATACAATGAGAAACTATATGTTTTTAAAATGTTTCCATGTGTAATATTTAATTATTTATTTGATTATGGAAGTACTCTTACATAAATTTCTTAAATAATTGGCATAATTTATAAATACGACTTTTTTTATGCGGTCCCTTTCCACCGCATAAAAAAAGTTTTTTGTAGTATTTCGACGAATTAGTTTGTTATATGTAAGAATTTATGAAATTTTTAAATATTTTTTTTGTGCGATTTTTTTATGTGGTCCCTATCTAACGCACTAAAACAGGTTCAACTGTACTGTACAGATTGCAATATTGGGTTATGTGCATGTTTTTGAGTTAATCATTCACGATCAAAATTTTGATGAATAATTTCATAATCATTTATGTAAATGCAGAAGCTGGAAATAAATTTGTTATTCAAGATAAAAGCTAGGTATTCTTAGCTTTACAATTTTAGTTAGTGTGAATTGATTCTAAAGTATAATAATTTTTGTCATACAGAAAGCCAACTTTACAGGTAATTTACTCATTTATTTAAATAGATTTTTTTACATGTTTTTAGGAAATTTGTATGTGAATGATGATATTATATTTACAAAGATATGCATGTTTGAAAATAAGCATAATGAAATTGACATCTTTTTTATCCCTAATCCGGTAATCAAATGAGCCTTAAACGTGTTTATTCATAGACGTTATTCAAGACAATTAAGTCTCAATAACTTAAAAGCAATACATAGTCATTAAAGATCATTAAATACCCAATTAAGTCATTTTTGTATAATAATTTTAGTATAAGGCGGAATAAAACTGACTATTTTTTTTTACTGAGGATGAAGTATTTATTATTAGAATAGAGGAAAATAAATTTACAAGGCTATGCATAGTATAGTCTGCTCGGAATGTGATAAGATTATAAGATTAAGATTAGATTTCTGTAGTATTTCCACGAATTAGTTTGTTTTGTGTAAAAATTTATGAAAGTGTTGAATATTTTTTAGGCGTTTATTTTTATCCGGTCCCTATCTACCTGACAAAAATAGTTCAACTGTATTTTAAATTCTTAGAGCATGACAAATTTACATGACACTAGATCAACTAATCAAAAGTGAGAAAAATGCCGGAAGTTTTATAATCAATAAAAACTTCGCAGAGATTAACGTATCAAATCTGATAATAAAGTCTAAAAATTGTCAGAATGTATTGATGGTGATACATAAATAACATCACATACTTTTAAAAAAAGAAGCAAAATTATCAACGAAAAAAATCGCATTGTGTGTTTCAAGAATTCTATTCCATTTTTATCCATTAGATACAATACAACGTGACCATTAAACGGAATTGCTTTAATATTCTTTAAAATCTTTTACTCTTGAGGCTTCATTTCCTTCAGTGTTTATGGTATTTTTCAAAATTTCTCTAAGGAAAACCAGAGAAAAGATTCTATCCGTTAGTGGGCTGAATATTTTACTTTTCAGTATGTTTACTTATCTATTTAAGTGCTGTGAGTTCCGCACCATTTCTACCCAATCAAAATAGCAGTGCATCGTCACGTGATGGTATCTGATAGGTTGTCATGGTAGCTGAAAAAGTTAAGATTCTTAGTGAGCCTGGGAATTCAAAGCTGGAAATAAAAAATTTATTCCTTGTGTTTTTACATTTTTGTCAGCATACACGGATATTTACTTTAGATTTTTATCCGTTTTTTCAAATTATTTATTTATTTCTATTTTTACTGATTATTTTTATCAGAAAGAAAGAAATGCCCTAACTATTTATTATTTGAAAAGAAGAGGTAATGGGAATTTTTTCTCCTTTTTCAATTCCTACTATTAGCACACACTCTCTCTATATTTAATTATTTGTATATTTATCTTGGTGGAATATTCAATCGTTAATAAAATACACTTTAAAGCGCTCAATTGAGTTGAAATTTTATAAAAGTATATTTTTAATTACAATTAATAAATTTAATTGATTAAAACTATTTATTTAAAGAGTTACAAATACAGCCACGTTGGCATCATTTTTGGCGACATGTGTCAAAACTTGAAAAGGTTTTTTTCTCACATTTTAAAGCATTCAGTTGAACTGAAATTTTATATACACGATTTTTTTGGATGACAATACGGATAATTAATAAAAATTAATGAATACTTAATGTTGTGATTATGTCCTATGTATATACATATTTATATTAATTGTAACTATTTAATAAAAAGTAGCTAAAAAATAAAAATTTTCTTTTTTGATCTAAGTAGGAATTGACTTAATTTTTTTTATATTACTCGTTTTTATTGCTTATTTGATCTTTATAAACCAAAAACTAGATTTTTAAGGCAAATGTTAAGTCTATAAACAGTTTCTATCTGAAATTATAATTTCATTTTCTACTTATTTAATATAAACCTTAATTTAAATAAACAATACAAGAATTTAGAAATAATAAAACATTTTATAATTACGCGATCAATTGTCATTTTATGCTAAACAAAGTCCATATTAGAAAGAAATTAAATTTATATAGATTTATTTAAATGTTATTTCATTTCAGAAAATCTCATTTAGGAAATAAATTTTAAAATATTGTAAAGTGCCTGTACATGGATTCAATAAATTTTCTTCGCTAAAATGTTTTAACGATTTATATTATAATCAAGAGTCTAAGCGAAAATACAATATCATGATAATGTTTTATGCTGTTCAGCTGTTTTACGAATTAATCTAAAAACAAATAATATAATTTTTTAAGTCAATTTCTAATCCTATAGAAAAAGGTACTGGCACCATCTGTTGCAGCCAATTGTGACTTTGACAGAAATAATGCAGAACAAATTTAAAATGAAATGAAAAAATAAAAAATAAAAATAATTAATTAATTAATACTTGAAAAAACTATATTAACATCAAGTGTTATCCACTAAAAGTGAAAAAAATGCATTTTAATTCTAATGGATGAACAGAAGGTATTTTAAATACGTTTGAAAATTTGAATAAGATATATATATATATATATATAGGGAGAGAGTGAAAATAATAATAGGAACTAAGTAAGAAAGATTCAATAGTAATATTACCTTCTTGTTCTCATAATTTAAGTTTATAGGATTCGTTTCTGTTGCCAAAATTTATTACTTCTTTCAAACTCTAAGAATATATCGTTGAACGCCTATCATGACTGCAGATTTATTTAAAGACAAATCTAGATTCTTCAATACTTTAAGGATGGGCGCATTGTCTTCTCTTGAATATGATTCGTATTGAAAATTAATTAAACGAAAAAAACCAATTTTTAACTTCCATGCTTATTTATTTTATCAATACTTGCTAAAATCATCTAAAAATTTTAAAAAAAGAAGTGAATTGTTAATGTTTTTGTAATGAAGAAAAGATCAGAAAGCCTTTACGAGAGTTCAGTGATCAATCTGATGAAATTTACGACGGTGAGTTCAATGAAACCAATGCATCAGTTCATTTATCCAATGCAGGATCCTGCAGATACTTCGAAATCAAAACGAGAAACTATTCCTTACTTGAAAATTTTACTGCCCAATTTCCAAAGACGCTCATTACTTATTAAAATCAAACAGTAGATGAACACCTTTTTGGAAAAAAATAATTGGAAACAGCGATAACTCGTTCTATTTGACAGCTATTTACCCGCCACCTGGATTATAGAAGGTAGTTATGTATAAAAAAGAAACAATGCAGATGATTTATAAATTTGAATATAAATTCAAATATGTCATATTTAGGTATGTGTAACATGTTCTTTGTAATTATTTTTAATATACCTCTATTGACTTTGAAAAATATTATCTTATTTACGATATTATCGTCTGCTTTGATTTAATATAATTTATTTAGCTCTAATTTTTCTTAATGTTTATTTCATTTATTGATATTTAATCGTTTGGTATTACAAGTTTTATAGCATTTTATAATAAGTATTGACGGAAAAATTCGTCGACTCTTAGAATTCGAATTGATATGTGTTTTGACGCGTTATGGAAAAAAAACGGTTGCTTTTATTTGATTATATAAGATTTTCGATTACAAAAACTTTATTGAATATTCTGACTAGTATATATGTGTTCTTGTTTATTGTGTCTTAAATTTAATTAAAAAGATTTTCTATTTCAAATTGATCCTTTAATTACCATATATCGAGCACTGCAGGAGAGTCGGAAACCTCTCTCTCTGTCTCTCTCTTTCTCTCTGTATACTGACAATGTTAAATTGGTTGTTTTCGATGTACCTTTTCTCAAAATCTATTTTATGTACATGCTTGGAATTTTTCTTACAATTAAAGTACACCTTTCTCATAATACTGAAATGAGTTTTTAGCTAATTTTGAATTTTTTAATAATTTATGAAATATTTTATCAAACATTGTGAAATTTAATCCATTTTCCAATAAAAAATTTCTAAAAAATAGAATTTTGAGATTTTTTTAAAAAAGCGCTCATTTCAGTCTGTATTAGCCATTATTATAGATATATCATAAAAATGTACATACCTGTGAACAGTAGTTTCTCTAAAAAGGTACATCGAACATCAAACTTTAAATTTTGAGATAAATTGAGTTTAATGTATACAGTGAGGCTTCTAATGGGCTAGTAAAAAAAATAATAAAAGGCAATTTAAATTTACAATAAAAGATACATGTTTTGGTTTATATCAGACGTTCAACATTTAGGCAAATACGAAATATTTTTTTTATTACATTTTTCGCCATTCAAGTAAGCATGGCCCAGTTTCAATGATTATTTAAAAATAGGTTTCAATGGTTTCTAATTACCCTAAAGGTTAAAGTAAGGTATTTTTAGAAAGATTAAAATCTATACAATTTGAAAATGTAAAAATCTCAAATTGTCAAAAAAATAAGATTTTAGCTTTCCAACTGCCATGAACCACAGAAACGAAAGTGACAAATCGATCACCTTTCTGTCTTAAATTTAGATAATATTTATCTTTAAAGTCAAGGAAGGATACAAAATTTAATTAAATATTTTATATCAAAATAACTTTTGTTTACTCAGCTGAAACGTACACAGGAACTCCTTCGGCGGGGAAACGCTACTTAAATCTAGAAAGAAATATCATTCTGTGTCTGTTAAAATCCTAAATACATTGCTCAGAATATTGCAGTTGATAATTTTTTCACAGAATGTATTCATACGGATGAATTATTAAAAAGAAGACTAACCATTATTGGAACATTTAGGGAAGAAAACATGTATTTCTGATGAATTTGAGGCTCACGTAACCACGAATCACTCTCATCGTTGTTTGGAATTCAAAAGAACAAGACCATTGTGTCTAAAGAAACAAAAATGGAAACCTTCTGCTTTATGATGGAAAAGTTTCATGAGATGAAAAAACAAGACATAATCTTGTTTAAAACTTAAACAAAAGGTGGATTGAGCAAATACGATGCATAAAGTAGTTCTCACCTTTACATAGAAAAGTTGACGAGATGGCCATCCTGATTATTTTGTAATGTATTTAATATTGCTGAAATTAATACTTTTGTTGCTCTTATGCATATAAATCTATCGTAAATTGAATAAACTGATTTCGAAGTGGTGATTTTTTCTAAAGGAACTTGGAAAGTATCTTAGAAATATAGGAGGGAACTTTAAATGTTTGGAAGAAAAAGAACATGTGACAGTTACAATAAACTAGAAGTTACCAGCTAGAGAGAGTGTAACTTACGGTATCAGAACTCCTAAACGAGAAGAATGTAAAGAATGTGACTCCTAAGAAAGATAGAGATAATTCAGACCTCATCTACAGGTTTCCTGATAGTTTTCTGCCAACGATATTTAAACATTTATTGTAAAACTTGTTTACCATAGAAAATATTGTCAATAATAATGCAATTATATAACGTTAATAAAAATATTGCTTGAACTTATGAATCATTTCATTTATTTTAATAATTTCAAAATCTTACATTGTGTCAAGATACTGCTCGAAAAGTAAAATGAGAAAAATTAGAGTGGGAGAAAGAATAGGTTTTTACGATAAATAGGCCATTTCGATAATAATTTCTAAGACTACATAAAAAAAGGAACTGCACAGAAAAAAAAATTCTTCTTCAGTTCCATAGTAAATATTTACAAACTGAGTTGATTAGACCACCACAGGTAAAACGTAACATATTTTCGACGGGATATAGGTAGTTTAAAGGTTGCTATTATCATTCATATAAAAATGAATTTTATTACTTCTGTCATTTTTATTTTTCTGTCACATATATAATATATAGTATAATAAAATAAAATAATAAAAGACAAATTGTAATCCCTACAAAGCTAAGAATGAACGAAATTGAATTTTAAAAAAACATATCAAAAACCACCAAAATATAAATAAAATAAATGGTGCAAAAGAATGCTCTACTAAGATTGGATAAAAACCGAATTTACAATAATCTTAGGTATTGAGCTATTAAAATTGAAAATACAGAAAGAGTCATTGGGCTAAAATGGAGAACTATTAGGACTTCTAATTAAGATTTCTGTAAGTGGTTTAGAGTAGTGAAATAGGATTTAGCATAACTTTATGGATTCTCCTTCTCCGTTCAACAAAAATTTTCGTCATAATAGAAAAACAGTATATTTAAAATTAGACCAATATCTATCTACACTTGGGAGGAACATAAAACAGTAAAATAAAATGAATGAATGAATAATGAGAATAGAAAGGTTTTTCTTATAGAGATGGATATTAAGTAAATATTTTATAAATAATTAACAAGAGAAACCAAGATAATAACTTCCATGTATTTATGTTAACCAATAAGTGTTGTTTTAAGACAATGCATCCAAATCGTATAACGTGACGTGTTCAATGTTGATGCACTGAAGCAAAAAAACAGAAGCGCCACCTAGATATGTTTTTTGTAACTAAACTAAGCGTAAGGTATCTTAATAATAATAAGCTGTAATAATAAGGACTAAAATAATATATACTATATATATATATATATATGGATCGTATTATTCCATTAAACACCTGAACTTGATATTATATTATAAAAATAAATATATTTGGAAGAAAACCTACAAGAATCTTTGAGTTTATGCTATTTTAAAACTTGTTATAGAAGAAACTGAGTTTCTAGCAAATACTTCAGTATAAAAAAAAAGAGCCAATCACATCGACTGGAAAAATAGGAGTATGAGGTCATATTGAAAGCCATATATTCCAGATCTTTATGATTTGCTTTTTCGAAGATCCTAGAAAAAAGTACTTCAAATTCAGCATAATAATATAAATAAAATCAAGAATCCAGAAGTTTTATGGAAATAGTTAGGATAAGCCGAGAAGACGAATAGACATTTAGATATGTATTTAGGTTAGATATTCCTAGCTTTATTATACTTGATGATGTTTTTTGACTTTTTACTGATGTTTTTTTTTTTTTTTTTTATTGATTTAAAGTTTTATTTAAAAACTTTATATGAAAGCTGAAACTTTTAAGTTTGTACTTGTTCTGTTGCATTTGTTATTCAGATAAATAAACAATATCGTAAATCTTAGTTAAGCTTTCATTATTTTTTAAATAATATTCTTTTTATCTGTATTAACACTGAATAAAAAATATTCTGGTACATTTAATAAATTGACATGAAATATTACTGCTTTTTAATGTAAGAGAATGATAATTTAAGTTAATACTTGAAATAAATGAATACTATGTGTGCGCATCATTGTATATTCAGTTTAAATACATATTGTGCTTTGTGTAAATCTACTATGTAGATAACGATTCAAATTTAAAATTAAACTAGAAGCAATGTTTTACCTAAATAATTCCCCTTTCTAGTTTAAGAAACATTTCTCTTTCATTCTTTTTCTTAGAATTTAAGATAAAAAATAATTGTAGCAAATTGACTAAGTTTGTCTGAAAGTGCTCTATAAATTACATCCTTCAAGGGCGATACGTAAATTTGACTTAGGTATAATTCATCATGCCAAAGTAACTGTCACGAAAGTGACAATTTTACTGTATTTAAAAGATGAACTTTTTACAATGCATGAATGAAAGTGTCCATTTGAAAGGATTAGATTTTAAATGTTCGATAAAAAAACTAAACCAAAATAGTTATTTTTACTAAAATGTATCATTTTGTTTCTACCTCAAATAAGTATTAAGTACCTTATACAATTAAAAATTTAGAATGTTTTTCTTTGTACTTACATATTTTTTCATTATATATTTCTAAATAATAAAATTATCCTAATATAATGATATTTTCTAATAATCAGTTTTTCTTCGGGAAATAACCAGTGCAGGACAATGCTAACACAAATTCGAGAGCAACTCAATCTTTAATGTTACTTTGGTCGAAGATTATGAGAAATCGGCATTGTTCTTATGAGACAATTGCCTACTTGAAAGTCCACCCCACAAGAAGGGAAAAGGGTTCAATGCCTGAATAGTAATGTCGGCTACGTCTAATAAAAATCATTCTGTACCACTTGTCTTCCTTCAAAGCATGACATAATCCACCTTTAAAGAGACACAGAAGGCAAAACCAGGGACTCTTGTGCAAACCAGACCAGACTAAAGAATACTACTTTTATCTCTAGCTAAAAACTTCCCCTCCCCATCCCCCCTAAAAACCAACACTGCACCATGTCGTCTTAAGAAAGGAGTGGTCACGTGGAACACAGTGTCACCCCTAGTTTACGAAATATTTATTTCTGGGAAAACTGTTTATTTATCACCAATGACCTTACAAGTATCCTCCTATATGACAGTCTTCTCATGGGGACTATAATGCAACTGTCACACAACTCCCTCTTTTTTTAGAAATGGAAAACATTTTTTTTAACATTATAAAGGTACATCAAATGACTGAGTTCCTAACGCGACCACGTTTGTTCGAAAAAAAATTTCCTATGAACAAGCTACATTTTCTCCCGTGAACAACTTAGGGGTTTTGATTATTGTGTTGAACGACTCGTTATTGTTTATCAATGAAAATGAACAGAATATAAAGAAAGAAGTGGGCATCTGTGTGATCTCTATTGCATGAAATTGAAACTGATCAAGCAAGTCAAGACCCCAATGAAATAATGAATATTAACCCGTGGTCACTTGCGCCTGTTTTTGCTACCTTCGTGACTCGCGGGGTGTAGAGAACACCCCAAACTTTTAACACGTGTATTTAATTAGAAAAATAAAAATTAAGTCATTATGATACATATTTATAAAATACAAGATGTGTTTTGTATTATGCAAATAAAATTATTTACTTTATTGCACACAAATGAGACTAACACATTAATTTAAACTAAACATACAAAATTTTCATTTTAAAACACGTAATTTTATATTTTTTTCATAAACCAGTATAAAACGTATATGCCAGTAATAAATATACTTTATAATTAATGAGATAGTGATAGAAGAAAGTAGAAAAATAATATTTTAATCATTTTCCAAACTTTCAGAGCAGACTGTATACAAATGCTCAACTTCTCGCGGGAGTTCTCAGCCCTCCAGATACACTTTTCAAGGTTATTACATTCCAATCGTTCCTTAAAGAGGGATTGCATCACGCCTGAAGGTTCAATGACCTAAAATGTGCAGGTACAGAAAAAATCGTGGTTCTGCACATTCTATTTAGAAATCTGGGAGGATTTTCTTGTTGCTGGGGTGTACAGAACACCCCGCGCGAGTGATCGCGGGTTAACCATGATAGCGAAATTAACTTTAAGGAAAAGGATGAACATGAAACTTTTGATTTGAAAGTAAAGTTTTGAAATTGCTACCAAAAGAACTCCATCAAGAAAAGATATAAGGCCACAAGTATGCCACAAGACACACTTTGCCCTGTAAACAAGACACAAGCAAGAAGAGTTTAACGTGCTATTTGTTGATCTTCAAAGGACAGTAAAACTACAATAACTTGAAGAAAATATGACAGTTTTGCATGCAAATATCATTCCTGTGGTATTAGTGAAAAGTGTCTGTGATTTGCGCCCTTTATTAATGTCACACACATTTGAAACCTTTTATTTCATCTTAATTTGATTTTATTTGTCAAATTATCAAAGAAAATTTGAAAGGCTCTTAAGAGTAGGTACGTATACTTTCCCTTAGTTAAATTATTCACTGGAATTGCTTTTTGTTTGGTGTACAGTAAAAAAAATAATATAAAAATATCGTTTGAAGGAACTCCATCACCCCGCACGTCTACTAATGTTTGTATCGAATGCGTGATTGATACCGGGTTAAGTACCTCAACTTAGCCATCACGCAGGTGGCTTAATCCAAATTAATCCTTAAGCCTTCATTTGATAAAGCAATGACTGATTCATTAAAATCCACTTCTTCATTACTATTGCACATACAATAATTTGCTTCTTCTGGATCTGATTACGATTACGATTACGATTTACGATTTGATACACGATTGCTTAAATCCTATGAGCAGTCTTAAGTATCCCGTATTTCATGCTAAACACATTTATTATATATGGATTTTATATGATTTTAGGAAGATATTTTCATCTCTAAACAATATTTTACATAACTAGACAATATGCTCAAATAATTACAAATATGCTGCGATATATTTCAAATATTATGTAATTTTTAGAATACATTTCGTCGATGCGAAACGTTGTACAAACATGTGACACGTGTATAATAAATTTTGAAGTAAAATTTCGCTCATTCCTTTTCAAAGAATTCATTTCAAAGGTAGTTTCTAGTTTCAATTTCAGAAACTACTATATCACATTTTCAAAAGCTAATGTTGATTATTTCATCGAATTCGAAAGTGAAACTTATTATTTTCGAATGCAGTAATGTTTGGGATCAGAACATATTCAACTGGGAATCGTGAAGTGTTCATTAAATTTTAGAGCTATCTGTTTCAAAAGTTTCTATTATTATTAAAAGACAGAAAATTAATTGGTGTCTACGACTTCAAATAATATATACAGTTGACTCTCACTAATTCAAACCTTCGATAACACAAATCTCTCGCTAATTCGAAGTATATGCTCAGCCCGTTGAAAAACTCTTGATATTTCGAACTAAAACAATAAGCTTTGGTGCTCTGAATATTTCGAAGTGTGCGGCTGGTCAAAATAAAACACGCGATAATTCGAAGTGATCTACTAAAACTCTCAACAATTAAAACACTCCCTATCATCTAGAGTCCTGTAGCTAACAGGTTGCACCTTACACTTTTTGTGTTATATTGTCTCTGTTTGTCTCCTCAGTAACATATCCTTTTTGATGACCATCAAATTTGACTCCAATAACTCTAACAGAAGCAAATTGTCACTAAACCAACTATGAAACTTTTCCCTTCAAACTCATATCGATGCGGACGTTTATCAAGCTTCATTTATTTCAAAAAATTCTATTTACAAAGGTAGATTAAATGCCTTAAAATAAAAAAAAAAGATAACAGATTTTTTCTTAAAAAAAATTATGTACAGTTTATATTCTTTTAAAGTATCCGACTACGTTCGGAACCGTGATTTTAAAAAAAGAGCATAAATGGATAGTTGTCATGATATTTAGTGTCACTTAGATTAGAATACATGTATAAAATTGTTTTAAGGACGTTTTGACAAAAAGTATTATTTAAATACAATATTTCGGCAAAAAATTAACTTAGAATAACCTTTTTTCAAAATGATCTCCTTTTATGACAAATGCTTCTTTTATAATAATATTTTGCCTGCACAGAGGCTCAACTATGTTTTTTTGAAAAATTCTCATTATTTTTAGAATTACAACCCATTGAAATAATTATCGGCGTTTTTTCTAAAAATTTATCCCTTCTGTTGTCGTAAAACATAGATAAACCCACTTCTAAGATATATATTTCAAAAATTCTAGTTGAGCCTCTGTACAGAAGTCTGAGCTATATACAGGCAAAATATTATTATAATAGAAGCATTTTTCACAAAAGGAGAACATTTTGACGATGTGTCATTCTATGCTCCTTTTTTGTGAAAATATTGTACTTAAATAATTTTTTATTTTAATACTATTCTTAAAACAATTTTATATACATTTTCTAATCTAAGTGACACTAAATATCATAAATATTATCCATTTATACGCTTTTGCAAAATCACGGTTCCGAACGTAGTCGTATAGATTAAATGCCTTAAAATAATAATGAAAAAAAGATAACAGATTTTTTCGTCTAAAAAGATTATGTACAGTTTATATTCTTTTAATAATTGTTCTTAATACATAAATGTATTCTTTTAATAAAGGACTTTTAACTTCTGTATAATATTTGTACTGTATAATATGTACTTTTTAAAAATGCTTTAAAATAATTTTATACATGTATACAATCGTTGTGTTTGATTACATTGTTTCAAATCAAAATGTGCTATAAATATTTTATCTTCTCGTATTTTGGGAGTTTTTCCTACTCTCTCTTGATCATTAAAAGTTTTTCATTGGTCTCTTCAATTTTTTATTATCGAAAGTCGACTTTATTTGATATCCAATTTGATTTGTATTGTGCGAGATGTATCCAAAAACTAAGTACCGCTTTGAAAAAAACTCGCATAAAAATTTATTTTTTTTTACAAAAAACGAAATTATTTTTACTTAAAAGAGCATGTCGGAAACTATTTTTCTACATAGTTATCGTCATTGTTCAGACATTTGTCATATCGGAAAACCCACTTGTGTATACTCTCCTCATAAAAAGTTGCCGCCTGTGAAGAGAGCCACTTATGAATGATAGTTTGTAGAAACTTTCGCAAATAATCTTATTCCGAACCATCCGTTTTCCCGAAGCTTCTAATTTACTTTTTCAACCAAACCATCATTGACAACAGAAGACCTCCACTCCGTGTTTTCTCATGATCATTAGCGTGCTCATCACTGCATTGTTTAACTCACTTTCTCACCATTCCATCATTCATTTTATTTTCACTATTAGTCTCTACAAGTTTACGATAAATTTCAAAGGGTTTAACTTTCTTTGAATTAAAAAAAAAGTGGATTTCACACAGGACGTACTTGACAATCGGTAGGATCGGCAACCGTCTTAATCATTTTCAAAGCTCACTAGCAAATGTAAACAACTCAATCCAGTTTTAGTAATGTCACTGGATTGACAATCCACCAAAGTCACTTGTGCGCAGGTGTTGAACTCCGATACTACCACTGCAGTTGCAGTAGAACGAAATGATACTTGTATCCCTTTGTTTGAATAAATATTATAACTGTAGTAAGATTTGCTACACCAGTAATTCTCAATTGTGCCGCAACACTTTTTTGGGCCACCAAATTTTCTTGAAATTATTAACTATACTCTGAGGAATAAGAAATAAAAACTGGAACCACTATAATGATTGTGGCATTTAATATCTTTTGACTACTATGTTCCTTTTTACGCAATAGTCGTAAAAAAATTTGTCAGCAATAACCGATTTTCAGTACACCTGTTCTGAGTACATATTTTTTTGTTCATTAAATGCTGTGATGGAAATTCCCATCTTCATGTAAAGAAGGGTTAATTAATCAATAAACATTTTGTTGTCTTTGTCGTACATATTACTTTATTTAACATTGAAAATTAATATCATAAACTATTTTACATAGTGCATAACACAGATAAGTAAGATTCTTCTAAATTTATTTTATTGTTAGTGTGGCGCCAAATTTTGAAATTGTTAAAAGTATACTGCAACGAAATAAAGGTTGAGAATCACGGGTCTACATCATTATTTATTTTGTCACATTTTATTTTTGAATATTGCATCTTTTTGTATATATTTCTTATGCATTTCACATTCATTTAAAAAATAAAATAGTTTTATTAGTTTAACAAATGAAAGAAAAAATATATTAGAAAAGAGAATGCGTGCATCATTCATTTCCAGGAAAAATATCAACATTATAAAATTTCTTCTCGGGTTACTTAACCAGAGTACATCATTGAAAAGAATGCATCGTAAGTATATACGAAGAATGTCTCTAGTTGCGTCATACTGAAAAGAATTATTCTGTATGTGGCTGGAAGGTAGAAACAAGGTTATCAAGTCCTTTTCTGCAGTTCATTAGGAAATGCAATTTCACTGTGTGTTCACTGGGGCCTGAAGACATTGCTGGCGGAAATTCACGAAGAATCGCATGTCGGGGAAAAGTCAACCTTGAACAACAATGGAAAAAGTATCATCGTTCTGTAAATCGAGATTCGGATTCGATATCAAGCTTCGATTGGCGATTAAATGAGTTTTTGAGATGATAGTGGCGTAAGTTTGTACAGATGGAAATTGTAATATATGGTGATGGTAAAAAGAAAGGGAGAAATCAAATGATTTTCCCATTAAAGAATGAAATTTATAACACTAACATATTGCTTGCACATACACATATCTATTTTTTACTTAATAAATAATATCTTTTACTTAGCATGTAAGTTTTTTGAGGTGTTTCAATATTTTACGATGAATTTTTAACTTTGTACACAAATAAAAACCTTAAATTACTTATATAATATATATTGGATGTAGAAGTTGGATATTTCAATGAATATTAAAATTTTATGCTAAAATAAAATATACTTTTCTTCAACAAGTTTAACTTCTTATGGAATGTACTTAAATGAAATTTTATCTCAAACATTTCATATAGAGTGTTTCTGAATTAAATATAAATTATGAGAGAAAATTGCGTTTTAGTTACTCTTGGTGATTAAACTTGGTCGCAAAACTTAATCTACGAATCCGTACTACACATCTTTATTCTTTTTAAATAGTTTCGATTGTCAATATGTGATCAAATTATTCTTCTCTTAAATATTGCTTGGTTGTTAATTAGTAAGACAGAATATAGTATTCAAATTTACGCTGTTTACAATGTTATGTTATTATAAACTTTCAGAAGTTTACTAAACTATCACAGAAATATGGAATTACTGCAAGCAACTTATATCTAGATATAATTTCCTTAATATATATGTATGTTTATCCATTTCACTCACATACGATACATACAAATGCAGTTTATTTAAAGGATTAACTTAGTAGCAACTTGATACAGGGTAAAAAATCCTTTCTATTCTAAAGGTTTAATAGGAAATTACAACTAAACATTTACAATTATGTGAATCATTCTTTTTTTTTTTCTAAAACAGAATTAATATGAAATTTAGACAAAAATATTTTCATGCATATACATTTACGTCAAATATCGAAATTTACACATACCACGTAAAAAGAAATATAAAGTAAGTTATTTTTATAACATAATATATTTAAAGAACAATCGCTTTTATTGACGACATTTATATAGGAAGTAAAAAGGCATTTCAAAGAATCTTATTTATATTAAAACTGGAGAGACCTTTTTATTGTAATTGTTAAAATAAATAAACTGAACGATAAATCTGTTTAGCAAGATTAAAATTTATAAATTATGTTTTTTTGTTCCTTTCGTATAATGTTTAAATCAATAATCTGAAATGAATTTCAGCTGTAATGTCTTGCTTGCACCTTTGAGTATTTCCGTTTCCATTTAAAGCCATTTTTAAAAGGTATCTTTGAAATTTTTCGGAAAAATTCATGGTTACACTTTTTTTATTTAAAGAATTACAAAATATATCAAATTATTAAAACTTAAGATTTAATTTATTTTAAAGAAATAATTGAATATTTTGTCTTTTATTATTTAGATATGCTTGGTAAATAGCACTATCTGAAGGTACTTATAAATGCTTTTGTCTTAATTATCTGAGTCTTTATTTAAAGAAGCATGATTAAGAAAAAAGTTAATCTTACAAAATTTAAAATATTCCTATGGATATTCATTGATTTTAAAGGTCTATTCAACACTGTAGTTGTGTTAGTTCTAATGTTTTTGGATTACATGCATGGAACTAAATCACTCTTATATTAACAAATAATGTTGCAAAAGTTTATTTTTATATTGCCACAGAATATCCTCTTTTAATTCAATTTAATTTCTTGACATGTTTAATAATTGTTAATGTTTGATCACCAATGTATTCAATTTAAGTAATTATGATCTTCAAAGTAATCTATATTATTCTTTTTTACGCATAAATAAGCATTCATGCTGAGAAGAAAACAATGCTTTTCTACTGCATGAATTACTTGATTTCCATTAAAATTTAAAGTTTTTTAAGTATAGAAGCCACATTATAATTTAAGATTATAACACGACAAATATTTTGTTTTTATTTTAAATTGGAACCTTAGAGAAGCTTCATTTCCAAGTGTACTCACTTTTGCGGTCTTCTCATGTCAACTTATCGAAGGAAACTAATTCTAAAAGTTTCATTAGTAAGTTGTTAATCCAGAATTCCAAGGCACGGTAATAATCTCTAAGTTCTCCTGATTTCTGAACAACTTTAATTAAATGGAAGTTATTAAAGATTACGAAGAATTCTCCAATACTGTCAAAGAATTTTTCATTTTCTTGTTCAAACTGAATTGTTATTCAATCATCAACATCATTATTATTTATCGTTATGATACTCCCAAGAAATGTTGCAAAGCAATACGTCTAAAATATAATTTAATAATAAAATTTTATTAAATGAACCTGAATAGTTTTAACTAAATTTTATTTGTTCTGAATATTGATGTTAAATAGCCAATAAAAATGAAGTTGTGTACATGTACAGGTATTAACACATAATTGTTTTACAAAGCCTGTTTTACAACTTTAAAAAACCTTTTAATGGTGGTTTCTTCACATTATTATTAGTATCTATACTAATTATAAAGATAGTTTTTATATATGTAGGGGTACCTTGGTTATCCCAACAGCACTAGCACAGCTAAAACGAAGCATCAATTTAAGCAAATAATGTCTTGGATAACTGCAGGCTTTGGTTTATGAGGTTTAAAATTTTTAAAAAATATCCATACCTAATCCACCATAATTGTAAATTTCAAAAATATTTACAATTTTTCCCTTTTATTTTTACTTGAAGTACTTTGAAAATGAGAAGATAAATATGCGAAGAAGTATGAAAACAATGGAAAAATATGCGAAATGTGTTAGGCTGTACCAACAGAATTATAAGAAATTTTTAGAATGTAGAATTGAATATTGTCATTGAAATCAATTGTGTTGGAAATTAATTGTGTCATTGAAACTAAATAACGAAATATCTCTAACTGTCACTTTCCTGTGGTAATAAAAAAAAATTCTTGGATAGAAAATAGAAATTGGAAAAGGATTTTGTGGCAACTGCTCAAGATCTGAACTTGGAAGTAAAGACAAATGATGTTGAAAATTTACTAGATGTACATGCCAGGGAACTGATTACTGACATGTAAAAATACACTTGAAGCATCAGTGAGAAAGAAAATATGTTATACAGTATTTCGCATGAAGAAGAGGACGTAGGAAAAAACAACTGCAGGAAACTTCAAAGAAGAAATATAATAATAAATTTGCAAAATTGTAATATTTTTTGACATGATCAATGATATGTTTATTCTCAAAAGAAACATGTCTTTTTAATAACATCCTGGGGATTTGAAAGAACAATTAAATATCAAATGCAGCAAAATAGTTGATCTTATCGAAATAAGTCCGCATTCATTTATATCTGTTATATTTGGGTTACCAAAGTAAACAGTGTATCAGAATGAAATCTATATCTCCCCATGAAATCTAAAAAAAGTAATAAATAAATAAAATAAAATAAAAAAAAAACTTTGGCAAGTCTAAAGGCTAAACTAACGTATACTTCAATCAAGAGGAAAAAGAATCAAAATGTTAAGAGCCAAATTGTATGTTTCATGAGACTGATATTTAAATACTGTATTTATTTATTTATATTAATAATAATAATTAATTCATAGTAAAAATATAATTACATAAATAATATGTATCGTATTTTATGATGTTAAAATGTATTTTACTACATATTTACATATTAATTATGCAATATAGTTGTAGAATGGAGCAGGAAAGAATTAATTCATCACCAATGTTATACAAATGGGAAATCGTACTCTTTGGGTAGGGATGTATGAATTTAATTAAAGGTGTATAGAGAAATACAAGTTATTCAAACTGAAATGCATAACCATGAGTGTTGACGCCAATATTTCAACATTTAGAATTCATTTTTGTTTGTTGTACAATTTCAGTTTATGTGTTTTATTCATTCAGATTTCAAGCTTATGCACATAATTCTAAATCATTTTTAAGCATCGCATTTTATTATTAAATACTTATACGATACATATTGTGCTTATAAAATAGAGATGTTTAATATTTGAAAATAATAAATAGTTGTCTGACCTTTCTATAATCATATTAATTTCAATTATTTATTAGCATCCCATATGATAATGGAAACGTGAAAAATACTGTTTTAGCAAATCAGAGTTGCACAAACCCTTCTTTAATTTAAATTAAGCAGTGCAATAGTTTGACTTTTAATTGAAACTGCTTTGTAGATATATAGCTCTTATTTATAATACAGAAGTTGTGCACTTACTATATGACTTTACGACAAGAAAATATTTGTCCTTTTACTAAATTCTTATGATTAGTATTTGAACTATGAAAATTTTTAAATATTTATTTAGATTTACTACTACTGAATGTATTACTTCTCAGCGATTTATCATTTTAGTGATAAATTACTCTATTTTTCAGTTGACCTTTAAAAACTCTTCCATAGACAAAAGAATAAATTAAATGTAAAATATTATAAATTATATTTAAAAAAGATATAACTTAAATTTAATTATTTCTAGAGAAGAATATTTTAATGGCTTATCTGTATATTAAAAAGTGTTTAAATAAAGTTTGTCAATATTAATTATTTTAACAAATTTTAATATATTTTTCAACAAAGGTATTAAATATAAATATATAGAACATATAATTAATTAAAAGTGGAAAATTATCGATTTAATTTCCTCTGTCGTATAACAATATTAGCGAGGAATACTTTATTTTACTTTTTGATATGAAGACATTACATTTAATTTTTTAAATTTTGAAGAAAATTTAAAACATCATATGTTTAAATTTAAAAAAAAAAAGATCAGAAACTACATTACAATTAAAAGTAAAAAAAATAAAAGAGTTCGAAATTCAATTCATATTTAAATTAAATATTTGCTCTTTTATAGTTAAGGAGCATGATAAGTTTCCTGAAATTTTAATTATTTCTCATTATTTAAGTAGGAGATTAAATGTACTCTAATAGACCAATGCTTTAAATATAAGAAATATATCAAAATGTATTGAACGAAAGAGGCAAATCAGGGTTTTACAGATTTAATAAAAATATCCAATGATATGAATTAGACAATTTCTCTAGAATTATGCTATTAGTATCTGATCTTATTATTTATACATGTTTAATTACAGACGAACCTCACCTGGCATTTTAATATCCTAATTTCCTCACAGTATCTTCTGACCAAATTTCAGTGCTCTTTAAAATAGATATTTGCTTGTATAAGGACTGTATAATCTCGTGACTGGATTGGACATCATTAATGAAATATGTGACTATAACAACTAGGTTCTCGTGAACATCAATAATGAATGATTGTCAGTTTCATGTCTAACAACTTGCCTTTTGAACTGCCTTGCTTTCAGAATAAAGAAAAAAAAACAATGACAGTAATATATAAATTATTTTGTTTGTCATATAAAAACATGAATAGCATTTTATTTAATCATAAAATGCTCACATCACAAGCGCATACCATTTAAAATTCCTTTATTAGTTAATTTTTTTCAAATTTCGTTTTTTTCATTTGGATTCTTTTTTTAAAATTTAAAATCCAAGTACATAGGATAACTCTTTTCCGCATAGTGATAGTAGCTTTTTCTATTCCACATTTTCTACTTATCGTTGTAAAAACTTTTAATTTATGAATGGAGCAAATGATTTTATTCAAATAATGTCCATTATTTTCTTAAGCACATTATGCTAGAAATTCACTTTTATCAAGTTTTAAACTGAAGCTTTTTGCTCCGTATGGACAAGTTGCAAAACATTACAATAACCTTGATAGTAATAAATCTTGTTTTATGATTTTTTTTTATTTTACTAAATAATGTTAATAGATTAATAAACTCTCTTTTGATGCAACTCCATTTATCCTATTATATGGACTGAGAATATAAGCATCAAAAAGCTTCTAATTTGTAATTTATTATAAACAACATAAACAGAAAAATTTGCAGTGAGAATTAAGAAGCATTTTATTAATATGGGAATGAGTTGAATTTATTTTATAAGTAAAAAAATCATTAATTTTAATGATTTATGTCAACATTGCTCAAACTGTGGGGAGCGCCACTAGGGGGGCGTGATAAGATTACGTGGAGGGCGCAAGCGTATCGAAAAGTCAAAAGCAAAGCACTATTTAAAAGTATTATTAAATTACTAAACGGAAGTAAATATATATATATATATATATATATATATATATATATGTATGTGTGTGTGTATATATATATTCCAACACAATAATAAATAAAATATGCATTTACACTTATATAATAAAATTGTAAATTCATAATGTATTTGATAATCAATTTAAGGTATCCGACTACCTTCGAAACTGTGATTTTAAAAAAAGCACATAAATGAATAATTTTCATGATATTTAGTGACACTTAGATTAGACTACATATATCAAATTGTTTTAAGGGGACATTTTGATAAAAAAAATTATTTAAATTCACTATTTTGGCAAAAAGTTAACAGAATAATATTTTTTCAAAATGCTCTCCTTTTGCGAAAAATGCTTCTATTATAATGATATTTTGCCTGTATATAGCTCAGACCTCTTTACAGAGGCTCAACTATAATTTTTGAAAAATTCCCATTATTTTCAGATTTACAACCAATGGAAATAATTATCAGCGTTTTTTTCTTAAAATTGCTCCCCTCTGTTGTCGTAAAATATGGATAAACCCATTTTTAAGTTATATATATTTCAAAAAATTCTAGTTGAGCCGCTGTAGAGAGGTCGGAGCTATATACAGGCAAAATATTATTATAATAGAAGCATTTTTCACAAAAGGAGAACATTTTGAAAAAAAATTATTCTAAGTTAAATTTTTGCCAAAATATTGTATTTAAATAATTTTTTTTGTCAAAATGTTCTTAAAATAATTTTATACATATATTATAATCTAAGTGATACTAAATATGAAAATTATCCATTTATATGCTCTTTTGCAATATCACGGTTCCGAATGTATTCGGATACCTTAACAACATTAAGTTGAGAACAAGTTTAATAATTACCAGTGAACTCATTAGCTTGTCATATACAAAATTACATAAAAAGCATTTAATACTTATCTCGATAATTTGCACGGTTTATAGTTAATGTCGTATTACAGCTTTACCGTCAAGTGAATTATTATTGAGTTTAATACATTGATATTGTATGGAGAGAGGGGAGGGGAGCACGATGAAAATATATATATTATAATTGAAAATAGGGTCGCAAATACTGAAAGTTTGAGAAGTACTGACTTATGCGATAATACAAGATACGACCTTAAAATACTATTTGTGTCAAATTAAATATGGAAATTGCTGAAGTTAATGTTTAATATTACGTATTTAAAATATTTACATAAAAGAAGAAAGAAAATGAATGTGAGTTGCATGAATTATTAACTATTAAATAAATGTAGAATGATTATGAATATCTTGATGTATCGTAAATTTACAAGGAAGGAACGATGTTCCAAATTAATATCGCTTCTTAATTTTTCAATGAAGAGGGAATTTTAGTTCAATAAATTTGCTTTGCAATTAAGGTATTATAAATTGAAGTCAATTCCAAATTATTCCCTTTTAGAAAAATAAATAAATTAGTTATTCATTGCATATTAATATTTTAAGAGTTACCATTCAAATTTAACTGAATTAGATTTACGATCTTGTGATCCTTTTATTAATGATAAATTTTATCGTATGCGCTGTGAAAGAATATCATTTGTTTTGCCACTAAATTTTTTTTTAAATATTACTAATAGTTATATTTCATTAAAAATAAACCTGATGTATTTTTTATCAAAATCATTATTAGCAAATTATTAATATACACTTAGTTATTTAAAATTGGATAAAATTTTTGTTATGCTTAATTTTGGATCAGAGAACCTATTTAGATGTATAAATATTTCATTCGAAATATACAATAATAACTATATATGAATGATAATAATAATTGTTTATTAAATTTGCTGTATTGGTCTTCAATTTCAATAAAAAAATGAAAATGAATGTGGGGCCGGAATTTTCTAAATTTTTGACCATTTTCGTGGTTTTTGTTTGTTTTTTTAACACGTGGTAAATACTTTTCTTCTTACACATACAAAATTTTCCATGAATATCCTTAAGATTATAGAAATAGATAGTTCATTTTAATTATTCTCGCACAAATTATTTAAGTTTTTGAGTAAAATCCCGCTTTTTATTGAATGAGAATAAGTATTTTTCTTAAAAAAGTTGTTTGAATATATGATAAATTAATTTCAGGCATATTATAATTTTTAATTATTTCGGTACTTACCCTTAATCGCAACTGTATTGGCGGCATTATATGAATCGAAGCACGTGGTTGCCAATTCAGCGAGTACGATATATCCGAAATAGGGGTTACCAACTTGGCGAGTTAACTTGAACATGGGCATTGTTGCGGTATTACGTAAGTACGATTTATTTTTATTCCTCAAAAGTAAGGATTTTAAAGTAATACCCCCACTTAGCGCTGTTTCATTTAGCGCTGTTTCGGTTTAACATCTTTTATTTGAATTGTGGAATTCCCCAAAATAACAGACAGCGTTATAGGCTTCCCGATATCCGAAACAGTTTTTCTGTTTTTCTTCTTTCCGGCGGTATTATACGAACGTATTTTTATCGTTTCAAACATTTGATGATGTTATTGTAAGTATAAATTTATATAATATAGCTATTGCTATTGCGACAAATATTATGATTTCTTAGTTTTTTATCATGGGTGATAGTAAAAAACACGCAAATAAAGCATACAAAAAGCATTACACTAGAAACTAAAATGCAAGTGATTAGAAGATTAGATACTGGTGAACGTCAATCTCAAATTGGTGCTGCATTGAATGTGGCAACTTCAACAATAAGGACTATTCTTAAAAATAAAGAAAAAATACTGTCATCGGTAACTGCGACTACGACAAGCTCTGCAACTAGAATTACCCGTTCTTCCATTACAACAGAGTAAATGGAAAAACGACTTTCTATATGGATAACGATGAAATTGAACGCAAAATGCCATTAAGCCAGTCTACCTTCTTGATAAAATGGCAGAAAATTGGAAGTGCAGAAGAGACTGAATGATCTGAAAAGTAAGTATAATGACTTAGAA
>BMAV01016483.1:51252-92613 GCA_019973955.1 Trichonephila inaurata madagascariensis
ACCGAATCTTCTCGCTGCAGCTTAGTCATTTATTGCTATTACTTTTTGACAGTCTACTAAACTTCTACCGCTATCAGAAGAAAATAAATGTCCCAGTTACTGTAAAGACAAGACAAACTTTTTTTATTACTTGACTTTCAGGAGCAATCGATAAAGATAAAGAAAAAATTCTTTGTGTGGAAAATCGAAGGTTTTCCTTCTTCTAGATTTCAAAAAGAAAAATAATTTGTATTATCATTTAACTGAGATATGTGTGTGTGTTTTAGAGTATATTTTCCATTTAAATTTTCTTTTTAATGCGTGTTGGTTTATCTTCCCTTTATCATGTGGTTTTTAATGAGATTTAAAAGAAAATATTATACACTTTTGATAATTTTTTAAGTATTTTTTTTTATTCTTATAACAAAATTTATAATTATAGCATAAACTTTTTATTCTATAAGGGATATCGATAAAGTTAAAGTAGTTCTATTTTTAGTTTATTAAGAATTAATTTGTGCTCTAAACGAAGAAATAATATTACATTGAAACACTATAATAGGGAGTGGTATTATCAATATGTTTTGATTGATTGATTCTTAATTAGTGTCACATTCGGAAACTACATGATGCTATTTACATACGATGGATCTCGAAATTTAGAACAGCAGTTCAGTGATGAGGATGGCATCTGAATTGGAATCTAACTCTTCAAACTTTTTCACCTCTCCACGTGAAGACTTTACACTTCGACAGATTTAATGTGCATTATGTTTTCTACATGATAGGTCCAAAATGGCACAGGAATCTAGAGCAACAACATGGGCCATAAAGTCCCTTTGGCATCTGAAACCAACCCTTACTGCTGTTTTAGGGTGGAAAAATTAGAAAATTTTTAAATATTACATAACAGAGAAAAATAGTTCTAATTAATTGTTGATTAGATCTATATTATTTCTATTCAAGATTATTTCTTATAAAAAAGATCATGTTTTTCAGCTGTTTAGTTATACGTACTGCATCAGTTTAAGAGGAGTTGAAAACCTCTCTCTCTATATATATACTGATAATGTTAAGTTGGCTGTTTGAGATGTACCTTTTCTCAAAACCTGTTATACGTATATGCTTGAAATGTGTGTGTGTTTCATACAATTAAAGTACACCTTTCTCATTATACCAAAATGAGCATTTAGCTAATTTTGAAATTTTTAAAAATTTATGAAATATTTTATCAAACATTGCGAAATTTAAACCATTTTGCACATAAAAAATTTTGTAAAAAGTAAATTTTTGAGATTTTTACAAAAAGCTCAATTTATAGTACATATTAGCCATCATTATAAATATATCATAAAAAAAATAGATACTTCTGAACGGCAGAGTCTGAGAAAAGGTACATCGAACATCAAAATTTACATTTTGAGATAAAACGATTTTAATGTATACAGTTAGGCCTCTCATCGGCTAGTAAGTAAAAAAAACAAAATGTTCAATTAGAATTAAAAAATACATGTTTTGGTTTATATCAGACGTAAGACTTTTAAGCAAAAACGAAGTACTTTGTTTACATTTTTCGCCTTAAAATTGGGCACGGCCCAGCTTCAACGATTATTTAAGAATAGGTTTTAAGGGCTTCTAATTACCCTAGAGGTTAAAGTAAGTTATTTTTAGAAAGGTCAAAATCTCTATGCAATTCGAAAATGTAAAAATCTCAAATTGTCAAAAAGATAAGATTTTAGCTTCCCAGCTGCCCTTAAGCTGCTATACCATAGAGTCTGGGTTCGAATTCCGTAGAAGGCATGGGTGTTTGCAAACGTATAGTACATTCGTGACATGGATGTTCTCTGGTTTGGCTTTGATCCACAAGTCCTCTTGTCAGCTAGATGGAAGGGAAGCAAGGTGATCCTGACAAACCCTAGCATGTTATTCCACATAATTTGGGTGGAAGCAAGCCAAATCTTGACGTCACTTGCATCGTGCTCAAGGATACAACTAACGACAAGTGTACAATCTAGCCCTATGCCATGTCAAATTTCGTGGGTCTCTATCTGGCCAGGTAGCACTACCAACAACAACAGTTTTAGTTTAAGTATTTCCTCTTAAGCAGAAACAATTAACAAAGCTACAAAATTTAAAAAAAATGTGTTATTAGAATTTAACAGTTATTAAAAGGTTTAATTTCTATGGAAATATTTTGAATTGATGTATTTTATGATATTTCACATTAGTATTATATATCATAACAAGATAGTAAATTGGAGTGTTAGAATAAATTTAGTTCTTTTACAATATTTTTTTTTTATCCATGTAACTGATTAAACCCTACTTTTCAATAAGTAGTCAACAATCTCCAATGGCTTGTATCCAATGTCTACAGAATTCACCTCTTTATTGTTTCTAAAATTTTCAGTTATCTATTTTAATCTAGCATTTAAATATATTTTTTTTATCTTTCAAATATGATACTTTGAAAATTGTATATATATATATGTATGAGTGTGTGTGTGTAATACAGTAGAGTCCCGAAAACTCAGCTAAATGTGGACCGAAGGGTTAGCCGAGTTTATGAAAATACTGGGTTATCAAGAATGGGATTAAATAAATTATAGTTTTAATAAATTAAAAAAAAAACACGCTTTTATAGTGAATCGAGCTAAAAAGTAAAAAAAAAATAATAATATTTCTTAAAATAAGAATAAAATGATTAACGAGAAAATTAATGTCCTTGGGGTAATAGCGTGTGGTGCTCTATACTGATTGTTATAATTTCTTACTATTCCGAAATGTAGAGCTAGTTCAAAAATGTAGTACTAAGCACCCCACACTTTTTCCACAATGGCATTCATTTTTTTTATTCTTATATTAAGAATTATTTTTTACTTTTCAGTTTGATTAACTATGAAAGCTTGTTGTTTAGTTTTTTATTTTAAACTATAATTTATTTTAAAGAAATGCGTAATGTTCTGTTGTCTTCCGTACTACAATTTGCGTTTTTCTTCTTCATTAACAAAATGACAAAGAAATGCTAAGTCCATTATCGACACACATTGTTGTTCAAAATATTGAAGGGGTTTTTGACAATCTTTATTCTCTCACTTTGTGTTATTTTAGGAGTTACGAATTTAATACTTCTCAACGTTAACATACTCATCATTTTTTCATTAACTGTAACAGTAGCAATAAATTCTGCAAAGTAAGTGGGTTTTTTCAACCTGCAAGTATCAGGCCGAGTTATCCGGATTGCCGGGTTATCGAATGTCCAGTTTTAGGCTCTCTACTGTACTTGCACACTCATACAAACACGTAATTAAATAAATATTTATAAATATCACTGAACAGAAGTACTCGTTTTAATTTACCTTTTGCTTTTATATTGATTGCACAAATATTTTGCTAAATTCCCATCGGAGTCATTTAGCGTCTTCAGTTCTACTTTACATTTTATGTGCATGCCACTAAATTGGCTTTTAGAACAACAGTTTCCTCCCAATTTATCACAAAACTTTCCTGAAACTACAAAGGAGTATTTTAGAAAACAAGCTGCGTGAATTCTCCCAATTGCTGCATTTGTCTTTCAGATAATAGCACTTCAGGATAGCTTCTTGACAGAACATCTGTGAATAATAAATTCGGTTCCCTCTGGAACCTTATATGCGCATATTTTTACCTCTTGCCATTCTTTCTTGAACGTCATTACTTTTACCACAGGAGATGAAGTTGACTTTAGACGAGTGCCTTTCAAAAACTGTTATTGATATAAACTTAAAATTCAAATAGAAAATGTTGTTTTTGTTTACTTTAAGTCCATTTTAAAGCCTCGTCATGACAGATGCAAAATAAAATTATTTTAAATTACTGCATTGTGATAGTTATATTGAAAAGTAGTTAATAAAGAAAAAAAATCACTAAAGATTCATTGAATTTGAATCGATCTTTTTTCATTCTCTAACAGAATTGCGATTGCTTTATATTTCTGTTACCGGATCAAATAAATTGTTATACTCTTTAATTAGTTATTGATAAAAGCATATCATATAAGTAAGTTTAATGAAGATATAGTACAACTAATTAAAAAAACTTAAAATTGTGACGAAACTATACGCGTCATCTCACTAATCCTCTTGGGGAATCTTTGGGCTAGCATTCACGTTTAATTCACAACCATCCCTTTCAAGAAGAAACCGTGATATTCAGATTAGTTCGAATATAAAGCCTGAGTTTTGTAATTCTAAAGAAGAAGGTAGGAAGCAGCTACATTCGCTACGCAGGTGAGATTGAGTAAGGTTTAATTTCGCATACAAAGATTAAGAGTAGTGTTTCGCCACTGTGTTGAATTAGTAAATTTGAGGTCAGATATCAACGATAGATTGTTGAGCTAAATAAGTTAGTCCCGCATATTGCTTAAATAATCATTGCTTTCTCCGTGCTACTCATTCGACATTGCTGTTAGTTAAGTTGTTTGGCTAAATAAATAATTGTAATTATGGAAGTCTCTGGTTCTGCTTTCATTCCTCCTCCAAACTTAGGTAGGCAAGACGGAGAGAGAGAAATTTGGGATTAAGTCACTTACAAAATATTTCTTCATTCTTTCTGTGAAACTAATGAGTAGTAAGCAGCGAAATTTGTTAAGATATTTTCGTTTAGTATTTGATTTCATTCTTTCCAGTCAATTTAACTTTTTCTAGAAAGTGCATGTTCTTTTTTGAGGTTGTTCAAGAAATATGGAAACACTTCGTGGAAGCTGCAATTTTTAATTCAATGTAAAAAATCGATTAAATAGTATATTTAAATTAATAATTCAAAAAGCTAAACAGAAGTTTTGTTTAAATTTCAGTTTCTAATTTTTCTTTTAAGATTTCGTATTCTTCTTCAAACACAGAGTGAATGAAAACGTTCATTAAAAAACAGAGAGAAGTTTAATCTAAAAGTGTTTATGTGTTTTAATTAAATTTATGTGAACCTGATTTCTTGAGAGCATTTAAATAACATTAAGTACACGAAATAATACGAAGCCTTTTGTAGGAAAATTCGATTCTTTTTATATTTAAAGCGATGTCTAACTGTCGAATTATTTCAAACCCAGTTCCAAGTATTTTTGCGTCTCAGGATTTATTTCTTTTTTTCTTTTTTACTTAACGTAGTATTTATTAAAATATATAATTCCTTATAAACATATTATACAACATATATCATTCTAAATTGTTGAGTGAAAATATCGTAAACATAAAAAAAATTGTTTTTAATCAACAAAAAAACTTATCTTAAGTTTTTATAAGTAAATTTATTTACTACATTATATTTTGTATTGTCAAAAGCTAAATAGCTTCACTTATTTGATAAGTTCTATCAATCTTGCACAGTGAAATCTCATAGTGCATAAAATACAAACGCTTTTTATAAGATATATACCAAATTTAAAAAAAAAAAGCATTGATTCCAATAATGGATTACGTCTCCTAGACTCTCTAGTTTTCATTGTTGACATCCATGAGTTCTATACAGAAAAATAAATCCAGTTAATAAAAGGCTTTACACTTAAGTCTGTGTTTTTCTTTAGTAAAGCCTTTGTGATTTCATTAAAAGGGACACCTATTTCCTAAAAGTCAAAATCCCAACACACAAAACCTCGGACCTCTTCATGGAAAAGGACAATTTCCCATGATACATCAGACAAACTGGCCACGTCAGAAAATCGATTAAATAAAAAAAAGTCTACATTCAAAGATTGGTGTAACAGCCATAAAAAGAGAATCACATAAGATTTCTATTTGCCAGAAGATAGTTTTCCAATAATGTTTTACCACTTTTGAAGCATCGTAAAATTAACTACTTCCGATTAACCTTCCGAATTAATGTGATTACTAAAGGTTAATGCTAGTGGCATAAAGTATTGCATCCATTAATTATCTAGTTACATAGTACTAGTATAAAAATTACTGCAGACGCAATCTTGTTAATTCAGTGCCGTTAAGAAAGGTGGGTTCATTCTTTCTGTGGAGGGACTTTGTAAAAATCTAACTAATGAGAGTTATCTGTTGAAAATAATATAAATGGGAGAATTTGTCCTTCTCTCAGGAGAAAACATTGGTAGTTGTGGGTAAATATTCTTAAATATTGATAATTTTTTTTCCATTAAAATATAGGAATGAATACACACAATTAATTTCAATTAACTTAATTAAATTTAATGTTTAAGGGGATGGTTGCCCTTCAAAATGTCAGATTTCGATCAAAATTGCGATTTTGATTTCTTACACTTCTGCAACTCCTTATATTTTATAGAATAATTATCTCAAAGACTTATATCATTTTGATTAATAATTACTGAATTTATTTTTAATTTAAACCAAATGAATGTTTGAAATGCACTTTTCTTAGTTCGCAAATTTTCCCTTTTCATTGTTACGTAAAATGCTCCTTGCGTTTCAAATTACGTCATATCTCTTTCAAATTTTCACAAGTTATAAGAGAGGATATAATTCACAAATTTGTGCATTGGTTTTCTAAAATATTTAACGGATCATATTTTGTGCTGTTTTGAATACCTTGAATGTGTTATAATTGGCGAAATATTTTAATAAAGTATAGAAAATTTATCTTTTTTTCATCAAATTTTATTCTGAATTTAAAATCCATGCACAGATATATTTTGTTGTCGCTCATAAAAATATAAAACTAAAATTATGTACACATCTTAAAAACTAATATAAAAGGAGCATTTTTAAAAATAGTTTTAAAAATATATTTTAAAAAAATAATATATATATATATATATAAATTGTGAAATATAATAATCATTTACTGTATTGATTCTATTTTCAGCTAATTAAGCTAACAAGTTAAGAAATTAGTTTTAAAGGTCCACCGTCCCCTTAAATAATAAAAACTTTCTACCATAGAACATTTTCTTTCTCCCCTCCCCCCCTTTTTTTTTGTATTTTTCTGAAAAGATATAAAATTTCGTCTCAAGCGCTTAAAGCAATTTCCTTACTTTGGTATTATGTTAAAAATTGTTGATTTGAAATAATTAAAAGTTTGTCTTCACTGAAATATTTGATCAACAGGTAATCTGTAATCGTAAGTTGTCTGTTACATTAAAACTAGAATGTAATAACGTTTTTCCTTTAATTTACATGAAATTATATAAAACAAATATCACTTACATTGGGAAATAAATTTTGTAAGCGCTATTCAATTTTTTCTAAAATTTTCTCATTGACGAAACATATTAATAAACTATCAAATTAATAAAAAATTATGACAAAGATTATTTATAAAAAGAAATAGCAAAATTTGTTACATTTTATTATTATTATTATTATTTACACACATTTTGGGACTATACACTTCGGCTTTTCTCAACCTTTTTGTTCATAATAAGATTAGGAAAATGTTTTCAAAGCAATCAAATAATAATTTGAAGTTAAGGTTTTTGAAATAAGAAAAGTACCCAAAATATATTCGAAAGCAACAAAAATGTAACAGAACTGACGCTAACACTCTAAAACACTCCACACTGTTAAGAAAAAGAAAAAAAAGCATTGGGAGAGTTATTAGAAACGCGAATGTTTTATATCAAGTGGAAATTTTACGAGCTATTTGTTTACATTTTGATTACCCACTCCTCCCACTCAGCTGATGTCCACAGCTGATGTCCACAGCTCTATGTCCACAGGCATAATATAAACTAACTGAATGTCAGGTTACTTTAGCTACGTTCGATTTAAATATAATTGGCATAGGGTGCCATCTAGTGGTCATTAAAAAAACGTTCCAGCTGAAAAGTCATATTTGCATCTCCGGGCCTACCACAGCACCTTTGTAAAATGCACATTTGCACCACCCGGCCATGAGATGCGTCCGTGAAGAATGCATATTTGCACTGCCCGTCGCGAAGGGGTTAAGGAAGCATTCTCACACATTTTAACCCTATACTTCAAACTCTCTCTAGGAGAGCGTCCTGTTTTCCAAGATGATAACGCCCCTTTTCACACGTTTCGCAGTGTTCAAACATGGTTAGATAAGTATAAGGATGGAGTGGAACATATAATATGGTGTCCCGGTCACTTGATCTGAAAATCACTAATAGCTTGTTGAGTTTATATAGAACAAATTCCGTGCTCGTTTTCCTCCCTTATCTGAACTCGAGACGGTCTTGTACGAGGAATGGGGGAGAATTTCGATGAACTTTGTTCAAAACCTTTATTTGTCAGTCTCACGTTGAATGTAAGATATCATACAAGCCAAAGGGGATCCAATCCCTTATTGAAATAGGTGTTCCTACTATTTTGTGCAAAACAATTGACCACTCAAGTGCATGTATGTATTTCGTTTTTATTTATAATAATTAGTTGAAAAGCTTCATTGCGAAATGCTTAGGCATTAAGGAAAGATGAACCCAGATTGACCTTTTCAAACCCTTGCTTAACTAGCCCATTTTCTTTTGAGGAATCAAGTGTAATCAGCAGCTCACTTAGAAAAGTAATCATCTATTATTTCTCCCACTTTAATTAACAACAAAATTAATATAAAATGCTTAAATATTTATCATAGTTCCCTTAGTAAAAATATTGTATTTTCTATGCTAGTATACGAAAATATTTGAAAAATTCCTCAATACAGTTCTTATAATTGGGGAATATATTACAGCGTTAATTATTTTTCATAAATATTACTAAAGACATTTTATCAAAACTAAATCAGTGAAGAAATTAAGAAAAATCTCTCATTTTAAAGAAATATTTCAGTATCTTCTTCAAAAGATCAAATATCGTAAAATATATTTATTTTAAATTTGAAATTTAATTTGTAAATTCCTAGTAAAAAAATTAAATAAAAATAAAAATTATATAATAAATATCCATCATTACTAACAACTTTGACATTACAATTAATACTAATAGTTGGAATAGTTAAGTTATTTTAAGTAATTCTAATTGATTCCAGCTAAGTACTTCAAGTATTTCTCTCGTTCAGAATAAATATTTAAATTTCTATCACTTCCCAAATATCGGAAGTGAAAAGTAATGTATGATATTAAGAAGAAAAATACGTTCCTAAGAAGAGATAAAAATATATCTTTAGTGACCCGTATATAAATCATCCCTTCTCACTGTCATTTCATTAGTAAGGAAAACAGTTAGGACTTGTGAGAACCACTACAGGGAGCAGCTGTCGCACTGTTACTTATTAGTTTACAAATGGAGCAAGACACACTTGATTTAACCCTTTATCTACCGCATTATGATTTTCTGCAGTTTTTTCCATGCAATATATTTTTTTTCGATCACTACATTGAAAATTAAGAGATTTACAGAAACAAAATCCTCAACTTTGGGAAATGTAATTAGAGCTATTTAATTAAAGATATTCAAATGTAAAATTAATTATATATACTGTTCCCTTTAAAATAAATAGTCAAATCGCTTTCTAAGGTTTTCACATTAACATACAAAAAAATAAGACATTTAAATTTTGACATTACCTATTTTTTGGGGAACAAAAATGATAATCTTCGCAATCCCCTGAAATCGCCGTCAGCTGAAAATGCAATTTCTGCTATAAAACTATTCACATTTCCAACTACAGTACTCATCATAGAACCCGTGCGGCTATATATCTTGGAAGAGTGGATTTCAAAGAATGTGCCTGCTAATTATCGTCTAAATATTCGTAAAAATGGTTATTCTATGTAATTTTAAATTGAGTGGTACTTATAAGTACCTTTGGTAGATAAAGGGTTAAAAAAACACTGGCAATATTGTATAAAGAATGGTACAAATAAACTCTTCTTTGTATGAAGGAAAACTGGGAGTAAATTTAAAGGAGTTAAGCTTAAAAAATACCATACACATACACACACACACGCGCACACACATATATATATATATATATATATATATATATATATATATATATATATATTTTCTATCTACATTTGTTGTGTTTGGTGAATTCCAATTTCTTCCTGCTTTAGCACTGTATGTTCTAGTACTTCTTCACTTTTATTTTATATATATATATATAAATATTATTTTATCTCCTTTAAGAAGACACGGTACCCCAAAAATACCGACCTATCGTTTATTTTTATTTTTATTTAATCTTATTCTTTGCATTATTTTCTTTCGATTGATGTATCGTTTGTGCAAGTTGGAAAGTTAGAAGTTGAATAAAACTTCATTTAAAAACAAATTAGGCAATTCGGCCACGCCACCTTTTAAGAAGAAAAAAAAAAAACTAAAAAAAGCGTTATGTTGAAAAAAAATATATTTCATAAAGAGAAATAATAACTATAAAAAAAGAATGTGTAATATATAAAGCAGAATATTTCCGAGGCACTACAATAATGTAATTTTTCTTCTGTGTGAAATGTGTGCATGTAAAAGTTTTGAATTAGGGCTTTTAATATTAATAATTTTATATTTTCAATTATTATTCCTGATATGTTTTTCATTCAAATGTAATACTTCAATATTATAAGAAGAAAAGAATAAAATTTCTCTCGTGACAGAAAAAAAAATTAACATTTTTTTTTTTTTTAAATCCCACACCTGACGGTGAATTTGATGCAGAGCGAAGTTTTCGTTTTCTTGCTTGGTAAGGTGTATCCTGATTGGTCGAGCCAATCGTTTGATAAAAGTTCCTGAATTAAAAAATTAAGAAGGATTCTTCTTGGTCTTTTAGAGTTTATATTAGGGGTACGATTAGGGAGATTAATCATGTTTGTACTATTAGTGTGCTGAAGAGAATGAAAGACACACATTTTTAGCGATGTGTTTTATATAAGATTTAATGCTTTTAATTTTTATTGCTTTGCGGGTGTGATCATTTCTCATGTTGCGAGGTGTAGCGGTCAGCCTAATAAGATAATTTTGCAAAGTATCTAAAATATTTATGTTAGTTTTAGCAGCGTATCCCCAAAGTGGACAAGCGTAAACAATAATGGGACGCAACACGACTGTTTAGAGAAGCACTTTGTTCTCAATACGTAATTCAGAATTCCCGGAAATTAAGAGAAACAACTTAAATATTACTTTCAGGAATGTATCACGCATATGTTTTAATTTATAACTCAGAATCGTGAACTAAATATTTTATACTTTAATAATTAACATAAAATGTTGAAAAATATGTTTATCGATAATTGCTTGAAAATGTTATTAAAAATATAAAAATAATGTTTCACAAAATAACTAATTGATTTTTAAGTTCATTTGCACATATTAAGTTCACTTATTTCACTGGGGGTTATATTTTAGAGCCTCTTTTTTAAAAATAATTTCTTGTTATTTTTACTTAGATTTTATATATCAAAAATATTTTCATTGTTTTGTTTTTTAAATATCTGTAATTTTATATTAGTCCACAGTAAATCATTGAAGATTAGGCTCTTTTTACTTCTGTTTATTTGACTGCTTCAACTGTATTTGATGATATCTTTTTTTTGCGTTTAAGCTTTTACCTAAAATGTCCAAACTTGCAGATCAAGATGCCGATTATCTGATTGGATTCTATGCGTACAAGTGCTGATAAGACGAATGTGGGAAGCATTAGTTCAAAGGTCTTATCACACGTATATGTATTTGGAGTAATTTTCCTTTAAGAAACCATTTTGTGCAATTTCTAACAGGTTGCCATAGGAATGACTCCGGATATCGTTTTCCTAATGAGCTGAAAGAATTGCTCAAAATTAAAAATTGCTTGAAATTCCAGACAATGGTGTCCTTTGCCCCCCTACGTAATAATCAAGTTGGCGGTAAAGATGGCAGCCTCGTCTTCGTCTAATGTATAAAAAATAGCGTATAATATCTTAAACATAACCGTGCTCCATTTCTGCTAACGACCGTCAAAAAAGGCGTGAACGGAAAAAAAGAAATAATACTGGATGTCCGTTTTTCGAAGCAAAAAAAATTGGCGAATAATTTTTCAATGTGAAAACAGGGCGTAGCTGACGTCAGAAAATATAGTTTTGCTTACGGCAACCCTTCACTCTCACAGCTGCTCAAAAATTTTGCCGAAACGGTCGTTACAAATATGCGTGTTTGATAAGGCCTTAAATCTTAATGAATTTTAAGTTAAATTAGTAACATGAAAAAATGCATGCAGCATTCCATATTTATTCACCCTTGGGGGAAAAAGTATTACAAAAGCTTCATGAATGTATTCCTGTTTCTTAAATTTTCTTAAATTCTGTAAATTAAATCAATTACAGTAGACTGTTTATGAAATTTGTTGTAGTTTAACAGAACCTGAAAAAGGTACAAGAGCACATTGGACATAAAAGACTAGTAATAATTAAAAAAAGAAAACAATTATACACATTTTCTATTTAATCCATTCAGAAATTGGAAATGAATGTTTGAATTAAAATTGTCAAATAAAATAAGTTCTCATTAATCGTCCGTACATATAAGACTAATATTAATAATTCTCCATTTCGACTTATCTGTTTTTAATACTTTTTCCTTATTTATAATTCTGATAAGCTTATAAATGAATGGCTGCATAGTGGTTGGAGGAAAAAATTTTATTTGGTGAAACCCTCCTACTCATCATTGGTATGCAGCTAAGAGTCTTGGATTGTCTCTACAGTGCAGAAGATCCAGAGTCCTCCAGACGGCCTTGGCACGCCTTAGAAGCGGTCACCTGCGTGGTATGACATTTGTGCAGGGGCTAAAGTCTTTCTTTATCTGTTCCTGCTCATCGTCTGGACTGCTGGGTAATTTCCTTATGACAGTTGTTTGGAGATCAAGACCTTGATTGCAACATTCTTACGAGGAAAGGTCGAATGGACTTGGTGTAGGCTTTCCTGCTCCAAGGGGATCTGAAACAAAAACAGCAGCAGTGTCTTTTGTGTAGTTTTGGGTGCATTATGCTGGAGTTAATTTTATTCGAACATGGGTAATTTTTTGGGCTGGCATAGGGTGCTTCTATAATCAAAATGAAACTCTCATTCATCAAAATGATTAAATAAACTGTTCATAAGTCGATCGATAATCAAGGTACTCGAATTGCTTAACATTTTAAGAGATGGCAACAAACATTTTTATAGAATTAAAGAAAAATGGACCTTAATCTATGTAAAGATGACCTTAAATATGACCTATGTAAAGATGACAACAAAAGACCTTAAATATATGTAAAGATGAAAACATTCGTTGAAAGATCATGACAGACTATCACTGTAATCAAAGTCTAAGTAAGAGTTGAAAACCTTCATAATTTTAAAATTTTTATGCAATTGATTAGCAACTAGGTTATCATTATGTTATAACTAACTTGTAATTACAATATATTCCTTCAAAACGAATAACATTGTTCCAAACAGAAACTTCAATAAGGCGAACATATTGTAGCATATAACATAAAAATATTGTTAATTATCGCTTAATTTTTTATTAGTGTATACATGTGCGTACATTCCTTGCTTTTTTCAGTATTAAATGGCGACTCACATACAAAAAAAAGTTTGTAGTTATTAACAATATCAAAAAAGAATATTTCCAAATTGAGAAGTAGTAAGAGTTAAGTCGATGCATTTAAATCACTTTGATGTACACTTTACAAATAGATTTAAGCTTAATAATATCTTTTAAAATCACAGCACAAATATCCTTAGATTACTAATTATCTTTTAATTCAAAACCAATAAGTATTTTTAAGAAAACAAAAACAAAAAAACTTTTGAAGATTGTCCTATTATAATAATAGTACAAAAAAGACAGCATTTCCTCTAGAGGACATGTTTGCCAAAATAATTCTCACACATAATTCTCTCAAATAATCTGATCGTACTCTTCAAAGTAGTATAAATAGTATCACAGATAAAGAAATACTCAATTTATATTCTGGATCCTTTTGGAGACTAAAGAACGTTTATGTGAAATATTCCAGCTCTTAGCTCATATGTCATTACTAGCAACAAGTCTCTGGCATATGGCCAGAAAATTTCAAGGACTGTTATTGGGGTATTGCCAAACTTTTGAGGGTATAACATTCCTAACATTTAACTGATTCACTTGTTGCACATACATCATCTTAGCTATGGAGCTGCTTGTGTTAGGTCACATAATTCATCCTTGCAATTACAAAAAAAACCGATTTTTAAGTGATCAACTATCACCACAACATTATACATTTTCTAGCTATTATACAAACGCGTCTTTCATGTGAGTTTAAGGAATTATACTTATATGTAAAAAATGCGCAAAATAAGTCCCTCTCACTCTCAAGTCTCAATCTGTTTTTGAAATTATTAATATATTTATTTTAGCATGACCTAATATCAGCAATTGTGAAATTGCCCTCTTGGGGTGCCCTTATCCTGGATTACCTGCGTAAGCTAGAGGTGTAGGATTAATAAAAGGACTAGACGTGTCCATATTCTTTATGACTTTATTAAGAATTTAAACTTAAAACTTTTAACAGATTAGATGATAATAATATATATGAGAGAATCTACGATGACAAAATACACTATATCAATAATACCGAATTTACGTAACAAGAACCACTTTCAATATCTAACCCGCCTAATCTCAATTCCAATAATATCACAAGTCCTAATATTAAATAGACAATCCTACCTTGATCCGATCACTGATTTAATCATAAGGGAGTTGCGTCTTCCCTCGAGTGCAATGGTATGCACCTTGACCCAATGGCTCTATCTTCGGGATAACCTCTGTTGGCTGTCACTTTACAATCGTATCACTCCCTATCATAACATTCCCCAAATTGCCATCTCACTTACTGAAACTTCTGATATTTAAAAGCTATCTAATTTGCATTCTAGCTTCACGTTTCACTTCTTGGATTTTGGTTGGAAAAGAGTTGACATTAATCTTGGCCCCAAAAGAACCCAAAAGACATGTTAATGAAAAGACGCGTGAGCCCTTCACACAGTATCTCTTCGTAGTTTCATATTTTTTTCAAGCAATGTATTACAAAACAATGGACAATAAATAATTTTAAAGCATTATCTGCTATAGCTGAAGGAAGAAAATTTACATAATCATGAATGAATTTAGTAGGAATTCCAATAAAGAAAAAATGGATAAATTTTTTTTAAAAAAAATTATTTGTTAAAGGAAACTATGAAAACCGTTTATCACTTCTTGTAAGGTAAGAAGATGTATATATCATGAAAATGTACTTAACGTCGCATGGAATTTAGATATGAAATTTTATGAATAAGTAAACATAGGTTTCTTAAAGTTAGAGAAGAGCAATAAATTTTTATTACCCTCATGTAGGTCGAATTTATTCAATAGATTCTTTCATAACTCAGAGAAAAAATATTGTTTTCTTTTCTCCTTGTCATAATGAAATCTTTTTATTTTTCTAAATATAAATAAACTTCTGAGCAATTTTCAAAGTAGCCTTCTCATAAAAACTCAAACATTTTACGATATGTTTTTGACTAAAGTTAAAAATGTATTTCATATTCAGTGCAGGAAAAACTAGATTTCATTTTTTCTAAAATAAAAATTTAAACAGTTTATTTTTTTTTTAAAAAAAACCTTTGATGGCAATCTAAAAAAAAAAACATGTATATGTAGCATTCAGAATTTTTTTAATATTTTTTTATAATAATAGCAATATAGTCTACATAAATATTTTTTATTTCGTTTTTTCTATTATTTAATTTAATTTCTTTATTTATTTCATATTTTATTAATTTTTTTCCATGCAGCATTTTTAACAGATTTTCCAGTTTTTCTTCTTTTTATCTCTTGAATATACATGTACAAAACACATTCTGAAAACAGTCGTGATAAATTTCCCTTTTGTTCAATAATTCCATTTTCTTCTTTAATTCTAAATTCCATAGATTTCCTTTACTCTGAATTGGGCAATCAACACCAATAGCGGACTCCCAACAGACAATTAAAACACTCTATTCAAGAATTCGAGTTTTTCTCTGCCAGCCTTCCCCATTGATTCCTGAAGCCTAGCCTCCACCTAACCATCCAAGTTGACAACAGCATGCCACCTCTCAATTTCAGATAGAGGATTGAGGGCTGTTAACGCAGCTCATTTGCCCTTCGAAAAGGTCAATGTCAAATAGTCGTGATGAAGAGAATCACGCAGTATAAAAAGCGAATTTATTTCATATTTTAAACATTGAATATGTGGTAATTTTGAGTCCAGTTTCTATATGTACCATTAAAAAAAAGTAGGTAGAAAAACCCTCAAATTCTTTCAGCCAGGGAATAGTAATGGGGTTAGCAAAAGGGATGTTGCTAAAATAGTTATGGGGAATACATGGTTAAAGTGACGGGAATCAGTAGTTATTTCTTAAAAATTCGAAGGTGGATTACGACAAAGCTTGGTGTCGAACAATCGCTGACTAAGGCATGTGTGAACTATTAAAATATTCTTTTTCCAGGAACCGAGAACAGAATTTTTAAATATGTTTAATTCTTTTATCATGGTAAAATATAATGAAACTGTTGTTTTGAAACTGCCGTAGTTGTGATTAAGATTTAAAGAAAAAAATATGGGAAATAAGAATTTAAATTCTGATTTTTCCATCAATTCTACAAAAATTGTGACAAGTATATTTAAAATTTTATTTTGCACTTTACATACCATGTTACATGTTTCCTTATCAGTACTAGAAATCGATCAATAATGACATTTAGTTTACAGAATGTGACATAAGAAAATGTAGTTCAGTATGTATAACAAGTCTTATGTATAACAAGTCTTATGTATGAACAATTCTTCTTTTATTAAAAGAAAGCTTATTTGATATACTTGAGCAAACTAAAATAACTGGAAGTTATTCCTTTTTTTTTTGTTGTTCTTCTTCAATAGCACGTGACGTTATTTTTTATTCCTAGTAAAATCCAAGTCTGATATAAAATTCAATCAAATTACTTCAACTTTTAAGAAAATGAAAACAATTTATATTTTTGATTTAGCGATGTCGAGTTATTATTTCTTGAATACTTTGGACAGGATAAAGAGAGTAAGCAACCAATCCATCAGAAGGACAGTTATTGTCATTAAACTTGCATTACCTTATCTAAGTTTAATTTATTTAAATACTACTTTTGTTCTATACGCTTTTTCGTTATAACTGATAACTCGCTGATTAACGCCGAAGTTAGGCCTTACCGTTAGAGCATGATGTTTTATTATATAAGAGTTTTTAATGATGCAAGTTCTATTACGTAGTCCTTTTACATTTTTGAAATTTTTAATATGAATGTTATATTAATGAACTCTATATCTTCAAACGGCATCTTCAGAATTAATAGGTCTGCATATTAATTTTTCATCGTCTTTTCACTTACGTGAACTGTTCGAGAATTCATTAATTTCAAGTATATCACCTCATTATCTGCCCTAGACATTTTCTTTCCTTTTAGAAGGATTCAACGTGCAAGTACTGAATTCTTAAAATAGCAGTAGATGTAGAACTTTGAATTATAGAGAAATCTTTATTAATAATATTTCATATAATTTTCTTCGAAAAAATTAATTAAAATTTACTTTTTTTAAAAAAGACACACAATTGTTATTCGATTGAAAGAAATTTCAAAATAGGTGTATATATATATATATATATATATATATCTGCTTTTTAATTCTTTGCTTGAAACAATTCTTATTTCGTCTCTAGATCGTAGTAGGGGTCATATATTCTTATAGATTTATTGGTTAGCACAAATATAGGTAAGTGTTTTGTTTTTGTTTTTCATGTTTTAATACTTTTTGTGGAATTTTCTTTTTGTAATTATCTCATTTGTGGAAAATCTTAGTTTCAATATTCATCTATTATTTTTATTTTATTGTTTTGTGTTCATTACACGTGTGGAGGCCTAATTTTCATTATAGCTCTGAGTTTCTATTATGTGGGAAATTTCTAGCGAAGGGTAGGGTTGAATCATATAAAGCAATGCTGAACCCTATTTTAATGTCCAAAATCAGTGGCAAGAAATCATAATAATTTTCCATTTTAGAACGTGTCTGACTAGATTTCTTTACATTTGTAATTGCTCCATGTTTAAGTTTCTTGCAAATTCCTTTATCTTCCAATCTTTGTTTAGTAGGATATTTTCTTGAATTACTTATTTTAATGCTACGTATATAGTATAAAGACGACCAAACTATTGTTATACTGAAACTTTATCAATTTATTCAACATTTAAATGTTAACTTTGTAATTTAAGTCTACCCGATTATATCTAATAATTATTAGAATAAGATTTGTACAATAGACTTCTAATTGCAAGAACTGGTTCCTGCAATTTTTATCTCTTCTGGAGAAACAGCTGAGGCCCCAGAAAAACTTCGATATCTCAAAGCTCTGTTTCTCATTTATCCTACTGTTTCTTATCTTTACTGCGGTCTCTCTTCTGTTTCATTTACTACATTTGTATTTCAATGGTAACTCTCATTTAAGTACAGATCCCTTAAAAAGTGAGGTTCTCATACCAAAATATCATGGTAAGTTAGTCCAAAAGGTAAATGTGTGTCAAAACCCACTTAAAATTATATAATTTAACGGTGCTTATAGCTTTCAATAATTTGAAAATCCTTCTTAAAATCATAATTGCCATCTATTATTCTGTGAAGTATCTAAAACACATGCGAATTATTTATTAAATTTTAATAAATAATCCAAATTTGTTTCAATAACCCGTAAAAGAAAGCATATTTTTTACCCTTTGCATGACTTTAATAGGAATTAAAAATAAAATACGTCACAGCATAGCTTTGCTTTATTATAAATCCCACTCCGGCACTTAAGTTCCAGATGCTCTACTTCATTATCATCCCTCAACTTGACGTCTTTCTCTATACAAACCAAGTCGATTAAATTTTTTACCCACTCAATAATTCAGAACTTAAATAGGATTTTCCACTATCAGTACAGAAACTCATTCACAAACTTGTCCTCTGACTATTATCTTTTCCACGGTAAGAACTTTTATAGCAAGATAAACACAGACTCCAGTAAAAAATGAGAATTACAAGGTTGAAAACAAATTCCGAAATTGTTCCTGTTCAGTGTTAAACTCCGAGCTTTAATAAATACTTCACTCGTTTGGCACAGTTTTATGTAAATACGATGTTATCCTCCCCTGGAGCTGTGTTAAATTGCTACTCACGAGGCCTTTTGAAAATGCTCTCCCACAGTGTTTACCATTCAAAAGTAATTTTTAAGGGATAAAACTTCATTAATACTTTCACGGTTGGAGATACCTCAGTTTAAATTAGAACTTATTGCCCTGCTTTGTCGCTGAAAAATCTAATCAAATTATTCTCCAGTAAAACAGTAAAATCAATTATTTCATTTGAGACAGACATATGGATGATCCAATTCTTCTTAATTTAATTAAGTATGTTTTAATTTAGGGTATCCGCGACTACTTGCGACAACTTTTTTTTTAAAAAATAGAAATATGGGAATTTTTTTTGTGATTTTTAGAATTATTTAGCCCATTTTAAAGAAAAAATCCTAAAATTGAAAGCAGAAAAAAAAATATTATTATTAAAATGGGAAAAAACTGGTAAAAATGTACAAAAAATTGCAAAAACGGGGCCCGCTCTGTACAAATATTTTGTGAAAAAATTCTCAATTTTTAATTTTGATGTGTTACTTTATTATTCATGTTTGAAATGACCTTCAGGATAAAAGATATTTTATTTTTACAAAAACTAGAGTACTTTATCTTAGTGATTATATGAAATTGCTTAAATATAGACGGTGATTATATTCACATAAAGGACTGTAAATTTTGAAAGAAAACAGTAATTGATAAATCTGAGGGTCAAAACACTTCTACTGTTATACAGAAAATGCACAAAACATTTTAGCCAATTATTTTCAAAACCTTTTGAAAAATCGCTGTCCCCGTTTGAACTTTTCGCAAAAAACACATTTCCAGTGAAACGCATTTTAAAATTTGACATCCCGTGTAAAGTTATGGCATCTGCTTTTACTGAAAGACTTAAAATTTTTGTTCTAGTGAATGGTAAAGAAAACATTTGTTATTTTTACGAAGCTAATATGATGGCCTATAAAATAAAATCATAAGCAAAATTTGTCAATTTTTGAAAAAAAATCATAATTTTAGGGTAGTCGGATACCTTAAATAAAATAATTCTAAAATTATAGTTACAAAATAAGGGGAACATGAAGAATGTCTTTTATAGAACAATGAGAAGCAGAATCCGTACCCTAAATATAGTCAACATATCAGAACTATTTAATTGAAGTAGTATCATTTTCAATACATATACATATATTTCCTTTTTATAATTATATTACTTACAGGTTCATTTAACTATTTTTTTCTTCTATTCGTAATCCTAAAATCGCTTTAATTTGATGGCAGAGATATTCTATTAAGTTTTTACGTAGTTTAAATCTGAAGGCGAGAGAGATAATGAACGTTGATGATTAAGGTATCCGAATACGTTCGGAACGTGATTTTCAAAAGCGTATAAATGGAAAATTTTCATGATATTTAGTGTCACTTAGATTAGAATACATGTATTAAATTGTTTTAAGGACATTTTGACAAAAAAAATACTTAAATACAATGTTTTGGCAAAAAATTAACTTAGAATTATCTTTTTTCAAAATGTTCTCCTTTTGTGAAAAAAGCTTCTATTATTTTAATGTTTTGCCTGTATATAACTCAGCCCTCTTTACAGAGGTTCAACTACAATTTTTAAGAATTCACATTATTTTCAGAGTTACCAACAATTAAAATAATTATCGGCGTTTTTTTTCTTAAAATTGCTCCCCTCTGTTGTCATAAAATATGAATAAACCAACTTCTAAGTTATATATTTCAAAAATTCTAGTTAAGCCTCTGTAGAGAGGTTTGAGCTATATACAGGCAAAACATTATTATAATAGTAGAACACACAAAAGTAGAACATTCTGAAAAAAAGATTACAAATAGGACAAGTATAAATTCTTGTATATTGAAATATTATTTTAAAATATATATATATATATATATATATATATATATTTGTGTTATTCTAAAACATTTTATCAATGTTTGACAGATGTATAAAATAGCTAAATTTTTCTAATTGCTTTACTATTTAAGAAGTAAACATTTAATGACTAAAACGTGTTTTTTGTCAATGTATTATTTTAATAAAAAAAAAATAATTTCAATTTAGAAAAGTTGTAATTTTTTTTACTATCTTGGTAAAATTTAAAACCCGCTATATGTTTATACTTATTTATCACAATGTATTTTTTTCATAAAAATTACGTTTTCACTTATATATTGAAAGTAATCACTATATACGCTTTGAAAGCATATCTAAATGACATATTTTCTGAAGTGGTTTAAATTTTACTTTTAAAAGAAGAATTTACAAAAAATGCTATTAGTTGGATCTCAAGTTGCAACATCAATGTCATTGCCACTGAAAATCCGCATCATTAACCATTTCTAATGTAAATCCTCCATGAAAACTTTCTTATCCGTAAGTTTATTATACAAGACTTCTAGGAACGTATGGTTTCAGTTTCTTCCTATTTTGCTGGAATGAATAAGTAAAATATATATTATTTCTAATACATGTTGAAAAAATTTATACATTTATGAAACTCTTAAACTGCATTTGAGACATAAAATGTTCGAGATGTTAAAAATAATAAAAACACGTCAAAAATATTGTCAGAAAAGAAAGCATACATAATGTATGATACATAAAGGGAAAAAAAACGCTACCAAGTGCGTAAGTGTGCAACTTGAAAAAAAAAGTTTATAGTTGGCAACTGCTGTTTTGGTAACGTCATTCCACACACCTCCACTATCCATGTTGCTCATTTCGTATTAACCGATAACGTAAGTTGTGAGTAATGTGCTATTGAGTGAACACGTGCTAAAGCATTATGCCGGAAAAATATCAAATCGACATGAAGTTTCTTGTGAAACTTAAGAAATACGACGCGACAACATTTAAAAAATTAACTGATGCTTATAGAGATGAAACTTTATCTCGTGCACTTGTGTTTGAATGGACTAAGAGGTTTTTAGGGGGGAGGGATAGTGTGGAACACGATGAACGTGCTGGGCACCCTAGGTCAGACCAAAACATTGCCAAAATTCGTGATATGAGAGGGTTCCCACTCACATCAGCGATCAGAATGTTAATCAACACTAGTACATTGAAATACTAAAAAGGCTTCGTGAAAAAATTGGAAAAGAACGACCATAATTGGGAACAGATGGACGGCTGTTGCACCGAAACTTATGGTCCCCTATCTGTCAAGCAGTTTCTGACCAGTAAAGATATTACTGTGATTTGAGCATCCTTCTTATTTACCTAATTTGGCCCCATTCAACTTTTTTAATTTCCTTTAGTTAAATCTTACTTAAAGAGAACCCATTTTAACTCCGTTTCAAAGGTCCACTCAAAAACGAAGCATCTCCTGAAGGGCTTACCAAAAACCTGGTTGCAGAACTTTTACCAGAAATGGCAGTACCGAATGCAGAAGTGTATGAATGCTGAAGGGAACTACTTTGAATATGATAATGTTTTGGAGAACAGATTCTGTAATGACAATTGTTTATAGTATCAGTCACGTGTTTTTGTGCGTGTGTGTGTGTCACACCTCGTACTCCAAAAAATTCCGAATCAATTAGAATTGGAATTAGTAGTATAGTAAGCTGTAAATCAACTATAAGCAGAATATTTTTTTCATAACTCAAACATATTTTAATGATGTAATGTATCATACTACGATATTGGTAGTTATTTCGTTTACTCTAAAGTTATAACATTTTGATTAAATTAAGTTCGTTAGCTTATAGAACATTACAGAGGAAAATTACTAAAGAAAAATATACGGTTAAAGTATTTAAAACTTTTTCTTGATGTTATGATACTAATTTGTAGTTTCAGGAACAATATTTAAAATTAATCACCCCATTAATGACAAATTTTCTAATTATTTTCTTTAAAAAAACATGCAAGAACATTTTGAAAAATCATTGAATTCCTTTTACGACTTCTTGAAAAAGCACTTAAAGAAGCACGACTTCTTTACACTTCTTGAAAAAGCAATTTTAAAATAAATTCTTTTGAGATACAAATTCGAAAAGTGTATTCAAAGTAAACAGAATATTTCTTTTCGTAATCCAGAATATCAAACAGCCTCAGGAAGTTTTGCTTCAAAATTTGAAAATAACGAAGAAACTGACTCCAATACAAAATTTTTCAAAATACTTTCAATCTGCCAGTCCAACGTTTGGAAAAGGTCTCCTTTAGTGTAAGATATCTTGCTATTGCCTCCTCACCCTTACGACAATGGACAAAAAAGTATTTTAATATCAGACGAATTGGCTGATGTGTTAAAGCTGAGGCTTAGTTGCAGTGAAGTTGGAAGTAGAAGTTCTTTTCATCTTTCAACCAATCAACAAGGTAAGATGTTTCCTGCGTTGACAGCAACGGCCTCCAGCGGGATTGTCTATTATTCTTTGCCAGTGCATTCGCTATCGACACTTCTGCGGGTAGATGATTTATTATTTTCTTTTTTAGAAACTGTATTTTTTATTTTTCCGATAGAAAAATGGAACAAAATCTCGCACGCTCCAAGAAGTTCGCTCTATACACATTTCGAATTTTCTTTTAGAGAGTTCTATATGATTCTCTTACTTCTTTTTAGCCTTATTCTATGAAGTCACATAAAGGAAGGGGAAAATTTCTCTGTTTGAAAAATTGCGAGGTATTTTCTCCATGAAAATGAAGTTTTTAGATTACCTATTTCTGATAAATATATTTTTAGAAAGTTTTCAGGATGTTTTAGATAAAACTGTATGTTCTGGATTTTGTATTCCCCAACCGAATTTCATTGCAAATATTAGTTTGAATGAGTAAAATTTGAATTTTATGAATTTAACAATAACGTGCTTCAATATATAACTAATAGAATACATTCGATTTATTTTCGAAGTAAATATCATAAACATTTATTATCTAGAAGTTTTCTGAAAATTATAAAGAATGCTTTGCATTTCTTTTAAAAAATTATATTCTCAATATTATTGTTTGATTAATATTATGAGAAAAAATAATTCAATAATATTACTCGAAAAAATATCTCATATTCTTCTATTACTTCTTAGTTGCGACTGTAATTCAATATTTTTAATAGTGTAAAGACTATAATTCAGTTACTCATTAGTGTGGCTATATTATCCACAAGTTTTCTGAAAATTATAAAGAATGTTATGTAACCTTAATATTATTACAGATTCATCAAATTTAAGTATAATTTGATGATCACAGATTTTTGTGCGTTCTAATGGGTTATCCCCACAAGTTTTACCCTCTCTAACAAGATTTTTTCCCCTCCAGAGCAAAACTGACACATTTAGTTAGAACAACTCAACGCAATAAATGTCATTACTAAATAGCATATAAATAGTTGATGACATAGAGAATAGGAACGGTTTGCGTGTATTATAGCTGCACTAATAAGTTCCTGAATAATAGTCGATTAGCTATAAAAGAATTAAAGAATTGATAGAGGTCCTTGAGAGATATTTTTTCGAATAGTACCATCAACATATTTTTGCTTATAATATTAATTCTCCAAAAATATTTCAGTATAATAAACGTAATTAACAAACAAACAATAAGGTATTCTCAAGTTATGTTTTTAATTTGCTGAGCATTTATCGTTAATCATTTTATATTAATATCCAAATATCTGTAACGGTGGTATCTATAAAATCAGTTATAGTATCTCCATGCAACGGTGATCATTTTTCATGGTTGCTTAAATACTCGCTTACGGAACAGAAGGTTCCAGGTTCTAATCTTCTTTCATTGGTGATCCTGGCCGTACAAAGCACAGCAGTCGTGGCGCCATCTATCCACCTCAAATACAACCAAGCCGTCAGAGACACATGATGCAACCCACAAGCCGTCACGCACGTATGACGTGACTCACAAAATGACGCATCAACTTACACGCTCGCCATAACTATGGTATCATAGGTTCTTCTATTCGCCGAATCACTGGCAGGAGAGTGTGTGGTGGTATCTATATAAGCCAGTATAATAGCGTTACGATGATCGTTTTGGCATGGTTGCTAAAGTACTCGCTTACGGAACAGAAAAGAGAGATCCTAAGTTCTAATCTTCCTTCAGATCTGCTAAATTTTTTTGTGTGATAATGTTTACGTAGATTGGTATAACTTTAACGATTATGAAAAGTGAACAAGTATATTTTTATAATATAAATATGCTTTTCAAAAAATAATTTGCTATAAATAATTTTATAAATGAAAATCTATTTTATATTTTATGGGCCTAATTATCAGAATGCGTAACTGCTTTTGAATGAACTTTACAGGAGCAAGTAGAAACTGTTTATTTTTACTATGCATGGGATTTATTTCAATACAATTATGAAATAGAATAGCGATTTTGTTGTAGGACATACGAAATAATGCAATGGATAGGATTCAAAAGATCCGATTGCATTAAATAAGGCATTTTGAAAGCCTTATTTCATTTTGTGAACTACGCATCCTGATAATTAGGCCGTTGATTTACAAGATTAATACTTAATTAACAAAATTTGTTGGGAAGAAGAATTATAACTATTTTTTGTGAGATTCGTTGATATAAATGTTTGCCCATATATTTGCTTTCACAACAGTGTCCTGGTAATATTTCATTTAGGAGTATTATTTGCTCCATATTTGCTTCCATTTTATTTTCGAGCTTTTCAGGTAAATATGTATGTTCGTAGTCCCATATTCATAAAATTATCCAATTCATTTATATTATTTAAAAAACGCTATCTAGAATATTTCAATAATGAAATTTTGTGAATCAAACAAATATCCAGGCAACAATTATCGTCGCAGAAATATTTCCAGTTGCTTTGTATTTAAAGTTTTCCAGAGAGGATTATATAGTTAAGAAATTCATTTGTGTCGGGGGGATTTAGTTCTAGTGAATGAAAGGGAGAAAATATTTCTATTTAAATTTAAATTCCGAACCCATAAAATTTATTTTCATTCCGCTGAACTAAGCAAATTTTGTTAAAGAAAGCTTCTGAGTTTTGTGTTCATTAACCATTGCTAAAATTCTGTGAAAAGCAGAAATATTTATGAAGAGTAATTTAAACTCAAATAAATTTGATAAAGACAGTGCAATTACTCATAATATGAAAAGGTTGTATATGTAAGAAATATTTTGTTTGAGAAATTTTTGGTTGTATATGAAAGAATTTTTCAAATTATATTATTGTGAATCCAGATTTCTAAGTTCAGAAACTATATGTAATAACAGTGACATTTTTATTAATAATTTGCTTCCACAAGAACTTAGGAACCACTATTCTGTGAAGTCATTTTATTAAAACTGAAAATAATTTTAAATTTCCAATTAAATTCGAAAAAGGAGCAATTTTATTAATTTTTATGTGAGTATTTGTTTTACTTGTATGTGAAAAATATAATTTTATAATTTTAAGCATTGATATATCGATTATAGTAAAGAAAAAAAAATCCCAAAGTAGAATACATATTTATCTTTACTATACTTGTAGCTGCAATAAGCCCACAAATATCGTGGTGAATCCAAAAAACCGATGAATTTCAAGACGCTTCCTCTAATTTCTAAATAAAAATGGGTTTTTGTATATATTTTCAAAAAATTAAGGTACATCTTCTTCAAATGGTCTCCTTCTGAACTATCATACATTTCCATATGTCAGCTAATGGTTCATAACACTCAAGAAATCGTGTTTAGGAAATTTTTTTAGTTGTCTCTCTATACATAATATTTTTTATGAGTTTCCAGAATCTGATCCTTTAAATTCCTTTTAGCCCTGACAGCAACAGCAATGCAAGTGAATAATGTGGATGTTCAAGAGCGGTAACATATGTTCTGCAAAATGATTTTTCTACAATTATGACTCGAATATGCAATGGCTATATCATGAAGCAAAACCCAACTCTCTTCAGTCCATTTTACAGGACGTTTCCTTTTGATAGCATGTCGTAAATTGCTAAGAACTTTTACGTAAAGTTCCTTATTCTCTGTCTTTCTTTTTGAACTGAATGATTTGATCAATATTTTCAAAGTTTTCAACAGTAATTGATGTGAGTCACTGGCCACTGCAAGGATTGTTTGCAATAATTGTAAGGCTTTTGCCATTCAAACACTAGTGAGATTTTTGTTGCTTCATTTAATATCTAAAGAGTCTCAAAAGGATATTTCAGTTCTAAAACATAACATTTAATGCTTGCACGCAGTTTACAATGCTACATTTAAGAATACGACATTACAATAAAGTCTGTTTGAATAAAAACACCTGCTATATTCAGTGACTAATTGAATAACAGACTTAAATGAATTTTAAACTCTTTTTCCCGCATAAGAAATTCAAAAAAAAAAAGTTATTATTTCAGGCATTTAGAATCTGAACGTTGAATCGGGGTAATTTTTTGACTCGATTTTTTGAATCACATTGCATTAAAACACACTTTTGGTGGGATATATGAAAAATAATAAGTGGAAAGGAAATAATAATACACATAATAACAATAAGAAGTTATTATAGAATAGGTAGTAGAATATATGCTTTACATTTTTACTATGCTTAACAGAATTAAGTTACACTTCCGTTTTTTCGTAAAACATTTTTCAAGGAATTATTTAATACCACGCTTGATAACTAAAGTTTCTTCTTAATTTTATTAATCGACCAAAGTTATTAAATATTAAAACTTAAAACAGAGGAATTTAAATTTTCTTCTTCTCTAAGTTGAAAAATAAAAATATATAGTTTTTTTTTCTTAAATAAAAATATTTTACTCATTAATTAAATTACGGAATTTTTGGAGTAAATTTTTAAATTTTCAGTATTATATGAACACTTTATCAAAATTAATTTATCACATTTGTTGCAATGAAAAAGAGTGAAGGCATTTTGAGAGTTCAGTCACCTCATAATAAAAAGCATTTAAACTACTAAAGAACATATATCGTTAAAGACTTAACACAAAAAGAGTCATTAATAAAAATGACATGATTAACTGTGTCTCCCGGGTCCTTTATGGGATAATAAAGAACCAATAATTGAATTTACGAACATTAAATCCTAATTTCTAAGGGAAAAAAAGTTGTTTTTTTTTGTTTTGGATTGTTTTTTTTTATTCCCAAGATATTTTTAATGATATTAAATTTAGATTAATTTAATTCATCAAGTAAGTTATTCTTGTTCAAAAATTCACAAATTTCAAAAGGATTAATCTAATGGGATTTGTCTAATAGGATCTGTGTATTTTTAGTCGTATTTTTGTTCATCTTAGAAAAGATAAAGGTTTTAACTATATATTTTTTTAGATATTAGGAACGCTTTTAGGATTGTTCCTATAAAGAGTAGGTTTTAGATCTTCAAGGATTATTCTACATTTGCTAAAATGTTAATCCTTCCTCTGTTTGTATGGTACTTAATAATGTATCGATAGTGCTTTATAAAGTATTTCTGAAAACAATAAGAGTATATTAGGAGTTTTAACTATATTGATAGTCAAGTACTCTATTTTCTTTTAAGGGGACACAGTACGATTCAATTGACAAAAATTAAACCTATTTTTTGAGTCTAAATTATTTTTATATACTTTTCTACAAACTCATAAAATTGTATAGCTCTAATTTTAAAAAACGAAGAATTATGATAACTTTTACGTTAGCTATTATTCACATTCCAATTGTCAAATCAAAACTTTAAACTGACTTATCTCAGAAAGATAAACTAATTAGTTTGTCTTCATTTAAAATGCTAAAGCTTTTTTTCTATTGTGATTAATATTTTTCAATTGTTTCACTTGTTGCTAATAGTACATGGAACAAAAGTTGGTATGCATTTTTCAATCAAAGCAATATTTTTTTTTTTTAAAAAAAAATAATTGAAGTTAGAATTCACACATTTTTTAAGGAATTTTCTATAAGCATTCAAAAAAATAAGTATTGACGAATACTAATAATGTTATCGCAAAAACCATACCAACTTTTGTTTTACATAGTTTAACGTACTTGTAAATCAAATTTGATACATGTACGTCAATTTTTGTAGGAGTAGCATTTTAAAATCACTTCATAAGTTTCAAGTTTTTCCCACTAGAAATCATATGATTAGCTTTTTAATAAATTTTGAACACAAAATCTGTTTTACATCACACATACACATAGGATGCAACCAAAAAAAATTATGAAAATCATTAAATTAAAAAATTTTGTGTAAATCGTATTATGTCTTCTTAACCAACAAATTTATAGAAGTTGAGGGAACTTTCACATTTAGAAACATGATTATATGTACATTTTGTGAGTGACATAAATTTCTACACGTTTTCAATAAAGAATGAAAATCAATTAGAGTATTTTATCAGAAACCGTGATCAGAAAAAATATTCATTTTATTGCAATGTTTTGTACAATATTCTATGAAAATGACAGCTGAATGAATGGCCTAAAGAGGCATTTACTCTTTTGAAACTGGTTAAACTTAAAACCTTTATTGCGGAAGTCTTAAATATTGCTTTTAAGCAATGAGGAATCAGTTTTAGAAACTGGAAGTGTAATCCAAAAATAAAATCTAGAAAAAAAGTTTTACAGTTTTACTTCTAACATTATTACATAAGAGAGAAATCCTTCTAAGATAGCCTCGTCAATGAAACTGTTTATTAGAACCTAGCCAGTTATGGTTTGTAAACTGTGCAAACTCGATTCCACTGTGATAGATTATAATGCTCGAAAACAGGAGCTCAACTTTCTACAAATAGAAACAAGCAAAATGATTTCATTGTAGGATAAAATGAATAACACAGCTAGAGAATGAATTACGATGGAATTCAGTTTTTGTATACAATCTTAAAATAGGTAACTAATAAACTCTGGACAGTATATATGGCATTATAGAAGCAACGTTACATTTCGGCATGCAAGTAGGTGTCGTTATGTTTTCTGGTATTTCTTGCAAAGACCTTACCATTTTTATTCAATTATCTACTGATTTATTACAACACATTGGATTGCTTTGCATCATTAGGAATATAGAAATTATTATTCATTGCTAGAAATGAGATTCTCTGACCTGTTATATCTCCTTTTGCTGTAGCGAAAAGCAGTGTATTTCCTCTCAGGAATAATCAAATCAGGTTATATAGTTGTATCGTATTCACAAAATGATCGATTCCTTTTGTGAAAATCAATTCTTTGAAACTATTAGTTGATACTCTCTTCGAAATTGAATCCATCGGAAAACGTGAGATAAAGTATTGCTGATATTTTGTATCCCTGTCTTCATTCCTAAGCAATTACACAATTTCTCTTCCAGAGAAATAATGACTCCAATAATCATCGTATAGCTTCGGAACGACAGCGTTAATAAACAAATAATCAATCAAATCCATCGAAATAAAAGTAAATAACTCAATCCCTTCTGTGTACTAATTGATTTTGCGACTCATTAGTGTGCAATATTTAGAGGGAAAACATACCTTATATTGAAATACAGTATTATACAATATATCATACATTTTTATTTCTTACAGAAATTAGCTAAGCATTTCCATCTGTATAACTCTAAATACTATAAAATAAAGAAATGTTTTTATTTCTTTCATTCTTAGTGTCTTCTTATAACTAAAAATCCAAAAAATCATGTATTAGTCTACAAAACGTTTCTTCGAATTATAATATCCCCTGATTCATACATAGTTTAAGAATAAAATGTATAAAAAAAATTGTCTGAATCTAATTGAGTTTTATTTATTAACTAGCTGGTATACCCGTTCATCGCACGGGCTAATCTAAAAATTAAACAATACAGATTGAAGGAAAAATAAGTTATTTAATTAGTTAATTTTTCGTGAATTTTCAAGATAACAAAAAAAAAGCCTTATGCTTATCTCAGCTGAGCAAACAAACATACTTGTTAAATTTTAAGTCTGTAGATATAATAGCTGATAAAAAGGATTTTTTTTTATTTACAATGCCCCGTAACTCTCTTGTCGGTCAATTTTTTAAAACACCTTCTTTCTACTCAGGAAATGTAACAGATTGTTACAAGTTTTGTGTAATAAGCGCTTAAAATAGTGAAAAATATAATTTACATCTGGATATATAATAAGTTAATATTACTTTCTGTTGAATCTGTTTTATTTAAAAATTGTAATATTCGCAAGCAACGCCATTTCCCTTACATTATAATGACGATTCAATGGAAACATAGCGAAATATTGATGATAGAGCCAAGTTGGCATCATTTTTTGGAAACCATGTTGTCAATGTGGTGATTGATTGTACGGTGCCGTAGTTGATATGCTGTAGCGCCACCTGGTGAAGATCTGAAACAAAAAAGATAGCAAAAAAACCTTCTCTACAAAAATATACATATACATTTCAATTTTCATATTGATCGGTTGAACGGTGTTGGAATGATGCAATTTCATTTTCACAACATCCATTTTTACATATATAGATTGTATTGACATACTTAAAAATATAAAATATAATAAAATCTATTAAATTCCGCTGATAACGCAAAATGAAGATTAGTTTATTAACATAGATTTTAAGACAAATCAAATTAATTTTATGGAACTATTTTATATTTTTATTATTCTCATGGCAATATACATGCAGTCAACTTAAAATCATGACTTATTGCTTAAGAATTTAAAGTCAGAAAATTGTTCATTATATACTTTAAAAATAGTTTTTTTTAATTTCATTCGAAAAAAGGATGAAAAAATTTTTAAGATACGCCATTTTTACTTTTCTCTTTATAAACTTTTTTTTAAATAGTAGTTTAAGAATTATTTTCACAATTTCTTAATCATTTGGCCTCTATAGTAAACAAGTATAACTTTTTATAAGTTGGAAAACATCTAAATTTTAATTTTATGGCATAGATCAGCGCTACTCAAACTGTGTGGCGCGCCCACCTAGGGGGGCGTGATAACCCTGGGAGGTGGGCGCGAGCATATTGAAAAGTTGAAAACAAAGGATTGTTTAAAAAATTATTTATTTACTGAAAGTAAACAAACAAAATTCGTTCTGAGATAATAAGGAAAAAAAAAACACATTTACTCTGATAATACACTTATAAATGTATCAGTACTGCACAATGTATTTTATAATTAATTTAACAAGTAAGGAATAAGTTTAATAATTACCCATGGCTTCACGGGCTTTTCATTTATAAAATTATATGCAAACATTAACACTTATCTTGTTCATTTTTGTACGGTTTATAATTAATCCCTTAACTACCGATTAAAAGTTACGCGATTCGCTGCCCAATGCCACCATTTTGCACGTATGCAAACGTATACAGTGTATTGGGGGGGAGGAGACAAAGAATAAAAATAAGAAAATCCTCTGAAATAAGTAAGTCCTTCGCAAACACTGTCAAGTTCATTTTATTGCATTCCAAAGCCTTCGGAATAATTTTATGGATAGCAGTGAATAGAACAGATCATTTTCGGAAAGACGTATATATACGTCCGGGGAAATTTACGCATTGGCTGAGCGAGACGTCTATTTACGCCGGAAGCACTTAGGAGGTTAAAGTCTTGTAGCTTTAGCTTCAAAGTATCGTAATATCGAATTCAATTCATTTTTATTGTGTGGAGAGGGGCGCGATGAAAATTATAATTGAATATTGGGTTGCAAGTATTGAAAGTTTGAGAAGCACTGTGGCATAGATTATTTTTAGTTCAGTTCAAGAGTTTAAATTTTTTTCTAGAACATAGTATGAAAATGTATTACAAATCTTTCGAGGTTTTTATTCTCTCTCTTTTTTATAAGAAACAATGATTCTTTCTAAATGTTTTTTGTGCATCAAACAAAGACAGAAAATTCTTGTTACGATTTTTATATATTCGGTGGTTTGATTGCTCCAGAAGACAAATAATTCTAATATTACTTCCCCGTTTTTAAATAGTGTGATCTTCACGTTTCTCTTATCCAGGATCTTTTCCCAAATGCCGTTTTGACAAATAAACCAATTAACGGATAAAGAAAGCAATTATTATTTTTTAAGCAACATTTCAAGAAAGTGTACCGAATGAATAGTCTTTGAAGTAATTTAAAAATAAAAAAATGCACATGGAAGCCAGGTGGTTTTAAAGTGTAATTTTCTCTAAAAAAATTTTAAAAAATTTATTTCTACAGTTACTTGCTTTTTTACATTTAAAATCGAGATGTTTTACAAACAGAATAGGTTGCTTAAGGTATCAAAGTATATTTGAATTCTTTCATTTCTTTTCTAAATCTTTCACCTGAAAACATGTTTATGTTGATGTTTGAAATGCCTTTACTACACGTATAAACATAATGCTTAATTGTGGCTTTCAAATGACTTTTGCTTTGAGAGATCGTTTTGGAATGATATAAAATCCACTCCAGTATGTTTGCTAGTTGGAGATAGAAATAATTAGAATTTAAGAGATTTTAGATTGTGCCTTCCATGTTATAGATAATCGTGTTGGATTATTTCAAGTTTCAGAATACGAAAAAGGAATGGGATGGCCGAGAAAGAACGTTCGCGCGAAAGGCAGATAGGATTACACCACAGAGCATTAAGGTTTCCTTCTATGTTCGGAACCGTGATTTTTCAAAAGCCAATAAATGGATAATTTTCGTGATATTTAGTGTCACTTAAATTATAATACATGTATAAAATGGTTTTAAGGACATTTTGGCAAAAAAAAAAAATTATTTAAATACATTATTTTGGCAAAAAATTAACTTAGAATAATCTATTTGCAAAATGTTCTCCTTTTGTGAAAAATGCTTCTATTATAATAATGTTTTGCCTGTATATAGCTCTGACCTCTCTACAGAGGCTCAATTAGAATTTTTGAAATATATAACTTAGCAGTTGGTTTATCTATATCTTACGACAACAGAGGGGAGCAATTTTAAGAAAAAAAAAACAATAATTATTTCAATTGGTGGTAACTCTGAAAATAATGTGAATTTTTCAAACATTAAAGTTGAGATTTTGTAGAAAGGTCTGAGATATATACAGGCAAAATATTATTATAATAGAAACATTTTTCACAAAGGGAGAACATTTTGAAAAAAAAAGATTATTCTAAGTTAATATTTTGCCAAAATATTGTATTTAAATAGTTTTTTTTTTTGTCAAAATGTTCTTAAAATATTTTTAAGCATATATTCTTATCTGAGTGACACTAAATATTATGAAAATTATCCATTTATACACCTTTTTAAAATATCCGTTCCGAACGTAGTCGGATACCTTAAGGTAGAAGTGTTATAGAAAAGATAGTGATAGAAGGTACTGCAACTTACAGAATCTTAATAATTGGGAGAAAATGCTTAATCTCTGTCTGTCAGTCTGTACCATCCTATGTCAACTACAACTGAGAGGAGCTTAAACAGGCTTCCGTTTTGCTGCGATCATCTTTGCAGTGCGTTATAGATATATGCGTCACTAACTGTGTTTTCGAACACAGTGAAATGAATGATATGATATTACTTTTTCAACAGAATCGTGATCCTGCTCACAACTCTTAACATGGCCATTTGTAAGTTTAGTCCCACTGCTCTGGTATAAGGTGAAAAAAATCTTGCTTTTTGCACCCTATTGTGGTCTTGTGATATGATTTTGGGCTCTATTCGAGTTTATTTTTCCACTTTTTGAATACATTGTTCCTTGATATATATTGAAAATTTCAAGGATTAGTATATATTTTGTGTGGTGATTTATTCTTATTAACATTTATTGCAGTATGAGATTATTTTGGGATCAAGTAATATTTCTAAATAATCTAATATTTTCAAATCAATTGAACAAAAGAAAAATAAATCTCATAACTAAAGTGGGATTAAGAGTAACTGAGGAAAGATAACTTAAAACAAGTAATATAAAAAAAATAAGACAATTTCTACATAGATCAACATAGAAAAAAAAAATTTTTTAGCTACTTTTTATTAAATAGTTACAATTAATATAAATATGTATATACATAGGACAGAATCACAAGATTAAGTGATCATTAATTTTTATTCATTATCATTAAAGTATCGCATTGTCATCCAAAACAATCGTGTACATAAATTGCATTTCAACTGAATACTTTAACACGTGAGAAAAAAACTTTTTAATGTTTTGACACAAGTCACCAAAAGGGTCGCTAAGTCGCCAAAAATGATACCAACGTGGTTTTATTTGTAATTCTTTCAATAATTAGTTTTAATAATTAATTTTTATAAATAGTTATTATATTATTGTATTGTCATCCAAAATAAACCTGTATATAAAATTTCAGCTCAATTGAGCGTTTTAAAATGTATTTTATTAACGATTGAAAATTCCACCCATATAAATAAATAAATATATAAATAAATATAAAAAGAGATTGTGTGTGTTTGTGTGTGTGTGTGTGTGTGTGTGTGAGCTAATAGTAGGAATTGAATAAAGAATTCACCAAATGTATTTATAAGTGCTCTTTTGTATAATTGTCGGTGGTGATTTAAATTTGCTTCACGCATAACTTTGTTTTTAATTTCAAGTACTTCTTATTATCTTAATAACAAAAAGTAATTCATAAAAACAAAAAAAAAATTTAAAAAAACAACATTTGTTTTCTGCAAAAAGTAAATACATTTATAAATATAGCGAAAATTATAAATCATATAAGATTTATCTCAGAAATATTATAGTACCACATAAAAGATTCGTTTATTTTAGACATAACGAATGAAATCTAATAAAATATCTGAGGATCTCCTTTCATACAAGACACATTTGGCATTTGTTAATATTCTCGATGTCAAAGGCTTGTTCACATAATTTTGTAGCAGTTATTCCTTTCGAGATAGCGGGGTCATTGAGGATATAGACGAATAAATATTATTGCTGCATTTATTTTTGCTTCGATGGCTCATTTTCTTGATATTCCCGTCTAGGAAATAACTTATTTATAACGATTAAGAAATTATTAAATTCCGTGCAATATTTCCAATCAATTTTGTAAATAAATCCAAATAATTATCGGAATAATATTGATACTACTGAAAATATTAAAATTATTATACAATTTAATTTGGTTAAATTATTTTAAATTTATAACTTCGGTAAACAAATTCTAATTAGAACTATAATTTGTTGGCAGTACAGCACACTCACTCACATAACACATTTATATAAATGATTTAAAATAACAAATATCATTTTAACTGTATTAAAACATATTTTGGCTGCTGCTTATTATTAAAGCATCTTAAGCGAAAAATTTCAAAATCAAGTTTCAATATGACGAGCAATAAACCATTTGCCTGTTTTATTTATGTTTGGAATAATTTAAATAACGATGCTCATAATTCACTGTGAAGAAGAAAAAAGCAGAGCCCATTAAAATAATTTTAGAGTTGCTCAGCTCTTAACCAGTTTTCAAAAGCAGCCTCTAGTACAGAAATTATTTGGAGAAGTCTTTTTTTGAAGATTTAAAATGCCTCATTTTATCTTTTTACCTTTAGTTACAGAGTGTGTGAAAAGAAAAATATACTTTCGTATTTCTTTAGTTTAATGAGTTCCGAAAGAATTTTTCTCTAAGATTCGACCAATTAGCAAAAAATAACACACATCATTAAGTAGAAATGAAGATGCATTTTTTTAGAGTCTGTTACACGAGTAATACTTAATACGTGCTCCTCAACTTCTATGCATGCTAAATGATTTGTTAAAAAAATAAATAATTGACAGAATATTTTTCGGTTTCTCACTATCCACAACATTATTCTAAAAACAAAAAGAATAATTAATTAACATGAGGTCATTTATAAAGACTTGGTATCCTTTGAACTACTTTCTTTCTTTATGTATTTAAAAATTATATTTTAACATTTTATATAATGTTTCGATTCAAGAAAATAGTACGAGATGAAATTCTTTACATATTATTCACACAAATTTAAAAAATTTAAATTTTTTGAAGAAAATTTGGAAAATTTTAAAATACAACTCCTTTTGTAATTATTAATTTTTTGAACTGAATTTTTTATAATATTCTAATGGATGTTATAAACAACTTTAGGGATCGATTTTACAATAAATTATTTCGTTTTTGAGAAAAAAATAAAAAGTTGATATGCATGCTAGAAGTCAACGAAAAAGCCAATACCTCCTATATTTTAATTTTTTTTAAAAAAAAGTATTCCGTTTACAGCAAAATGGATGCTTAATTTTGTTATGTGCTTTATATATAATACGCAGGAAAAAAATCGAAGTGATTTGTAAATAATTGTGGAAGGAATAGCATTTTGAGCGCACTAATGATTCGAAAAACACAAACTGAGAAAAACCACCTTAAAGTTTATAATTCCGAAAAAAAAATTTTTTTAATAAGCTTAAATAAACTTAAAATACCACTTTAAGATATTAGTTATATATATTTTTCTTTAAAATAATAATTGTATTTTCGTTTTATTTCAATCCATACATTTTTATAAATGATCAATTTTAAGAAGGTATTAATTGCAGAAAAAAATTCAAGAAAAATGCTAAAAAAATTATTTTTTCTGTCACGACAGAAAATTTAGTTTTTTTTCTCCATATAATATTCAATTATTACATTTGTATGAAAAACATATCAGGAATAAGAACTGAAATTATGAAATTATTAATATAAAATGTCTTAATTCAAAACTTTTACATGAACACATTTCACAAAGAAGAAAAATTACATTATTGTATTGCCTCTGAAATATTCTGCATTATATATTACACATTTTTATAGCTATTATTTCTCTTTATAAAATATATTTTTTTTTATCATAACGCTTTTTTCAGCATTTTTTTCTAAAAAGGGGGCAAGGTCGAATTGCCTAGTTTGTTTTCAAATGAATTTTAGTTCAACTTCTAACTTTCCGACTTTCACAAATGATATATCAATCGAAAGATAATAATGCAAAGAATAAGATTAAAATAAAAATTAAAAAAACGATAGATTGGTCATTTGGGGGTACCAAGTCCTCTTAAATACATAAACTTTCTCTGCATTCAAAAACCATCCTTTTCTAATCATATATATTAATAGCGATATTGTAGCTTATACAGATTATAGCTACAAAATATATGTTGCTTTTTATAATTATATTATTTTGAGAAAAAAGAATAAATTGTAATTAACATTATTTTTTTTTCAAAATAGAAATCCGAAAAAATTGCAGACAACGATAAATTTACATTCGATAAATAAAAAAGTATTTTATGGAAACATGATTCACAAAATTAATTGAAACACATCTTACGCTGATAAACACAGATTCTGAAATAATATTTCACATTAGAATAACACAAACTTCTGTTTTATATCATTTTGTCTTTTGTGAAAAAGGAAAGGACGTAAAAAACTTAGATGGATAATATATTTCAAATCATGCGTGTATTCTATTGAAATTCCTTTTCCATTTCGTAAGGCAGTAAAATATCTTACGATCTTTTCGAAACTCTATTTGTCTGACACAAATGGCGAAAGAGCAATCGAAGAATGAATGATGTAGACACTGGTTTAATTTCGGAAGAAAACGAATTGAATGAAAAAATAAACTTCTCTCTTTTTGGATAACTGGCCTGAAAGTATTATGATCACCAACCGATGTTTCGAATAAGAATATTTCTTCTGATTCTTATTGTTTCTTTGAGGAGTTTTATCCTAATATTTTATATCTGTAGATAGTTTTTGAAAGTAAAGTAATAATAGAATCACAAAAGTGATTCAGGAATTAATTGAAGTAGTTGATGGAACAAATAAACTTACCATATATAACGTAAAACAAATATTTATATTATATTAACACTATCCCTTTCAATTTTGATTCATAGCACTATATATTCGAAAAAAAGCTTAAAAACATTTCAAATTTGCAAATTTAAGTGCATCAAAAATCTCTTGAAAGTTTGTATACTTCATTGTAATTTCTTTTGAGCAAATTAAGCATTGATAAATTTAATGTGATAGAAATTTATAAAAAACGTCTAGATATACTTGATTTTAAAAATGTTGATATTTAAGCCATTAGGGATCATATTTTTCAAACAAATAGAATAAAATCGCAGAGGTAGGAATATATGTATAAATGCATTTTTAACCTTAGTTTTATAATGTAGACAAATTCAAAAACATTCATAGTATTTACTTCCATAGTTTTAATATTTAACTGTAAACTTTCTTAGAGTTTATAATTGTTATAACCTAAAAATAGTTTTATACTTATTGCTCTACGACAATATGGCCTTGCTTAGAATCTATATCCGAATTCTGAATCTGACAATAATGGGTTTATTGTTCACTGATTCAACGTGATCTAAGCCCTTTTGAAAGCATCTTTAGAAATTATATTTTCTAATATAAATTATTTTCACAAAAAAGTAAAAAAAATAAGATTCGTTCAGCATAAATACAAAAAGAGTAATTGGCTAGCCGCAAAACTGATTAAACCTCACTTTCATTTAAAATTAAATACTGTCCTCAATCAGAATTGCTTGTAATCCAGCAGCTATCCGGTTGACTGGTGTAGTTGGTTAGGCAACGGCCTTATATTCCCAAGTTTGCGGGTTCGACCTCAGCCTGGTTCGGTGGATTTTCATGATGCAAAAAATTATCGACAGCGCCAATGTCGTATGATTGTGTGGAATGTGTGTGTGTGTGTTAAAGTTCCCTAGAGTGCCTGTTTAGCTTGGGTTCTCTCGGAAAAATGTAACTCTTGCACAATTTCGTTGTCAGATCTCAGGTGTCACACTGTGCTTCAAAATCACGTTGGGGTAATTGGAAATTATTTTTATGGTGCCTCACTAAAAAGGGATACCAGCAGCCAGGAAACGTGCTTGGTCTGTAATGGTAAAAACACCAATCCCCATCCCTATTTGAAAAACAAGAAATTGCAATAATGAAGCATCTACATATTTTTTAGTTTCCAATATCTGTTCGATTCTTTTGTCTTTGATATGTTCGAGACATTTCCATCTCTCTAGCAAAGATTTTTAAAAAAACTTTATATCTCTATCTATTTAACTATATATGTAGAAGTCCAAGATGAGCTTAAGATACTAGCATGACTAACATCCTTACCATTGATAGAAGAAATGACTCCATAATTGAAGCACCTCGTTTTGAACAATATGTCAGTTACAGTAAAAAATAGTAGTGAACTTTTAATTTCTCACTGAAATAATAAAAAGAAATGCAGCTGAGGGAATGTATGCCTGCCATTGAAGCCATACTTTGCGTTGCAGCGAGATTCTGCATGGGATGGAAAGGATTTGATATTGTGACGTCTTCGATGGGGGTGAACCGATATTAGAATTTCGATTGAGGGGAACTTCACCCTCCATTTATTCTAAGTTTTATGGCTCCAAACATATGTGAGTCACAAGTGCACGTGGCCATGGGGTCATTGTTTATTGTCTGACCTCGGCTAAACGCCGACACTTGGTCTAGGAGTTATAATGGTCAAAGGTTGTAATGGTTATAATCCTCAACCATTTGAAAAAAAGGTACGAAAATGAAATTTTTTTTGGAAGTAAGTATGACAAATATTCTATTAAGATTGTGACGTCTTCGATTAGGATGAACCTCACCTTTCTATTCAAGCGAAGTTTTATGGCTCCAAACAGACGTTAGGTGACAAGAGCACGTGGCCATGGGGTCATTGTTTATTGTCTGACCTCGGACAAACGCAGACATCGAGTCTGGAATTTACATTTAAAGAGATCCGGTGACAATAGGTTGACATATAGGCGAAGCCTGTATGAAAGCTGGTGCCGAGAGAATGGGGTTATAAAACCCAGGTGGTGTGATGAATTAGAGTGTTCAGAAGTTAGATATCAGAATTATGGCGCCCTTAGATTCCAGACAGATTAGGAATGTATTTGTGTTTGCCGCACAAAGAGTACACGAATGTGGCCCGGGGACGAGGGCAGACTTTTGTGGCCTGCCAATGAGAAGAGACGAGGGGCGTATTGTGGACCCACCCCTGGTGTTTAAAAGGGTTTCTTAGGAGACAGGATGATAACCCTGGATGGAGACAGAGAAGAGAGCCCTGGATGGAGAAAACTGGGAGGAGCCCTGAAAGAAAGGGGATGGGAGAGGAACGGAAAGAGAAACGAGGAACGCCGGTGGCGTTGAGAGATGAGCCAGTGCTTTCGGGAAAAAGAATTGAGATCCCGTGAGATAGACTGACTGCACCAGCTTGGCATATTTATTGGACTTTATTACTTCATATATAGTAGCCGATGAAGCAAATAAACACTGCTTTAATTTTAAAATGAGGCTGTGACCATTTTTCTTTGTTTGTTACCTACTCACGACGTTACAATAT
>BMAV01016484.1:42543-60211 GCA_019973955.1 Trichonephila inaurata madagascariensis
GGTTTCCTAATAATAGAAATAAAGAACAGAGAAATTTTATATCAATAGCATTAATATGAAAAACTGCTTAAATGCGCGCCAAATGGATTTTATTAAAATTCTACTTCACGAGTTGAATTTAAGCATTTACCACCAAAGCCCAATGCAGTTTTCTGTTTATATAACTAAATAATTCTTTACCAGGAAAATTGTAGTGGTTGTTTCAAAAGAACGCGGAATTTCTTTCGTAAGCTGATAGAGTGCGCAACTGATACTTCGACCTTTTGTTCTGAAAACATTCCTTTGGAAACTCGTTCAGTTTTTAAGAAAACAATCTAACGAATTAAAATCCTAGTTTTGAGAGGACAAATCGCATACATACATTTTGCAAGACGCCTCGGGGTACAAAACCAGATCTTTCTGTAAATAATGAAGGTTGAATTTAAACGCAGTCTGGTTTTAAAACACAAAAGCTTTTTAATAACGTTGGTTATTTTTCTCAAAATTACATATCCAGGAAGATAACCCCAGAGATAAAGAATAGATGGGTGTATTTTATAACCAGAAACAGATATCGAATTGAGGTTTCGCGGTACCCCATCTCTTTGAAAAAGTGCGTCGATCCCCCCAAATATTTCTTGTTTTCGTTCCTTCCTTACCATTGTGTCAGCTCTATTGTAATTATTCATAGCATATTAAGACCGCGAGTTCCCCATTTTCTTTAATGAAAAGTTAGTATTTACTTCCTGCATGTCATCCGCAACTAGACAGCTGTCACTCAGGTCTCTGAATTCGAGAAATTATTGTGTTTGTCTTTCCTGTAAGGAACAATAAACTTCTTTTATAATTTCTCTATTTTTTTTTATTATTATCTTATGTTTAGAGAGAAAAAAAGTATTATATGGTGGAGCTTAAAATCATACATCGTCCCTACTGACGTTGGTTTCTCTGAGTTCAGCCTCCTGAAGGTCAGTTTTGTATCTTTCGATCTTTTGTGAATGGGGAATTTCCTTCCGCTTTTTATTTCATTTGTTTCAGTTTGTTGGCGACTCTGTGGATGATAAAGATTTAAAAGAATGCTTCTGTGTTCTCGAAAAATTAAATGTTACAGATTGATTATTAAAGAAAATAAAATATAGATTTTTACCGTTCGGACTTTTAACATCGAAGAAAGCATGAACCTTTTCTGGAGGCTCCAAAAAATGACAATCATCCTGAGGACTTACCAGTAACTGAATTTCAAACTCTGTTACATACTCTTGATAACATTGCTTCTACTTCTAGTATTCTGTGTTTTCTTCTATTAAATCTGTTGATCCAGAGATTTTTTAAAAAAGCACCAGAAGTAAAGATAAGATGTACTCAGTGCCAGTTTATCCATTGGGCGCTTGGGGCGGGTTCCCAAGGGCCCTGAAAAGCTGGGCTTAACCAGATTTTCTGGTTATAAATTTTGGTCCACCAGTGCCAAGAGAACCTATACATCTTCTGCGCCCAGGGCCCAAAATGAGTTTTAATCGGCACTGGATGTACAGATAAAAAAATAACTATCGTCTTTCATCAAAAAACTTAAAATTGAAACAAAAATTAAATAATGTGAACCTGAAAGAAGTGTTCTTATGACAAATATTAGCAAAGATGATGACATACTCTATGAGAGACAGGGATGGTGAAACTTTTTGAGACGTGGGTCAAATATTGTTCATATTTTTTTTAGTATTACCGCGGGGATCATTAATGCCCATTTACACCAGATTTAAAATTTTTTAACTGAGTATTTTTAAAACCAAACAACTTTAAAATTTAATTGGCTTGACGGGTAAAAAAGGGTGCTATGGAAGTCTCTTTCTACAGACATAACTGAGCGTAACATTACAAAAGTGTATTTTATCCGAAGAAAGTGCTTTAAATATGGTTATTTGCTTTGGTTTCCGATTTTCTTTCAACAAACAAAATGTGAGTAAAATTATGCACATTATTTGATATTTTGCAAACACTTTTGCTTTATTTCAAACACTACATACTTTCATATACATTTGTTGTCATTTGCGTAACTTTGGAACTGTAATGATCAAACTGAAGAATATGGACAGCATTTAAATTGCTTTTGTGACAATGTGCTTGAAAACGTTCAAATAGAACATAAATAATCCACACAAATTAGAAAGTCTATATAAACCCGCGTAAACAAACATATGGTTACCTTGCAATCATGGGTCAGCTAAAAAGAGCATGGGTCAGTGTCTGACCCACGGGTCATAGGTTCGCCATCACTGCTCTATGATTTGTAGAGAATTTCACAGAGTACTGGACGAAATGGTCTACTGTGTTACCTCTTAAATCCCAATAAAGAACCACATTCAAAGATTCCTTCACACTGGACCGAGGTTAAAAATTACGAGGTCCGTCGCCAATAGCCCTTATGTTGCTTTATAGTGCCACATTAATATAACTCACTCAAAGGTGACTTTGTACTTATATGTTACGCTTTTTCTTAGACAATATTTATATCTTTGGATCAAAACTTTTTAACCCGTACATTTTAATATCCGAGTTTGGAAAAAGCATAACGTGCAATTATTAAAATAAAGCTTTTGGGATCATTATTTAAAGCGATTGTATATTTTTATTGTCCATATGTATGAGAAAACAAGAGAAAATATTGTTCTTTACCTAAAGCAAAAACTTATTTATTTAAAAAGTTATTTTCTTTTAAATCTATCCCAATATTTAAAAAAAAAAAACCGAACATTGAAACATAGAACAGGAAATTTTTTACGTCACACGTATCAGGATTTCAGATGTTTTCAAATGAACCAACTGTTACAAACTATACTATTATGCTAATATCTTTCAACAGTATCATTTTATGAACGAGATCTACCAACCCTTTCATTCTTCGCTGACATTTCCATTATAAGATCAATTGTCAAATGCAAAATGATTTGCATGATTAACAGTCAACAGAAGACATCCTTCTTCATTCTTAATGGGATGTACGTCATAAAGATACGTCACAGACAACTATCAACTAAAAAAGTCACGTGACAGTTTACGCATCCTTTGAGAAACTGAAAGGAAGAATGATTTATAGACTTCCTTATATAGCAATATAACGGACAATCGCTGTGAATTTAAACAAAATGCACCACGAGCAAAAATTAATTAATTTTGTGTATGTTTAAATAATTTGGATGCTATAGCATAAATAAAACATTAAATATAATAGAAATAACCAAGTTTCGTTAAACAAGTATATTTACGAAAATGTACACGTTTTTTACATTAGTACACTGTTATTATATTAAATTACTACACTATTCTCAGACTGACGTTCGTGCACCTCTCGAGATACGTAAGAAAATCGCGACAAAGATTTGTATTTGAAGAAAGACTACCTTTAATAAGAAATTCATGAAAAAAGCATTATCTAAAATATTTACGTGAAAAGTTCTACAAACAATCTTAGTAATCATGAAAATTCTGGTTTATATTGACATTTATCTTTCTTTTGCTAAAATAACTACCATCTTACGTAAGATTATACAATTTAATATGTGTGGACTTTCCAATATAGGTTCATCAATTATTTTACTTCAGTCTGGCCGCATTTGCAATGTTTTAATCAGTGGCGTAATGATGAATACTAGGGCCCCCCTGCAAAATCATATTTTGGGCCCCAAGCCCAATTACGCAATTGGTATCAGTCAGGCTTTGGACCCCCTAGAACACCTGCCCCCCCTCCACAATGTAGGGGTTGCGGAGGTGTGCACTATGCCACTGGTTTTAATCATGTTATATAAAATCTAAACGGTTAGTGGTGCACACAGACTACTTTCGTGAGAGGGATTACATTTTTAAGAAACATAATCTTTATGATAAAAATAAAAACTCTCTGTTGGTTTGAACCCCCAAACCCTAACCTTATGTTCGCTACTGGATACGGTATCCTCTAATTTTATGTAGGTAACTACGGGAAATGCATTCCTGTGTGTGTGATAAATCTTCGACGGGGTTGTTGGTCTCGCAGCCATAACTAAAATGTATTAGTAAATTATGCAGCTTTAATTTAGCGTGAGAATATAAACCCTCGTGGACAAACTATAAAGAATCGAACACACTACTTATTGTAACGGCTTGGCACATAGCGCACTAAGAGGCTTGACACATAGCACACGATAGACTAGAAAGAGGGCGCTGCTGTGAACTATTTTGGTCATTGAGCGGGAAGAAGAGAAGAAGGTGGTCTCGAACGTGAAAATGGAGGACGATGCCTGTAGTTCCCCATGCGATTTATAATTGTAAATAGAGTTGTAAATATAGTGATTTGCTTTGAAGAAAATAATAAAAATGGTAAATCCGGTTAATTTGAGTGATGATTAATTCAACAACAAGATGATCTTACATTATCTAACAGAACTAGCAGGAGTGTAACCAACTAACTCTTGAAAATTCTCTATACAATTCTTTAAATACAATGTACTTATTAGTAATATTAATTCGTGCTCCAGGTGCTATCTACGCTTATGTTATATTTAGTGATTGGAATACGTGTAGGCAATTTTTTTACTGAAACTGTCGAAGTTTAGGTCTATTGAAATTATCAGCAGTTGTATTTCATATTCTGCATTTAATTTGTTTTTATATTTTGTTTTTGTAACCAATAACGCGCGCGTTGAAAGAGAGAGAAATATTTTTCTCTTAAATACATTATTTTGAATGGCATATAAACGTTTATAGCTGTGTGAAAAATACTGAGTATTTTGCATAAATTTGCAACCTAAAATTTAAAAGCTGCTCTTGTGCTTAAATGTTGATTCTGTTGATATATTGGTACGTTGTTCCTTTTCCTTCTTTATAGTTGTTTTTTCCCACAAATGTAAAAAGTGCTTTTTTCATTAGAAATCTATTTAGTTTGCAAAATATTTACTGAGTATAAAATTATTTCTTGGAACCCGGAATAGTAAACACAATCACAATCTAGTAAATAAACGTTTTAATATTTTATTATATTATAATAATAGTTTTAAAAGTATTGCTAAATATAAAGTTATTATGTATAAATAAAATTTTCAGTTTCTTAATGACTGGGAGGGGCTTTAGATACATGAGGCTCTATAAACTTCATCGAGAGCGTGAATCCATTTTGCATACACATTTATAGTTTTCATTTCGATTTTTTATTATGCCTCGTGGAACCCCAGGGTTCCGTGGAACACAGTTCGAAGACCACTGGCATAGAGACGTAATCTCTATGGTAAAAATTAAAAATGTTAGTCTATGAAAGGGGTTCGAACCCCCAAATTCCATACTTGTGTACGCCTTTGACTTCAATTCACTTTATATGTAACCACTCTCATTAACTCATGTCATGTGTTTCCACCGTAAGAAAAAGGGATGATTAAAAATAATCAAATCTTCCGAGTTAGCTTCAAGAGGGAAACTTTTTGAGACAGCTCGTTATAAGTTCAGTGCAATTCTTTCTCGGTGCATCTATCATGTTGCTGAGGACAATTGGCAAAGAATCTCATTATAATGAACCTCTGTCGCAAGTCGGGGATGAAACCTGAATAGTACCTCCTCTTCTCCTAACTTTTTCACCATTTTTTTTAGCATAATAAGTCCCAATAAAAATGGGGTCCCAGTGGAACGTTAACGTTGCAATGAAGGTTCGAAATAAATCTCGATGATTTATTGTGTGTGTGTGTATTTTCCTATTTATTATATCTTATAAATTTGTATTTTAAGGAGTACATGAAAAAGGTGAATAATTTTTTTTTTAAAGTTAAATGTAAATCCCAAAAGATAATAAATTAAATAAAACAAATAATTGATTCTCTCTAATGCTAAAAATTATATTAGGTATTACCAAAATAATGTTAAAATGTGTGGCTTTGTTTCCTTTTTATACATATTTTACAGCAAATTCGCTGATAATGGTTCAATCTAATTCAAATTTGAAACGTGAAATGAATCTGTACAAGAAACTGTGTAAATCTAACCCTGCCTTGCTTAATACGAACCTTCCCAAGAAAATTTTTTCTACACTTAAGAAAATTACTTTAAATCATCGTTTCATGTGATATGTGGGACATTTTTGAGAGTGGCAAACACTTAAAAGTTTTAAAATACTTTTTTTTTTGATTTTTTTAATAATTTTTTTCTTTGTGGAATAGGCTGCTATACCTTAGTAGATCTGAAAAATCTCTCCAATAAGCATATACATTAATTTCCGTTAAATAAGTACAAAAGCAAGAAAATTTTAAACGCCTCATTCTTTTTTTCCCTTTTAAAATTGAAAATTTTTTGCTTATATACCGTCAATCTCTATTTAGAGTTCTTATTAACCTGTCAATTAACATAACCGATTATGGGTGTGATACACTTGACGAAACAGGTGGGACGATTTTGGTAATATATTTTGCAATTTGTTATGCTGATATTTTCCTTCAAATAAACTATTATTATTTTTCATTGTTTAATATCCTTGTTCAATCATATTGTTGATTAACAATAATAATAACTGCAATGAATGATTGCGTAAAGATACGTCATTTTGAGTATACATTATGTCCCGCCCTGCTTACTCATCTTGTATGGCTGTATATGAGGGGTTAAATCATCAATTTTTATTTAAAAATTCTGGTTTTTAATTATGAGAACATGTTTATATAAGAACTTGACCTAAGTTTTGTTAGTAAATTATTTACTGTTATATATATATATATATATATATATATATATATATATATAAATTTCATTACTGTGTATCACTTTATTTTTCTTATGTAAGTAGCACAACTAAGTTAATACAGGATTATTTATAATTCTCTCCCCGCTTTTGAAGCGCTATACTTAAAAAAAATGATAAGACGAATACAGAAAAAAAAAGAGCATTTGAAAGAATAGAGAAACAATTCGGTTTTTTTTACATACTCTACAACCGTTTTATGTTTGAAACCTTGGTAACAAGGCATACATCAATGCAACAGTCTAGCTCAGAGGTTTTCAAACTGGGTTCCACAAAGCATACCCAGGGATTCCACGAGTCACAATAAAAAAAATAGAGAAGAAATAAATATGTACGTAAAAAGGATTCAAATTCTGTATGAAATTTTTATGGTTACAAGTATCTAAAGCTCATTTCCCCTAGTCATTAAAACTGAAAATTTTATTTATTATAACTATTTTGCAACACTTTTCATACGTTTATTATAATATAATAAAAAATATTAAAGCATTCTATTTTTATATATATTCTTCCTACTAGATTATGAATATGCACTTTCTTACATTTGTGGAAAATAACACCTATAATGAAGGAAAGGAAACAACATATCAACAGAGTTGTGTGTGGTGCTGAAATTCTAACTTAAGCAAGAACAGTTTGTAAATTTTATATATATATAGGTTGCAAATTCATGCAAAATACAATACACGGGATTTCTTACGCTGTTATAAACACTTTAATGCTATTTAGGACATTTATGTTTCAGGGAAACATATTTCTCAACGTAAGTAGCTACAAAGACAAAGTATAAAAACAGATTAAACTCAGAATATGTAATGCGATTGCCTTTAATCTCAATAGACCTAGACTTCGACAGTTTGTGTCACAAATACTAGCATATATCCTAGTTACTAAATATAATACATGGGTAGGTGACATTTGAATCACAAAGTTATTTTATGAATGAGTAACTTATATAATAAAAAAATTAGGTTAGAACTTTTTATATAATAATAAATGCAATACTTTTTTTTAAGTGTCTTTACATAAAGGACCTAGAACATGTTGATGTACTTTAAATATCATTTTGAAATATACTCTTCGAAATATGTGTACGGAATGGGGTTCCACAAAAACACTTTCTAGTTCTAGGGTTTCCATGAAAGCACCTTCAAATTCTAGGGGTTCCATGAAAGCACCTTCGAGTTCTAGGGGCTCCATGAGTTGAAAAAGTTTGTGAGTTGAAAAAGTGGGGAGTGAGTGAATAATAACGTCGCACAGTGGCGCACAGAAGGGAGACCCCCCAAAGCCCTTGATTTTTTTTCCGATTGATTATAATTCTAAATATATAGTACGTTAAATTTAATTAAGTATTTTTATTAATGATTAATTTTATTAATTAACGCTAATTATTTATTCAATAATTAGTTTTTTTCTGTGTTTTGTTCCCGAAAATCGACAAAATCAGAAGGAGTATGATACAAGAATTGTGAACTTTCGACCCCGGACCCCTCCCCCTTGAGAAATTCCTGTGTGCGCTACTGACGTCGCATTGTTCATCTACACGAGAGCTTTTGGCGATGGACCTTGTAATTTTGAACCATGGTCAAGTGATGAGGAAGACACCAAATCTAGCACCTCTCTCCTAATTACCATACCACACCAACGGGAGGACGTTTGAGCTCTCGATAGATTTAATGTGCATCGCTCCCCTACACGGCGGGTCTTTAGTGGTACTGGGCTCGAACTCATGACAAGCCTGCCATGATCCGATACCTTGACCACTGGGCTACCTCAGCCCCCGCAATAGGTGGGACTACGTGACAACCACGAAGTCGTATTAACATATGTCGGGGTATATAATCTTGCATATAAATTTATATAAATTACTTTTAGTTGGGGCCTTAGATGAAAGAAAATAATAATTAAGTAAAAAAAAAAAATGTTTAATAAAATCTTAGATAACACAAATACAAAAACGCAAATCGAAGTTATTACGATGTAGAAGATTTTATAAAATTTAACAAAGTAGCCTGTCAAATCAAAGATTTTTTTTCTTTCTCGCAAAATTTCCTCGCAGCATACTAAAATTTTTTTATTCCTCGTTTTGGTGAAAAAATATGCTCTTCGTTCAGTGGCTTAACGTACACCCCCTGCATTGCGAAGGGAGGGGGGCAGATGTTCTAGGGAGCTCAAAGCCTGACTGACGCCAAGTACGTATTTGGGCTTGGGGCCAAAAACATATTCTTCGTTAAGCCACTGTCTTCGTTGGAGTCGGTATTTTCTAAAATCTGCAAACCTTTTTCAATTAAATTGAGGCCTTTAGTCAAATTTCCAACCGTCATTCGGGGGCCGTTTTTGCCGAGTGGTATAGGCATCGGATCGAGGCTGGCTTTGTCATGAGTTCGAGCCCAGTACCACTAAAGACCCGCCGTGTAGGGTAGCGATGTTCGCTAAATCTATCGAGAGCTGAAATGTCCTCCCTTTGGTGTGGTGTGGTAGTTAGGAGAGAGAGGGTGCCAGCTCAGGTGTCGTCCTTGTCATTTGACCATGGTTCAAAATTACGTGGTCCGTCGCCAAAAGCCCTCGTGTAGCTGAACAGCGTGACGTTAATATTCACTCACTCGACCGTCATTTGATCTTCTGATAGAACTGTGTCCTGAGACTCAAGTTCCTCAATGTCTTGCTCTTGCTCATGTATTTCTATGAGCTCATTCATTGTCAGCTCCTGATTGGGGGAATCCAGCAGTCAAGATTCGTATAAGTCAAGGTATTACTATTACACATACTGACAATATCATTGATAGTACCATGTTGAGTAACCAAGGTTTCATTCATAGAATATTTGCAAAGAATGTAAAAAAGCTTGAATTGTTTCTTTACTTTTTCATATATTCTTTTTTGCTGTATTCGTCTTAGTTTTTTTACTATAGCGCTTCGAAACTCGCGATGAAACTATGAGCAAACCTGAATTAACTTTTTTTAAACCCTTTATGTACCGACGGTACTTATGAGTACCACTCACTTTAAAATTACATGGAATAACCATTTTTACGAATATTCTGATGATACTTAGCAGGAATGTCCTTTGAAATCCACTCTTCCCACATATGTGGCAGCACGGGTTCTATGATGAGTATTTTAGCGGGGAATGGGCGAATAGTTTTATAGCAAAAATTGCGTTTACATAGCTGACGGCGTTTTCAGCGGATTGCGAAGATTATTATTTTGTCCTGAAAATATAGTTAATGTGAAAATTCAAGTGTCTTATTTTTTTCTTATGTTAATGAAGACCTTAGAAAATGATTTGACTGTTTATTAAGTGAACACTGTATATAATTAATTTTACAGTTGAATATCTTTAATTAATTAATTAGCTCTAACGGATTAAATTTTCCTAAGTTGAGTATTTTGCTTATGTATATATCCCTTAATTTTCAATGTAGTGATCTAAAAAAAATTATTACATGAAAAAAACTGCAGTAAATCATAATGCAGTACATAAAGGGCTAAACCGGTACTTACGTATTATTGCTACCTCTTGGTAACATTATATGAAACGAAGCATATGATTGCCGATTCAGCGCATGCGACATTGGGGTAGCCAACTTGGCGAGTTATCTTGATTGTTGGCGATTGTGACGATGATTCGTAAGTACCAAAAAAACCTGAGTTATGTTAGTATATCTATTGTTGTTGGTTTTTAAAATATCTATGGCAATACAAATACACTCTTAATGCATTTACAGATACAGCAAAAAATAAAATGGAAATATTAATTAGTAGTTTTATACCTTTGCGTGATCTCATTCCCATAAAACGTTTAGTAATTTTGTTATTCTTATGAAACTGAACATTTCATAATCTTATTTATTCCATTCAACATTGCAAGCACAGCACTATTATAAAATAACACTTTTTCTGTACCATTTCTACTTGAAATATTCGAAAAGTCGAAAAAAAGCATTACGTATGTAATGCAAGCAAAAATAATGTTTGGTCTACTTTCATCATTTGGGAACAATAGGATTGGTAAGTTATATTTTCTACATTGGCATTCCTTCTACAGTATTCGAAATAGGTTGAAATAATTATTATTGTTCTGTCAATTGTTCTGTTAAGAAATTAAAAAAATTCAACTAAATATTAATGAGCAATTTATTTTCGCCATTTATGAACAATTGATTTAAAAATTTCATTTATTATTAATAAGGTGACCGTTTTTTTAAAGTGAAAAGGAGGACGAAAAATTTAAGAAAAAAATGACAAATACACGAAACGTTTTATTAATTCAAACAAAAATACTCTTATTACGCTTACATTCTTTTTAATTATTATCTTAAACGAGTATTTTTCCATTGAATGATTTGTTTTGTCAACATATAATTTTCTTATATATCAGAAAATTCGGGCAAAAAATATTCTTCATGCTGAATTTTACGGTAAGCATTGTAGCTAAAATATGAACATTCAATTTTGATTTCTCACTAGTCACTTCACAAAAATCATTACCAACTGAAAAAAAACTCAACTGCTGCATTACTTCCAAGGCAGCACAACGTAAATAGAACAAGAATAACTGCATTTTCATATGGAACGTGTTCATTTTTTTTTTTAAATGGTTTAAGTAATTTTACCCATCTTTTACAAATTTCTCAGCATGTTGATTTTCCAATTGTCCTAATTTATATTAGAATTTAAATATACATCCAGTCTTCTTTCTACTTCAAACAGACAAATGCCGTCCATTTTATTATCAGGCATTTCTTTCGATAAAAACCCAACGTATTTTTCTATATCTGCCCAATTTACTTGCGACAAAGTCAAAAAATATCATTGAAAACTCTTATTTCATTTTGGACCGACACTTTGGAAACATGTTTGGTTCATCTCTGAATACAGCGATTAACAGATCAGTTTTAAAATATTGAAAAGGAGGACACATTTTGAGGAAGGACAGAACCTATATAAAAGGAGGACTGTCCTCCCTAAAAAAGGACGGTTGGTCACCTTATTATTCATGATTGTCTTTTACAGCATTCGAAAATTCTTTTTGAGAAACCGGAATATTAGCAAAAATATTTACAAAACGATAGCTTGATTGTTAATTCAGGATTTGATATCTTAAGATGACTAATTACGTTCGAAACCGTTATTTTGAAAAAAAAGTATAAATGGATAATTGTTTTTGATAATTAGTGTCATTTGCATTAAAATGAGCATATGAAGTTGTTTTACGATTATTTCTACAAGAAAAAATACTTATATGCAATTTTTTGGCTAAAGACGAAGAAAGAATTACATATATTCAAAACATTCCCTTTTTATGGAAAGTGTTTCTGTAATAATGTCACCAACCGTCCTCCTTTTATAGGTCCTGTCCTTCCTCGAAAAGTATCCTCCTACTTGTCCTCCTTTTCAATATTTTGAAACAGATATGTTAATCTCTGTATTCAGAGATGAACCAAACATGTTTCCAATATGTCGAGGAACAGTCTGAAACAAATATCACAGCAAATAACAGTTTTCAATAGTGTTTTTTGACTTCATCGCAAGTAAATTGAGCAGATATAGAAAACTGTGTTGATTTTTTATCAAAAGAAATGCCTGATATTAAAATCGTTGACAATGGTTTGTTTGAAGAAATTGGAAGACTGAATGTTTATTTCAATTATAATAAAATTGAAACAATTGTGGAAAATCAGCATGCTGAAATTGATAAGATGGGTTGAAAAACTTAACCGTTACAAAAATGAACACATTCCATATTAAAATTTAGTTATTTTTTTAATGTACGTTGTGTAGCCCTGAAACTAATGCACTAGTTGAAAGAGTCTTTTCAGTTGGTAATTTTTGGACAAGCGAGAAACCAAGATTGAATGTTGATATTTTAGCGGCAATACTTACAATAAAGATGAAGGATATTTTTTGTTCCGAAATTTTCGATATTAGAGAGAAAATAATATATTGCCAAACAAAACAATTCTGTCAATGAGAAAATACTCGTTTAAGTAAATAATTAAAAGGGATGTAAGCATTATTAGCGTATTTTTGTTTGAATTAACAAAATGTTTCATATATTTACTTTGTAGCATTTTTTTAAAATTTTCATCCTCCTTTTCATTGTAAAAAAACTGGTCACCTTAATAATAATAAAATTTTGCCTATAAAAAGCCAGGACTTCTCTATAGAGCCTGTAAAAAGGATTTTTGAAAATTCACATTATTTTCAGAATTACGATCCATTGAAATAATATTGGGTGTTTTTTGAAAAAATTTCTATATTCTGATATAATAAAATATTAAATAAATTCACTTCTGAATTATATATTGCTAAGAGATTTTTTTTTTTTTTGACACTATGTCATTCTTTTTTTTTTTTTTTTGCCAAAAAAATTGCATTTAAATGATTTATTCTTGTAATAATATTCGCAAAACTATTTTTTTTGTGCATATTCTAATTCAAATGTCACTAAATGTCGAAAAAGTTATCCACTTAAACACTTTGTCAAAATCACGGTTTCGAACACAGTCACATTAATTGAATTGAACAACATTAAACATGCTTTCACTTCATTTCAGTTCTTCAAAAAAATTAAATTTTTAACAATAAATACTGTTTGTCTATTTTTGTCCTCCAAGAACAACGCATTCAGGGAGGGAAAATAACAATATTTCCGCGAACCGTTTACTTTCGAAAAATCCAGAAAAATGGCTACCCAGAAGAGAACGGCGGAAAAAAGAAGAAAAAAAAGAAGTGAAAATTACAAAACAAAGCCGCGCGATTCCGAAAAAGATTTACAATGGCGCGCAACACTTCTCTTTGTTATGACTTCCTCTTTGGCGACGTCGTAAACATAGCGAGAACCAAGACGGCTGCTGGAATAAGAAGGCGCCACGTCTTTCAAACGATAATTGCGAGATCGACGACGTCGTACATCGTAAGGTAAAAAGTTGGACGGAATAAAAATGTGAATGAAAACCATTTTTCTCCAGACCACTCATAATAATAATAATAATCGTGTCTATAAGAAATTAGAAGCTTTCTGATGCTAGATTTCGCATGAAAGATAAATCTAATAAATAAATATATTTGTAACGGATAGAGAGAATTAAGCAAATAATAACAAAGCAGCAATTGATTCTGAGAAACATTTAGCAATAAAATATTTATCCTACTATGAAGGCTTAACTAGAAATAAGAATGGATAAATTTTAATCATATCATCTTTTATTGTTAATGACTCAGCATATTTTCAAACACCCTCTCTTAAGGTAACTGACTACATTCAAAACCATGATTTTGAACAAGCGTACATCTGAATTTTTGATACTTGGATACACTTAAGGCGATCAGTTTTTTTACAATGAAAAGAAGGACGCTCGCGCGCGAAAAATTTAAGAAAAAGTTTCAATGTAAATGTAATATGTGAAACATTTTATTAATTCACATAAAAATGTGCTAATTACGCTTGCATTCCTTTTAATTAATTACTTAAACGAGTATTTCCCCATTGAATACTTTCTTTTTGTCAATATATCATTTTCTAATACAACGGAAATTTAGGAGCAAAAAATATTCTTTATACTGAATTCTACCGTAGAATTTCTACGCTAAGCACTACAACTAAAATATCAACATTAAATCTTGATTTCTCACTTGTCCAAAAATCATTACCAACTGAAAAAACTCTTTCAACTGCTGCATTAGTTCCAGGGCAGCACAACGTACATTCAACAAAAATAAATAAATTATCATATGGAAGTGTTCATTTTTGAAAGAGTTAAGTATTTCCATCCATCTTTTATCAATTTCAGCATGCTGATTTCTTAAATTCTAAAATGTTCCAATTTATTAGAATTTCTTCAAACAGACCACCGTCATCAATTTTAATATCAGGCATTTCTTTCGATTAAAAATCAACTCAATTTTCCATATCTTTCCAATTTACTTGCGATAAAGTCAAAAAACACCTTTGAAGACTGTTATTTCCTGTGATATTTGTTTCAGACTATTCTTCGACATATTGGAAACATGTTTGATTCGTCTCTGAATAGAGATTAACAGATCAGTTTTAAAATATTGAAAAGGAGGATAAGTAGGAGGACACTTTTCAAGGAAGGACAGAACCTATAAAAGGACTGCCCTCCCTAAGGGAGGACGGTTGGTCATCTTAATATACTAGAATTTTTGTATGTACTGGAATTTTTTTTAATATCTATAGTATAAGTTGAACTAGAATATACATATTAAATTGTTTTATAAGAATATTATTACAAGAAAAAAAATATTTAAATGTGATTTTTTTGGTAAAAAAATGAAGAGAAAGAAAACTTTTAGAACATATATCTTTTCCAAAAAATACTTCATATAGTAGTGATATTTTGCCTATATACAGCTGGAGCTTCTACACCGGGTTGAACTAAAATTTTGGAAATATATAATTTAGAAGTGGATTTATTCATATTTCATTATATTAGAGTAGAGAAATTTTAACAAAAACCACCGGTTATTATTTCAATTGATTTTAACTCTGCAAATAATATGTTGTTTTTCAAAAATTGTAGTTTAACTGGTTGAAGAGTCCTAGCTATATATAGGCAAAATATTTTAACAAGTATTCGCTAGGGCAGGGGTCGCGAACCTTTATGAACCAACATGCCATTTTTTCTAAAGAAATACTAAATGATGTATACACGTGCCGTCAAATAACTTTGATTTGTGATTATGGGAAAATAACAAAACTAAATACTAACACAAAACTCTTCATTTACTACAGAAAAATACATTTCGTATTTTATTGTACTAAATGTTTTAGTTAAACGTGTAATTCAAATTATATAAAGTAACATTATTGTGATTTCTGCTGTTGCAGATTAGATGACAAATAAATTATATTAGGATTGGGTAAGATGTGTGTTTTACTTTTAGTATAAGGCATGCTGAATTGGAGTCATTTGCCAAATGGTTTCTAAGCGAGTCTTCAATGTTATTCATCTCTGAAAATAATGATCTGTAGGATAGGTTAATGAAAATATGGTTAAAATAGCATTAAAGCCTGCTTCTTCAAACAGTTAAACGTGTCTGGAATCGAATTTAATGTTTACAAAATTTCGTTACTGGCATTTCTACTTACATTGTTTGTTAATCTTTCTGTTTCAATCAATTCTAACTTTTTTCTTCTTTCAACAAATTTTTGAATCCATATTGAACTAGACTAGAAAAAAATAAGTTTCATTTCAAATACTTCTATTTCCAACGTCGAATTGGGGGCAAGTTCAGTTTATCAAATGATGTCGCATCAAGGTATATAATAAACTTGTACGCGTTTCTGATAATTCTTTGAACTGAGAAAATCTCACCGAAAATTCCTTGATTGAAGAATCAATCGCGCTTAATCGTTTTGATTGGTGGCATGCCCAAAATATTGTGCCGCGTGCCATCTATGGCACGCGTGCCAATGGTTCACCCTCCCTGCGCTAGGGTGATGAGAATGTTCATGGCAAATGGTATTACGGGCAATTAAACATTATGAAACAGCAAGTGAGCGTACGAATCACAAACCGACGATGACCTTTAACGTCCCATATGTGCTCAATGGGTAAAAGATCAGGGGAATTAGTGTTGGTTAGAGGAGTTCCTAGGTACCTTGCGCAACTTATTGGTTGATGCCTCCTGTGTGTAATTAGGTTCTCTGGGTTCGCCTTCTTTAGCCCATAGGATTGCTGTCTAGTAAATGAGGACTAACTTCAAAATGCCTTCATGCGTTTTCCTTCATTTCAGCCTTGTTCTTTGCCAGTCTATGCTTAATTTTTTCTTACTTCTTTCCCCTTGCATTTAGTTTTGATAAGATGTTCTTAATTACTAATAAACTAACGAATGTGTGGTGCAGCTTGGCTAAATATAATCCTTACATCAATAAAATACAACCAACGATCTATCGTCAATACCTGCCGTGTAGCTCTAGAATAAAGTATTGATGTATAAAATATTTAATTAAAAATAAATAATTTCCTATTATAGATCATTCTAATTTAAGGTTTGTATTACCAATCTGGGAAATTTTTAACAGTAAGTTGTTTTTGTGAAATCAAGCAAGTTTTGTTAAGATAGACTAAAAAAAATTGTCATCCTGTTAAAATGCTTCACACAGATCAGTTTGAATTAATAGTGTTTGTTATACCACTACGAAGAGTTTTCCTGTTGAATCTACCGAATGCAATTCTAATGTGTTACAAAGAATGTTTCACTTATCAGAATGTTCCACCTAAAAAGTTGAATTTTACCACAAAACAGCCATTTCTTTCAACATTCCCATCGAAATGTTTTGTCTGGCATCTAAAGGAGGTTCCCCTTGTCATTCCTGATTGACATTGATTTCTCTTCACATACTCAGAAAAAAACTAGGTCGTTCTCATAAAGCAGGAAATTCTCTGACTTGTGCAGGATTAAAAAGACATGAGCAAAAAAAGGGGGGGGGGCTCAACAAACGACCAGGGAACAAAACATCCGACCTCGAAATGCTTACAGTCCGAATCGTAAAACACCGCCTAGATTCTGAGACAATTTTCCTCTTCCCCTACAAGTGAGTGTGAGAGAGATATATATATACGATGTTTTATGTTTTCTTTTGGGGTGTGTGGGCGATTGTTTTAGGAGAAGTTCTTTCTGGAGGGTCGCAAAGAGACTGAATTACGCGATTCTCCGTGTTTTGTTGTCGTCCATACGTGAGATAGTGCATTCCGGGCGTCTTTTGTTTTTAACTGTCAACCCAAGTGACGGGAATGAATGGGGACAGAGAAGTTATACGACAGAAACTCCTGTCGTAAATTTTAAGTTACGATTTTCGTTTGAATGACATCTTTATTCTGAAGGAGTGTGTGCTTTGTTATGAAAGTAGGCATGTTTCTTATGCTAAGTGTCAAGAGAGGATTGTTCTACGATGCGATTCGTGCGTAGCTG
>BMAV01016484.1:65211-99365 GCA_019973955.1 Trichonephila inaurata madagascariensis
ACCATGTCTGGATCGAAACTTTAAAAACTTTTTTTTTCTCTTGTTTTAAAGAACCCAATTGAACTGAAATTTTCCATACACGATTGTTTTGTTTGGCGGTACAATCATGTAATTATAATTAATAAAAATTAATTGAATAAAACTACCTTAAAATCCGGCACAAACGCGTACTTTTAACTCAAAAAAAAAAGATCGAAATTTACGGGTGCTCGTTACACTCCGGGTATAAAGTTGAAAACTTAAAAAAATGAAGAAGAAAAAAAAAATGTTAAAAATAAAAAGATGAGCATAGAAAAAAAATTAGTCTTCCACGTAATACTGTTTCTTTATAAGAAATGACATTCCTTATGAACTATGTTGTAGTTAAGAAAGTGTACTATTTTTTCTAAAGCTTTGAATTATACCTTGAATAAATGACTTCAAAACAACACAAGAGCACACATACATTCCAGGTTTATTCGTTAAAAAAGAGGGTGCGCGTTATACGGTGAATATATCTAAAAATTTTAAAATTGCAGCTTGAAAGTCTAGGAACGCGTTATTCGACGGATTTTACGGTAATTATATTTAAAGAATTATAGATACAGTCACGCGTTAGCATCGTTTTTGGCTACCAAAGTTGGCGACTTGGGTCAAAACTTTAAAAGCTTTTTTTCTCACATTTTAAAGCGCTCAATTGAGCTGAAATTTCCCATATACGATTGTATGGTATGGTAACACGATAATTCATTTATTATAACTAATAAAAATTGATTAAAACCAATTACTTAAAGAACTAAATTTCATTACTCAAAGAACTCATAAATCAAATTGTTTACAACATGAAACAGTTGAATATTGAAATCAGTAAACTATCCTCCTCTCTTAATATTAAGCTATTAAAACTAAATTATTGAATAAATTCAATTTGACTCAACGTTTTCTTTCGATCTTAAAATTTAAGGTATTAAAAAATTATGTTACACAAAGTGTGAAATTTGAAAGAAAACCCTTGTTAAAAAAAACTCGTTTTTTACCGGTGTTATTATTACCCTTAATGAAAGCGTGATAAAGAATTCTTAATATTCTGCACTAATGCAGAATTTTTAAAGTGGAATTTCAAGTGATAGGCGTGATGTGTAGTAACAACTATAGCAACTAAAGAATAATATGATACGGACGTAAACGAGCAGAGTAAGGGGGAAGAAGATAAAGGGAAAAAAAAGAAAGAAAAGTAGTTTCCTCTGAAGAAGAACTGCGCCCTGACAGAGTGCGAAACGAATTCTGTCAAAAATCTCCGATATGTTACCAAAGGAAGGGTACATTATACCCAGAATTCCCAACAGAGCACTTTTCCTCACTTGCTTAGGGCTGTGAGTGAATGCTTGAAAAAATAATGCGGGCGTATTTTTTCTGTGCCTTAGAAAAACTAAATCCTTTAGCATCAGTTTAAAAAAAGAAAAATGAAGCAAACTGATTTTAGCATTGCTTTTCGTCATGTGATCTTTAAAACTTTCTATTTTTAGCATTGGGCGGTATAGAATGAACTCTTTTAAGTGTTCATAGTTTTCATTTTACTATATTTTTTCGATGAATTTAGATTTAGCCTGGATATTTACTTATTTTCGCATCAAGTATTTGGCTTAGTTTTTTTTTTTTTAATTTACTAGGTGAAAATGTGTAAAATTTTATGTATACAGTTTTGTGTTTGGAGCTGAAATGCTTGCGATATATTTGCATTTGTAACTGATTCTCTCTTTAACTTATAAGATAAAAAAAAAAAAAAGAAAATGTAAGGATTGTTAAAAAGTAATATTTAAGCTGACTGACTACGTTATAAACCATGGTTTTGAAAAAACGTATAAATGAATCATTTTTCGATATTTAGTGTCAGTTGAATTAGAATATACATATAAAATTGTTTTAAGAATATTATTACAAAAAAATTATTTAAATACAGTTTTTTTTTTGTTTTTTTTTTGGCAAAAAATGAAGACTGAAAATTTCAAAGCATTATCCTTTTATAAAAAATGCTTCCACAATAATATATGATCTATATATAGCTAGGACCTCTGTATCGGGGTTGAACTAAGATTTTTGAAACATATAATTTGAAACATATTATATATATTCATATTTTAATGCATCAGAGTTGAAAACTTTTGATAAAACTAATAAAATAAACACTGTTTATTATTTCAATTGATAGTAACCCCGAAAATGATTTGAATTTTTAAAAAAAATTTGCTTAGGATCAGTATAAAAATCCTAGCTATACGTAGGCAAAATATTATTATTATAGAAGCATTTTTCATAAAAGGAGAATGTTTTGAAAATATGTCATTATTTCTTCATTTTTTCCAAAATATTGTATTTAAATAATTTTTTTTTGTTATAAAACTCATAATACAATTTTTACTTGTATATTCTAACTCAACTGACACTAAATATCAAACTATTATTCATTCATACGGTTTTTCAAAATCACATTTCCAAACGTAGTTAGTCATCCTTAATTTAGATTTAAAAAAAAAAAAACTTTGAGTGAAAAGGCCCCAAACAAAAAATATTTATTTCGAAAACTTATTTTTAAGAAAATGCATGGCAAACGTATTTTCATATTCCATTGTTAACATCACGCATTTCATTCTCAATTGTCTTGCTCAATTATTCTATAGCCAGTCAAATTCTTAATGTAAACTCGACTTTTGTTAATAAAAATCGTTTTGTTAAAAGGTAATGATGGATTACATAATGATAAATATGATGAATTACTTAATTATGCTAAGAACTTTTGCGTTTTTAATAAATGTGAAAAATAACCCTTCTCGCTGTTACTCCTTTTCTTTTCCTTTTCGAAATTTCAATTTTTCTATCTGACAAATTCGATAACAATCAATTTAGAACAATACAAATTTCCTTGTTTTGAAAATTAGGGATAATTAGATGATAGTTATCTAAAATACATAAATTTTAGATTTTTATATTACTTTTTAATTGGTCTTTTATTTTTTTTTTCTATACAAAAATAAAATAACATTCTTTATATAATCTTTTTTTTGTTATCTGATACACGTAGAATGCTTAAAAACTTCAAATAGTTCATAATTATAAGAAATAAACAAAGCATTATTTTTCATATAATTGATGCAAAATTTTCGAAAACAAGTTGTAAACGCTTCAAGTTTAATGATAGATAATTGTAAGTTAATATTTTTCCATCGTTGTTTAATATAATGTATTGAGCCCGAAATAGTGATCGAAGGATTTGTGAATATTCTAATAATTTTAAGTATTATATTATTTCCATGAAATATTTGGTATTTGTGTGGTTACTTTGGAAATTTTTTGCCGAATTCATAAAAAAAATTCCAGTTCAAAATCGTGCTGATATATATCATAAGTTGGGAAAAAAACTAAAAATTTGTTCAAAATGTTCTATTATTTTATATTTGAGCTTTGAAAGAAAAAAAAATCTACCACTAAGCCTAATTTTTACGTTAGATAAGATTCTCAGATATTGGATATTTTAATTCTTCAATTATTTATTTATTTTGACATTATTTTATTCTTGTGTTTTCTTGTACTTTTATAATCTTAATGCCGATTATTTTTACTATCGTTTGCTTCTTTTTTATTAAGCCTAATTATCATCAGTTTTAAATTTGAAAAATTAATATTCTGGGGTTTTTTTTTCCTGTTAAGTAAGTTTTAATTCTTAAATTGGCAACTGATCATTCATGGAATTTTATGTTATGATACGTATTTTGGAAGTCGATTTGTGTTTCAAGATGCGCTAAGTAAGTTTTATTCTTTTAAGATTTTAATGGAAAGCAATTTACTTGTTTATTTTTTTATAGTTCTTGTTCTAATATCTAAACTTTGATTTTATTGAAATATTCTTATATTGGAAGTATTATTAATAATCGAAATATGCTTTAATGAAATATTCGTATGTTCTTAGTATTATTTAATATTCGGAAGTGGAATTATCTTCATTTTTAAGTTGGAGTTTCCGATGTTTTAAAAGAAGAGAAATTCCTTTTTCTTTTTTTTTTTTTATTTTACTACGCCAATCTGTTGAATAAAAATTTGAAGAAATAGAATCTACCATGGAATATTTTTTGTATTCTCAGTAATTGAATTCTAAGAAGGTAGTGCTCTCTCCATTATGCGAATCCCATGAATTAAAATAGGTACAGTCAGTGTTCGAAATCGGGTATTCTACAGCTTTTATCAAAAAGAGCGAATTTTCCTAAAAAAAATTATTCATATAAAATATATATTTTCTATATAAATGGCTAAGAATTTTTATGCAATTAAAATTGCTTCTTGTATAATTCCTGAAAGGTAAATATATGATAATGACCCAAAACAAACGTCCAAATAATAAAATTTTCTTAAATTAAAAAAAATCTTATCAAGAAAGGAGGCTAATTTTTATTCAAGAAATGAGGATGTCTTTTTAGATTTTAAAACAAATTTTTACATGAGAAAAAAATAATTTTATGAAATAAAATATAAATCAAAGAGTATGAAAATGAAGCATTCAAGAAAAAAAAATCATTTTAGAAATATAAGTGTCCAACATGAAACAAGTATTCAAAATCCCACAAAGAGCATATTTATGGGATTTAAAAAAATAAATTCATATAAAATTTGAAATAATACAAGTGTATATTGCCAGAATTTGAAGGTAATTGACGATTACATAAATTTACCTGATTAATTCAATAACTAGAGATATTTAAGAATAATTACATTAAAAATTTTACGGTTTTCTTAGATTAAGTAACGATGTACGATCAAGTTAATTCGATAACGCTATAAGGGCCAAACTTTACGTAATTGTATTTTATGCTGCTGTAATTTTCACACTCGAATATAAACGATCACTATGTGCACTCATGAGACTGTTTGCGATACCTCGTCATGATTTCGTAAATTTAGATAAGATTCATAGAGAGAATAAATTTAGATAAATATTGTTAAAAGGCTTTCTCTTTCGTCTGCTAGACATCAACATTTGGAGCGGATATGTTTTGAATAAAAAAAATAAGGTGAACAAAAAATTAAATTCAGAGGCAAATTAGTAGAAATACTTAAACAAAGTTATCATAGCAATACAAAAAAAAAAAAATCGGGTAGTTATAAATTTTCTGGAATTTTTCGACTAACAGAACGTCATTTTCCTTGTTTTTTTTCCCACCAACATCAAAATAAGAAACTTCCACAAGATATTGCGCTGTGTGCTGAGCTAAAAGGGATAGCAAAGGTAATGAAAAAGTTGTTTTATGTGCAATAATTGCAATCAGGGGCGTAATGGAGAATATTAGAGTTCTCCTACAAAATCAGGTTTTGGGCCCCAAGCCGGATCTAACAAAGGTACATGGCGTCTGTGAGGCTTTGGGCCCTATAGAAGCCTGGGCCCCCCGTAATAGGTGGGTTGTGGGGGTGTACGTTACGCCACTTATTGCAATATTGGTCTATGTGCTAGCCTGCTTCCAAATATATCACACTAAAGAAAATTTTGAATATTTTTTTCAAAATAAATACTACTGTTATTATTATTTCCGACGAAAAATTATAAATATTTTTACCTATTAAAAATATTTTTTTTTCGAAACAGCTATTCGAAAAGAAGTATAATTACTGTCGATGTACTACGTGCAAAAATTGCAATATTCAGCTATTATCTGCAATAAGGATCAAAATTCAAAATTAAAATTAAAATTTTGATTTTTGCGGGGAAGGGCAAAACAAGGATTTAAAATGTGATTTTTTTAAAAATCAAAAATTGATTTTTCCCTTGTTTTTTTTTAAAAAAATAAATGGGTGTTAAGAGGTTAAAATAAAATTTATAGTTGCTACCTTCTATTTTTTTAAACAATAGTTACTTATATTTAAAATTTTGTCTGAACTCTTATTTATTTAAGTTTAAAAAAAAAAAAACTCTCCGCACATTTCAATAACCTACAATGTTAGATTATTCTAACAACTCTTCGACGTTATGTCATAGCAAAAGAAAAAATCGGACAGCTTATTTAAAACGATTTTTTTAATGTCTACATAATAATTTATTTTAGCAATTACCATAACTCGTTTGAAATTAAACTAAGACTTGATTTTGATATAATACTTTTATTTTACCAAAATATCTTCCTAATTTTTAATCGGTTCATAAATCTAAATATCAATGCATATCATTATCTTATCCGCTTTTGTTTTGTTTCCTTGTTGTTTTTTTTTCGATTAAAAATAGGAAGTTATCAATAATAATCGAGAAAGTCAATTATATTTTTGAGTATAATGAAAATTTGATTATATGTTTTTAAACAAAGTATCAGATTTTTATTGATTTGGGGTTGGAAACATCATTTATTGAAAACGTGATACAATTTTTAAAAACTGTTTTGAAGATTTTGCTGAGTTAAGTATGAATAATTATGTGTGTTATTATTAACCAGGAATTATTTTTCTAATGTTTTCAAATAGCAAAAAGTATAATTTATATTTATTAACAACGCAAAATATCGTGCTAATATTTTTATTACTGTTTTTGTTTAATTATTTTGTTTTACTGAATAATTTATTTCTCTAATAATACGTATTAAATGATTTTTGTATTCATAAGTGAAATATTACAAAATTAAAACTGACTTAATATGATTTAATATTGAATATCATAGATTTTCAGAGTTTTATCACCTATTATACGGTTGCAAGAAATTTAAATATAATTATCGTACGTTCATAACTTGTACGGAATATACAGTCGGATCTCCATTTTGCAAATATCTCTATTTAATGAAATTTTTCCTGAAACCAAGAACGCAATACATATTGAAAATGAATCCCAATTTAACGAATTTTCCCCATAACGAACCTTTTTTTAGGGGATTTAGCGATCGTTAAATATCGTTACCTCTCTTGAGAGTCAATTTCCACAAAATCCGTTCATAGAGGATCTTTAATCATCAAAAGAAACATGCTTGCCAACTTGGAAGTCTAAAAGTCTAATTGTTCGAAAACGTAAGTCTTGTCTGAAACGCTCCCGCAATCCTCTTTGGAGGTCGATTTTCGCAAAACTCTTTTTTAACGGATTTTTACTCAACAAAAGAAACATGCCTGCATCATTCCAAGTCTGTAGGTGATAATTTCGGTGATCTCAAGATGAGTGAGTGTGTAAGTCACTTTTTTCCTTTATATCTTGCTTAAAACCACAATATTACTCTAATACTAAAATATAAGCATTTCGCATGATGGCAACGTTCCAAATTTCAGAGACAAATCATTTGCAGTTTTATTTATTTATAAAATTCGAAGATTGTAAAAGCATAAATAATATTTGTTCTAAATAAACTTCACTCAGTATGAAAAAGGAATTATTATTTATTTTACTGTATCATATAATTAATATTTGTAATACTTTCTGTATCCAAAAATCTAAAACTCAGCGCAAAAGAAACTAAACAGCAAGGGACGTGCATGAGCAAAGAGCTTCTTTTTTTAAAAAAATAAATAATAATAATAAAACTTGAAAGTGAAGTAGCTGTGGACAGAATCCAATGACATGTTTAAGAGCGATGAAAGACTGGGACACAGCTCATACTCGGATTAGAGAATGACAGAAGTATTCTGTTGCTAAATTTAATCATAGCTACAGGAAAAAAAATGTCGGCCATTTTCTCTTCTGTCTGCTATTTTCTTCTTTAGCTTTAAATAATGCTGCATATGGGCTGAACTTGACACATTGTCACACTGATTAAAATATTCCTTTAGCTCATCAGTAATGCTGTGAAAGTATTCAGGTTAAGAATTTTCTCTTTTGAAAAAGTCTTTTTGGAAAAAAGTTTTCTCCTTCCTTTTTTAAAAGTTTCTTAATAATAAATTTTCATTTTATAATAACTTATTCATTCTCAGTTACCAAAATCTGATACTTGGAAAAAATTTGGAGTGGTTGTATGCTGATGGTTGCAATCGCTAGTATGAGTGAAGCATTTATCCTTTTTTAGATTAAAAAAGAGAAAAGGATTATGGAAAGAGAGAGAAAAAAAAGAATTACAAGTGAATATATTTCTCCTTTGAACAAAAATTATTAAAAAGTTATTATATTATACAATAACTTTATAAAATATTATGCCAGGTATCATATTTCTAACAAATTTTTTTCGAGATGTGATGAAATGTCTATTCTTAAGTGTTATTAATCATATAATTATTTTCTGCTTTGCCTATTTCCTTAGTTCATTGTTGAATGTTTTGGTTGCTTATTTTTGCCCGAAACACATTCTTAAAGAATTCTTTCAATTTTGATTGATTGAATATTAACGTCACACTGTTCAGCTACACGAGTACTTTCAATTTTGAACTACGGGAGATGATGAATTCGATTTTGAGTTAGGACCCCACTCTAAATGCTCGCCAATTGAGATCTATAAATCTTTACTAATTTAACATGAATTAATACCACTACACGATAATATAATATAAGGGTTTAATTACACTTTTCGTTCTATAACTTTATTAAACAAAGATAGATAAATGACAGATGCATTATTTTTCGATATAGTCTCCACTTTGAGCAAAGCACCTGTTTCAGCGAGCCACGTTCTACCGTATGCCTTTCTGGTAGAAGATTTTTAACTGGCCATGAAACCTCTTCTGGCTAGTAAGCAATCTTTCAAAGCTTCCTTGAGCTGTCCAAAGAGATTAAAGTCTGAGGGATTGAGATCTGGGCTGTAGAGAGGGCGTTCCAGAGTCTCTTAAAGCTGAACACACACACACCTATTGATTGCTGCGGTAAGCATTCGTAGTACCCATCGCACACACACTGGACAGAATTTTGGTTCTCCGTGGGTAATTTGATTGGCAGAACTGAGACTAATGTTTAAAGACGATGCAACCTTTTCTATGGTTACTCGCCTATCTGCTGTAACCATCTCTCAAACCTCCTGAATGTTGCCATCAGTAGCCAAGGTTCACGGTTGCCTGGTTTCCTCTTTTTGTGCTACGCTCGTTTAACTTATTTTAAACATTTCGATGAACAAAAAAACGCTTTTACGAGATAAGGCCCTTTCCCTGTATTGTGACAAAATTCTCCGGTGAATTTCAGCATCTTTCACACCCTCTGACCACAAAAACTCGATTACTCTTCATTGCTCCTCTTTGGTGAAATATGTTAATGGAACTGAAATGTTTATGCTATTACAGCTAGACGATAACAGATGCGATTGTGATAAAATTCTATATACATGACCAGAAACGTGCCAACTCAAAGCATACGTAATGTTAAAGAACAGGGACCAAATTCTGAGTATTTTTTCAGATATAAAAGTACTCAAACATTGATATTATATTCTGGCTTCACTACCTGTAGAGCAGTGATCCGCAACCCCCGGTCCGCGGACCAAATAGTACCGGTCCGCACAAGGAATATTAAATTATTTTCATTTTATATACTGTGGTGTATTTCTCTTGGATTTTATGGTTCTCATTTTATATACACCATGTTAAATAACTTAATATTAATTTCTTGGTGTAACTGTATTTTATTCTGAAGGCCCATTTAAATACAATAAAACTAAAATAATTAAATAAAAGCAATCTAAAACATAAACAATCAACGTTCTCCTCCTTCAGTGGGCCGCGGTAAAATTATCAAAAGTTGACCGGTCCGCGGTGATAGAAATGTTGAGGAGCACTGCTGTAGAGAATCACTCATTTCATCATACTACTCATTTTTATCCGAGTTGACACATTTTTTTTTCTTTTATAAAATGTGTTTCGCATTTTTTCTCCTATACCGTAATGCTAAATGAGCTATCTCTTTACATGTTAAAAGAAAAAACGGGCTGTTTATGAAATATTTTGAAATTTTAAAAACACTATATTGTAAACAAATGCATGAGATATAATGCCATAAATTTTTATAAAAATTGAGGCATTTTTTCCTGTCATTGTCGCACATATGACGAAAACAGCCTTAATAAAGTAGAGAGAAGAATGTAAGTAATTTTTGAAGCGTTCAGTAGTTACATGCTAGAACTGGTGCCCGATTTATTTTCCAGCTTAACATTAAAAAATGAGGCTCATCATTAATTTGACTGAATACGTATACAGTAAAATGTATTTACTACACCATATTTCAGTATCTGATTCCCTTTCGAACATTATGTAACATTTAGTGATAATTTCAAGAAATTCTAGTGCAGGGATCGGGAAACTTTCGAGAGATTTACATACAAGCTCGTGAACACCCGGGAAAGAGTGTGTGTATGGGGGGTTGGCAGCGGGCACGATCGAGCTCAAATTTTAATATTTTTTTTTATAGTTATTAAATTTAGTTTTATACAATGTAATACTTTCCATTCATTCACAAAAGTAAGAATTATCGAAGATATTTTTATTCATGTGGCTCAGAGCAAGAACAACCCTTTTCAAAATGTCATAATCATAATGTTCGGAATTCTCAAACTTCGTGAAAAATTTCCCTACCAGTTATACCATAAGTACTTTCAGTAATTTTACTGCTTACGCTGATAATTAAAACTGACTTTGTCATTTCAACGCTCTTTTTAATTAACCCTTAAGTTTGTCATGTCATATAAAATATTGTCATCTATGATATATATATATATATATATCGTGTACATTAATAAATGCTCCCTAACTCGTATATGCAAATAAATTAATGGTGCTGGAAATCACTTTGAGGTCTTCATACGGCGGCATTTTTACCAATGAATTTTACTTTTATGGCTTTATAACTAACTCTCTCAATAAATTTTGTTAATAAATAAGTAATAAAAAAAATTTTTAAAGTCAATTTATACAGAGGTCACCAAAGAAAAGTTTTATTTTAGTTAATTAAATTTAATTAATGAATTAATATTTGAAAAAAAAAACAGTGTTAACATCAAGTGGCATCCACTACAAGTTTAAAAAAATGTATTTGAACTTCACTCAATGAAAAAAAGTATCTTATTAACGATTGAAAATTTGAACAATATATATATATATATATATAAAATAAAAGTGAAGGAATACTAGAACCTACAGTGCTAAAGCAGGAAGAAATTGGAATTCACTAGACACAACAAATGTAGATACAAAAAAAGTCTTTGGACTAAACTGGAGACCTATTATGATTTCTAAAGCTGTCGTTGAATTAGGCCAGCGAATTAGGGTTAGCAATGCTTTATGGATCCACCTTCCCCGTACAGCAGAAACTTTCGACATAATAGGGGGGAAAAAAACCAAGTTGAAAACTTAAGCCTAATACAATATATATATAAACAATTTAATACAGAAGAAACAGTCTTAAAACCTTGTGGAATATACAAGGTTGAAATTTATGGGTTCAAACCCTACTCATAGACTAATAGATTTTTAATTTGTATCATTAAGATTACGCCAAGGTGCTTTTGTCAATGTCTTTTTTAAAAATATAGCCCCTCCTATTAAAGTAGTCTGTGTATGTCACTGCTTAAGCCAGTAAAATATTTAAATATAATGTATGTAAGTATACGTAAATTTTTTCGGTAGGTAATTACAAATTATAAAGGGAAACAATTTTTTAATAGGCACACACACACAATTTTTTTAATACATAAGCAGAAGTATTAAGAGTTTACAACCGAAGAGCTCCATGCAGTTCCCAAGCCGGGGTTTCTCGCCCTCTGGTCTAATGTTATTAGTAGGAGAACTACACACTTTTATGTGTGCAGGGAAAGTGGCGTAACGGCATATATTAGGGCCCCACTGCAAAATCAGATTCTAAACCCCAAGCCAGATCTTACAAAGGGTATGCACCTGGCATCAATAAGGCTTTGGGCCCCCTAGAATCCTGCGGGTTGTACCTTACGCCACTGTGCTGTGGGGGGGAGGGAGGGGAATTTTTATTTGTGTGATTTGAATCTCAATCTAAAACTTTACATTTTATATAATATTTTTTTAGAATTTCCAAATATTTTTTTTTAATTGGCGAAACATTCAATGCTTATTTAAAAGTTACGTCCAATTTGTCACTCAATTTTCATTACATCTAGTTGGGTGACCAACACTCATCATGGGATGAGAAGGGGGGTGGATGAGAATTTTCTTCCTCTAAAAAAAAACTGCACTGCAACAAAGCTACGCTGGAAAAAAGAGCGGCTATTTTTAAAAGAACAGAACATGAAAACTGTCAGTGAAGTAGCTGTGGACAGAATCCAGTCAGTGACATGCTCAAAAGGCGGTGAAAAAATCTTTGGGGCACGGCTCATATTTGGATTAGCGCATAACATTGCTGCTAAATATAATGTGGACACCACAGCTAGAGAAAAGGCTTCGCGACCGTCGTATTCATCATGGGTCCTAAAGGACGCCTGCAACGCCGTTCTTTTCAGCGGGGGAAATGATTTGTGAAGAACTGTTTTAGTTCGAAAAGAATTTTTACGAGTGTCACGAGTGGAGCCTCCCGTAAGGCTGAGTTATTAGATGCACGATCATCTAATTTTAGCGCAGAGTAAATAATTTTAGACCGTGTTTCCCTCGAAATAGCTGCAAGACTCATTGTTGGCTTCAACCCTCTCCTTACGAAGATGATTCTTATAACTAAAAATAACGATGAAACGATGTGAATGAGACTGTGTGAGGGACATATTTGTGGTTTAACAAGTTCTACGTCAGGATTCATTTCTATAATTCAATTTGTTTATTTTCTTTTATATTTGAAAAAAACAAAAATCTTCGAAACACACCAAGTGGATTCTGACGGACATTTTACAGATCTTATCTGGGTAAATATGAATAGTTGATGTAGTAAAATGCTTTTAAAATCACATCGGATGATGAATTTTAATGCTACTGCCAAGTTAATGGCGCTGCTTTTTGTTATTTTATGGCACAAGCAGGGTGGGAAATGGTCTTTGTGTAAAGGGGAGGCAAACTACACGTAATCGAATGAAAACTGCATTTAACTAATGGAGAATTATACTTTTGTTCTAGTGAAGGTTAAGTGATAATAGAGGGAGGTTTATATTAGTCATCATCGTGAGAGCCTTTTTAGATAATGCCTTGCATTTATCTAAATAGCTACTTTTGACTTCCTGGAGTATAAGATATTAGATCATGTTCATAAAACGAATTACTTTGGGTCTGGTCAAAATCGCTCTTGCCTTATTTTAAATATTTCAGGATCTTTATATTTTAAAGAGAGCATTAAATACATTATATAACATGTGGCAAAACATTGATATCTTATCGCATTCTAAAACACAGATGCGCCTTACTGCCCGATGAAACACTAATGCCTTATTTTTAATATATTATTAGTGCTTGAACAGAAGCATTGGCATCATTGATGCTTTACCATTTTATACAATATGGATGGCACAGCATCTTGCCAAATATTGATACCATGCATATATTTAAATATGTGATTTTTATTCCCTAAAATTTTAATTTGATTATAATTTATTATCTGCAAAGACAATATTATGCATTCGCGTACCTTACAATTTCTACGCTTTACACGTAAAGCTTAAGCTTTTCTAACTTTCATTACTTTTTTCTCTTAGATCGTTCATTTTAAAGTATTTTCGCAAAATTTTCTTCATCCATGTACTATTTGCTCCCCTATATATGCAACTTTACATTATGTTATATCCAAAGCGGCAGGAAAATAAACAGACGAAAAATGAAGAACTCATTGCTATTAAAATTAAAAAACTCATGAAGTTTGTCCTTCCTTTTTCGTATTTTGTTAGCTATTGGTTCTTAACTAAATTAAATGCGCTTATTGGTACATTATACGTTGTTTTATAAAATTAAAAATGTTTTTATTGCGTTATTCTAGGAACTTGCTTAAAATGTCTTTCACGTCTTACTTTAAAAAGTTTCATTGAAATGTTGATCATACTTATATAGATTAACCTTTATAATTACAGTAACATTTTATTAAATTTTTATATTTTAATACAGCAAGAATTTTAATGGTTTTAAATTCCCGCAAGTTTCTATCAATTTATATCCTCTCCCGCTACAAAAAAAATTAATTATTGTGTCTCAAATCTTATCACTCTGAAGAATCTTAATGGGGTATTAATTGAAAAAATCCTCCCGTTATCAAAATGTTTACGCTTTAAAATGAATAGCAATGAAACATGCTCATCACCTGATTCAAATATAACTCCCATATATACACAACTGTTCATTAGAATTGCAATATCAGGCAGGAACGCAAATAACATTACGCTACGTACTGTACACATACAGCATCGTAAGAAGAAAACACGATAAAACTTGTAAACAATTTAAGAGTATACAGTTCCAATATTAGTACATACAGCTGCCACCTCTAGCAGCTAAAACGGCTTTTGCCCGGTTAAGCATCGAGTCGAACTGGACTTGAAGGACAGATACGGGCAAGTCATTCCATGCTGCTTCAAGTCTATATCACACTTCACCCATTGCAGTGGTTAGAGAGCGGTGAAAGTCTATTCTCTCAGCAGTCCATGACCAGATGTTTTCAAAGGGTGAAAGATTTGGGAAACTCGCCGGCCAGGGCAACAAATGAAAACAGTTTATTTCGAGGTAGATCAGGACACGACAAACAGCATGAGGTGTTGCATCTTCTTGTTGAAAGATAACATTTCCCAGGCTTCAAAGATAGGTAACATCCACCGACTTTAAAAACTGAGAAATGGAACACTGGCTGTTCAGATTACCAATAACGTGAACAAAAGCTGTTCTTGTCGTGTATCCAATGGCTGACCATGTCATCACTCCAGGTGTAGGGATCTTATGAGTCATGTCAAATACAAGCAGGTCAAGTGTGTTCTCCTTGCTGCTGCTTCCAGACACTGATACATCATACATTACACATACATACTTCCAGACACTGCCTGTGGAACTGTCAATCATCTGAAAAGACGTCATGGTGCCACTCCTACATTCAGTTTTTGTTGGACGTTACACTGCCACCACGAGTCTCTATACTGTGGTGTCCAGTGTGACGAAGCCGGTTTCTCCCCCCTATTTGCTAACAGACCCCTTGCCAACAGACGTTGCGAAAATTCCAGACATTTCCCTAATTGCTGGGAAAGAATCTCGTAACTGGGTGGTCAAAGTTTCGGACCCTTTTCCTCAGGCTGTCCGGACTGTCAAAAAGAGATGCCATAGCATTGTGTTTTCATTTTCCCGCGATTCGGTGACTACGGCGCGTCTGAAAACTTACAATGGGCCCCCAACCATCGGCACCCATTGGGCAAGAGATCAAGGAAGCCGAGACCGAGTGGCGGCAAAAGAACAAGAGATGAGAGAAGGAGGATTAGGAGAGATAGAGAGGATATAAGGAGAGCGAGAGAGTCCGGGAGGGAGACTGAATTTTGAAGGGAGCCGTTTGGACGTCCCTTGAACGATAGAAAAATGCGATAACGAGCCCGCGAAGTACGGCGGTCTCCGAACTTGGAATATCCGGGAACGGTCTGAGTCCCGATCAACGAAAGAAAGCGATACTTGAACCGCGAAGTAAGGCGCATTTTGGAACGGTAGAGAGTGCGAAGAGCACGGCGAATCTGGAGCCAGCGAACTCACTCAGACTCGGTGTGGAATTACCGAGAGTGAACCTTTTTTACGCATGATTTGAATAGTTCTTTTCTCTAGCGGGCGAAGTTACGCCATTATTTTATGTGAAAGAGACTCGAAATCTGTGGACCCTTTTGCTATTGAATTGTGAAAGAATATTCTAATTTTATTTTTTTGATGATTTTCTTACTGAGAAATAAATAGTTTATCCAAGAGCTGTGTGAAATCATTACATTAGCCACAATAAAGTCACCGAGTGAACAATCCTTTTTGCTCCTGACGTTGGCACAATATCCATACGGATACCTGTCGAAAAGCAAATAAGCCTACTTCCTGACTCAAAGTCCGTTTGTGACTATACGGTCCTTTAAGCCCGACCTGATTACAAGACGGTCCTCTCGAACGTTAGTGGCCATTGACATCCTGCATATCATTCAGTATGATTCTCCTGAACCCATCAATTGATATTCGCATGACAGCCGTTAAATTCCGACCAATGCGTGAAACAATGAACAGCACTCTTGATAGATCATCGAATTCCTTCTCGTGTTGGTAGCCATTTTTCTTTTTTTACAAGGCATAACACAGTTTTCTCTTTAGCACACAACATTCAAATGAGAAGAATGAGAAGCTCATTGTGTAACTTTTAAATAGAGTTTGAGACGACGTTTCTCCCTCCTGCGTCGTTCGATTACACTAAAATGCTAATCATTTGCACATTCCAGCATATTCCTATGTCAATTTGACATTTATATCGTCTTCCTTCACAGTATTGTAATTTCAGTGGCCACAGCATTGAGTGTGTGTATGAACCTCTATTATTTTTTGCATTGAACTATTGAGTTCTCAAGGGTTTTTAACCATTAGTAAGTAGGAAACATGATTTACCTGTTTTAAATAAATTTATTAATTTTTCATTTTCAGTATTTCTAAGAATTCGGTTTTTGCGTTTATGTTAGATTATTGTCATCGTAATGAATAAAATGATTAGTATATTGAATGCATTCTAGTTTGTTAGATTTTCAGTAAAATAGGAGAAAAATTTGCATGCAAATCAACTAAGTCACTGCTGATATTTTTTAACTCAATTAGCTTTGATTTGCAAAAATTCCAATAATAATAATAATAATAATAACTTTCTTCAGCCACGTTCAATATTATAAAATTTGCGAACAATATATTATTTAATAAATAAACTGTAAAAATTTCAATCAAATTCATTCTGTAAAGACAGACATGTTGTGTTAATACACATATATTCAAACCGCTCATTATTACACATTTTGGCAAGACTCTTAATCTCAATTTAAACGAAAATGAGCTACATTTCTTATCTTTTATACATAAATTCAACATTTGTAGTCAAATATTTCAAAAAAGGACTATTTTTGTTCTCGTGTAACTCGTTTGTAAATACCTGAAAACCGTGCTGCTTCCCTGTCGCAATACTCGCCTGAACACGCAGTCAGGCACAAAAATCGTCTGCAAATATACCGTTTATAGAACAATGCGAGAAGAGTTGGTACTCACGCGTGACGAGAACATGCTTGTGTTATCCCCCTTCGTTCCTCCTCCACCCCTCGTGTAAGCCCAATCCCGTTAAGATTTCACGGCCGACCTCTTTTTCGACCTTGCTATTTTTTTACTTGTTTACTTATTTACAGTTGCTTTGCGTCCTTCAAAAAGCGAGTATTTCACTGCCGAGTTCCGTTGTAGGGCAGGGAAGTGTGAGCAGAATCGTAATTGGAGCTTGGCATTGGTTGGCACGTGTATCTGTAGATGGCGCCACTATCTCCGTGAAGTGCCTTTATAGATATTTAAAAAAGTTCGTGGATGTTAAGTCAGTAAGGAAAAGAATTCGCGAATCTTTTAACATTGCGAACTGCATGCGCAAAACTGCAATTTATGCCACATGAAATTTTTTTGATAATGCGCGAAGGAAATAATTATTGAATTAAAACCTTTTCTCTAAGAAAACTTTTGATTTTGCGAAATTTAAAGGGGGAAGAAAACATTGTACAATTCAAGAACAGACTACATTTTTTCCCTCTAATCGCAATTGACTAAATTCATGATGGTCACATGATAACGGCAATCACGTGTTTCCCATTGAAGAAAAATTGACATACTAGTCACTCAACTTGTAAAGTTTAGATAACATTTAAAATTTGATATATGATTCGGTAAAGAGTTCACGTGTTAAAATTCTTCAAACAGTTTAAAAATTTTTTAAAAAAACTTTACATTACATGAATACTTTTAAATTATGTGCATTTTGTTCAACTATATGCATTATTATATCGTTGACAAATATTTACTTTTTAAAAGAAAGTTTCTCCAAAAAGCTAAAGTTGGCAACAGTGTAGAACATGAACTAATTGGTTGGAAACGCATGATTACATTTATGATGTAATTATGACGTCGAATTAATTTATGAAGGGATTGGCTGAAAACACGTGACTGAGTTATCCTGTAACTATGAAGTCACATGTTTCATTTTTTCATTTTTAAATACAGCGGTTATATGGGTGTGTAATAAAATTAAAAGAAAAAGTTGCTACAGTATTTCAGTGCCAAATGATGACTACAAAATATATAAGTTATTATTACACGAAAAGGAAATTTGTATCAATTGCATGGCTGACGTATTACTGCTTTGGTTTATAAGTCGTTTCTAAATAGGTTTAATTTGTTTGTTTTAGGTCAACTCAAGGGTTATACATAAAATTAGTCCAAGTTCAAATATTTCGAATCTGTGTTTTTTATAGGAAGCGTTGATTTGTTATTGGTATTATAATTCGCGCTAAATTTCGGAATTCGAAAGAAATAATTCAATTCATGGTGGATCTTTTATAATTTGAACTGAATTTAAAAGAAAAACTCTCGTTTGCGGATTTCTTCGCGTTGAATTTGATCATATTATTTACAAGATTAAAATGAGACAAATTATTACAAATATAGAATTTTGTGAGGTAAAAACACACACGCTTTGAACATTTTTTTAAAAAAGCATTTTGATTTAAATAGTGTTAGATAAACGTGTGAAATTGCAATCTCTCTCTCTCTTTATAAAACAAACAATGTTATCATAAATCCATTAATAATCTCAGTTTTACAAATTTTCCCCAATGATGTGTTATGACTGAACTTCTAATCATAGGGTCAGGTGCATTTTCTCATTTATAGAAATTATTTTTACTTGAGTGTGCAAGTATTTTAATAATTTCTCTATACTTTTCAAATATTTGTATTTGTGATCTATTATATTTCTTTAGAACTCCATATGTGTTTTTACCACACATATGATTTTTATTTTTGTTCATAGCCAAATTTTTATTGGAACCATAATCTAATATTAATAATTACTTATTTTATATATTTGATAATGAAACTGTGGCCCTGATAGCCAAGTTGTCTTGGTCGTGAACTCGTAACCAGCATTGATACTGTTGAATCTGGTGTTCATGACTTGATGCTACTAAAAGCTCGCCTTAAAGAGGAATTGATGCATGTAAATCTATCTGTCCTCACATTGGCGTAGTGGGGAAATTTGGGGAATGGGAGCGCAGTTCAGTTCGTTTGGCCTTGATTGAAAATAACGAGGTTTGTCACCATCGTATTGATATCCCCGAAAATCGGGGCACTCGGAGAAAAGGACGATTGCATCAAAATTTTAAGGGGACATGGTTCGATTTAAGCAAAAAATTTTAATTTAAGGATTTTTATTTTTATTTTAAATCATATTTTATTTCATAAAAAGTTAGCCATTTAATTTTTTAAGGAAAAAGCTTGAAATTTGTGAAGTGATTTTAAAATGCTACTCCTCCTACAAAAATTTACGTACACAGATGAAATTTGATTTATAAGTACGTCCAACTATGTATAACAAAAGTTGGTATGGGTTTTGCGATAACATGGTTGGTATTTGTACAATACTTCTTTTTATGAATCCTTATTGAAAATTCCTTAAAAAATTTGCTAATTCGAACTTCAAGTATTTTTTAAAAAATAAGAATTGCTTTGATTCAAAAATGCATACCAACTTTTGTTAACAACAGGTAAAAAAAATTTCAAAGCACTAGGCACAATAGAAAAAAAGCCTTAGCATTTTAAATGAAGACAAACTAGTTATTTTACCTTTCTGAGATAAGTAAGTTTAAAGCTTTGATTTGCCATAGGGATGTGAATAAAAATGAATGTAAAAGCTATCATAATTCTGCGTTTTTTAAGTTTAGAGTTTTCAAATTTTGTGAGGTTATAGAGAAAAGAGTATACAAAAAATAATTTAGGCTAGAAAAATTAGATTTGATTTTTGACCGATTTTTGTCAATTGAATCGTACTGTGTCCCCTTAACAATGTAATAAAGCCGAATTATTTAAATGTCGTAAAATTATTTAAATGTATTGGGCCAAACTATTTGAATGTAGTGGGGCGCAAAGAGTATTCAAACAAGCCAGTAATTTTTATTTTTTTATTTTTTAGTCTTTCATTTCTTGTTTTTTGTTTTTCTTTATGTTTTAAACGGCAGATCGGATATTATATCATTGACATATTGGTATGCTTAAAAGCACTGGCGTAGCTAGTCCTGAGTGGGCCTCGTATCAAAATTCGTTGGGGCTCTTTTTTTTTTTTGGATCCCTTAACATTTTACGATATTTTGTTTGCACATTTTGGGGCCCTTGAAGCTCTTGGTCCCCATATCATTGATACAGCTGATACTGCAGTAGCTACGGCCCTGCTTAAAAGCAGTAGTTCATTTTTTTTTAAAAATGTTTTGAAAGATATTTTCGAGGATTAAAAACTGTGTTGAGTATTTAAGAAAAAATTCATGTTAGTAAAAAAAAATAATAAGCATTATCATTTTAACCTAAATATAGTATTAATAGTCAAAAAGATTTTATGTATAAAATGCAAACGTTTTTAATCTCTTTTATATGAGATGTGACTAAAAATAAAGAACTTGACTTAGGACTGGGTAAAAATCCCATTGAAAAGGGGGAAGGATTCGAGATCATGTTGTAAGAATAAGAATTTCCGACTCTTAGAAAAAGTTTTAAGAACCCTCTGATTTAATTGATGCGTGCGTATATGCGACGACGTGATTACCATCTCCTCAATCAGATTATACCCGAATTACGTTGTCGCGAAAATGGATATGTCGGCATGTTTATTTTTATCTCTAAATAATAAAAATTGGGCCAGTTTTTCTTCCAAAGTCGTGTAGGAAACTGTTCTTTTCTTTTTTTACAGTTGTATCGTTCATTCAAACCATTCGTCATTTATTTTCTAGGGTGTTCCACTACAAAATATATCAAAAGAATCCAAATCAGTCTAATCCCAAAACAATTATTAATTATTTGTCATTCCTAACCAAGTCAAAATCAGTTATCTCAACTCAACAATGACCCTCAAGTCCCCAATTAGCATATGTCAAGCTAATCACCATAAACTCAAACATCCGAAGTACCACGAAGGGGCATATCGTTGGATGCGATCAGTTTTAAAGTGCCTAACACCCTTAATTTGAATAATTTCACTGTCAAAGTTTTAAAAGACAGGCCAGGAGTGACGTCAATCCTTCAGAATTAAATGACATTATCTCCAGAAGCAAGATAAATCGGCAGTGGCCACCTTCCGCCAAAAGTTAATTTCTCTGGCCCTATATTTCAAATGAGCCCTTTAAAAAAGAGAAGGCCGCAAGTGTGATAGGGGGGCTCGAACAAAGAGATCAAGATGCGATGAGGCAAAAATGCCACCTTTCATTGAACCCATTATCTGTTGCATTTCCATAACCGGCCCCCCGTGTTACCCCCGAGCCACCCAGGTCAGCACTTTTTGTTGTTCTCCACCTGCGAAGAGGAATGTGAGGAGGTGAACGGTCCTTGGGACGTAATTGGCTATCAGCGCAGACACAAAGCATGATGTGTCGTCGATCGCTTCTCTCTTGTCCTTCCTTATCAACTCTCAGCATCTCTCTCTCGCCTTCTTCTTCCCTACGATCCGACCCATCGCGGGGGGGTCGTTCACTAAGTGCACTGGGATTAGTTGTAAGTCGTCAGAACTTCTCCAGGTAGAGATTAGGTGTCGGCAACCTATGACACGCGGAAAAAATTCTCACAGAGGCAGTCTACCACCACTTTACAAAGGAAAGAGATGAAGTTAAAAGGCTCTCTCCTCTCTGTACGCCTTCTGTATTTTTATTTAAAGGTTATTTGTTACTTTAAATTTTAGGTCATAAAACGATTCTGAAGAATAGCTTAACCCATTTGCCTGTAGTTTGTGAAGTCCTCTGCTCAAATGCGATTCCTTCTTAGCGTTAAATATTCAATACAAATAAAAATGAGTGTGTAATATTTGTAAAATGAAGCATCACTCATAGCTGCATCGTGAAAAAAAGAAAGTAGCTAATCCGACAGACTCTATGACCAGTGGCGATTTAAGCTCATTTCGGGCCTGGGCTCAGAAGATCTACAGGCCCTCTTGACACTGGCGGATCGAAATTTATAGCTAGCAAATCTGGTTCGGTCCAGCTTCTCCTTGGCCCTCGCCCCAAGCGCCCAATGGACAAACCGTCTCTGTCTATGACATAGTTATGTTTGAGATATATTTATATTTTATGTTATTTTTATCCTCTATATCCTAAAATCCCCCATCGGAAAATTATTATGAACCAGAGAAATGAACTGAACTAAGGCATCGTTATAGAGACTAGCAGTACAGTAAAAAATATTATAATCAATATTATTATATAAGGAGCATTACTAAAATTAACTCCATCAAACCTATCGTTATTGGAATGCTGTAAAATATGAAATATCAGTATCTTTTCTAAAAGAGACCTTTAAAATTATGTCCTGGCACAATGTATGATTAAAATATTCTTTCATTTGTAATATTTCCATTTTATATCCAAAGCAAACTTACTACTTAGGTTTATGTATGATGTGGCCGTGGGTAGCCTAGTGGTTAGAGCATCGGACTCCAGACTGGAAGGCTTGGGTTCGATGCCCGATACCACCAAATACCCTCCCAGTACACACGGAGTTCGGGCTCGTTAAATCAGTGGGTCCGAAAGTCTTGTAGGCTGAATCACAAGTGCAGGGGAATGGAGAATATTTCCCTCCCCTTCAGTTCCATGTCTAAATTGTGGAGATCGAGATAGGTGGAGTCACCATCTATCGTCCCTTCGGGAAATTTCGCCGAGCTTATTCGTACTGTCACCTGTGGGGTGCTCAAGGCCAACGACAGGCGTTCTTCTAGCCCCTTGCCACGATGAATTTCGTGGGCCTCGTTCTGACTACGACAGACAGGTGGCATTAGCCACAACAACAACAACAATGTATGATGTTGATTGACTGATAAAACTGAAAAGCAACACGAAGGCTACTGTTGATGGACATCATAATTTTGAACCGTGGTCCATTGACGAAGATGACACTTGTTAGTACTCCTCTCTCCATATCCTCACCACATTATTGTAAGAAGATAGATTTAACATTTATCAGCTCCACATTTACCATATTCACCCTATACCAACGAAGGAACAGATTTAACACATATGTATCAACCCGCTTGGTATGGTGTGAAGAAATAATGAAGAAAAAGTGTGATTTACTAATCATGGTTCACACTCGCAACTAAAAGTAATTACCCATTTTCGACTTCTTGATAAAGATGGAAAATTATTTTGAGCTGGAATGAAACCTTTATTTTTTTAAAAAACTAAATATAAAGCAAGATAAATTTGACTATAATCAAATGAGGTCAAGTTGAAAAAAAACTTTAGATAGATTTACATAAAAGAAATATTTATTACGGAACTCGTAGTGCTATTAACACTGATTATAAATTTTTTTCCTGTGCTATTCTAAATTTTGAAATAACTCTGTTGGTAAAATCGAGAACTTATCGTACATTCCACTCGTATTTCAGTAGCATTATCTATGCAAAAAGTTATTTAAGTAGATCTTAAATATATTACAGATAAAGTCTCAAAGCTGGTTCTTACGCCATACTAAGTTGTAAATGAAAAGTATAGCGTTACTTTTTGGACCAATCTAAAATAAGTTAAAATGTATTGGTAAAAAAAACAAATAAAAGGATTTTTTTTTTTTGCAAAGCAAGAATTTTTTTAAACCTGACTTTAAAACATTATAGAAGTCATATTTATCTAGACCAAAGACTATGTATATTTGTTCCTAGTGTAAGTAAAAACCAATCTAAACTTTCTTATTAATTGTTAAATATTTATTTTCTTATTGCGTCACTGTAGTAGGAGTCTTTTTATTACGCTTGCAGTGAAACCTGCCTGCCGACTAAGACACAATTTTAGATATTTTTCTGTTGTGTGTGGTGATTTGAATATTTCCAAAGTTAAGAAAAAAATATCGAGTTAATTTTGAATTGAAATAATAGTCACGATTCTTTGTGCATAGTAGTAGAATTTATTAGAGCATTTTCTTCTTTTTCATACCTAAATGATACCCAATAAAGAACAAATTACAATAAAACTAAAAAGTAAAAAATAATTCTTAATATATAATAAGAATAAAATGATTAACGAGAAAATTAATGTCATTGTGGTAAAAGCGTGAAGTGCTCGATATCAATTCTTATAATTTCTTACTAGTTTTATTCCAAAATGCAGAGTTAGTGTAAAAATATAATACACAGCACCCCACACTTTTACCACAGTGACACTAATTTTTTCGTAAATCATTTTATTCCTATATTAAGAATTATTTTTTTACATTTTAGTTCGATTAACTATAAAAGCGTGTTCTTTAGTTTTTTTTAAACTATCATTTATTTATTTCCATTTTCAGAAAAACTGGGCAATTGTTTATGTTATGGTAAGAAATTGCTGACGCATCCTTCATTTTTTTCACATACAGAAAATTTTTTTTGTTTTTGTTTGTTTTATCTCTATTAACCACACATGAGCGTTTTCACTTTAGGGTTGTAACTTAATCTTTTAATCTCCAAATCTGGAATTAGTCGCTAAATCCGAAAATGGGAAATCATTAATCCTGATGATCCTGATCAGGACAATAGAATAAAATTATTAAATTATTGTATTGTCATCGGTCCTTGACAAGTGTGCACAATTTTGAATTAATCTGACCTTTTTTAAAGTAGGTAAAAATTAAGTTCAAAAATTCCGTTACATACAGGTGAAGCTAACAGAAGCGTGTTAAAAAATTAATGATGGAGATATTTATACAGATGTATTGAACATACACAGTAAAAGGGTATAAATTACACATCTGTTACTGTCTAAGGAGAATTGAATTTCACTAATAAAACTGCGATCATATATATATATATATAACAATAACAAATTTTATAAATCAAAATATTTCAAACAATCATCAAAATTATTAATTAATTTATTGAATCCCAATAATGAATAATTTATTACGAACACTTAATTAGCAACAGATTTTTCTTATAGATTAGCAGTTATTTTAGGTGTTTTTGAAATGCAACGCCCCTACAATCTTTTACATTCATTGATAAGTGAAACGGTTTACTAAATGTTTAATTTTTCTTTCGGAACTGGTTTCGTTAAGAAGTCCTTTCCAAGGACGGCCTTCAAGACACTGTAAACATTCCTTTTAATTTTCAAGAGCAATATAGAGCGTAACGACAAAACTGATTTGCAAATAAGATGAATTTCAAGTCACACTGATCATTAATTCTCGCTTTTCGAATTTTTTAAAAAAGAAATTCCGTGTTGAATGTATTGTAAAATAAATGAACACATAAAAACAACACAAAGAAATTAAAATGATTTGCTAAGATGAAATTGATCATAAATAGAGGAATTTCTTGGTTAATAACATATCATTTTTTTTTTCGCAGCCAATAGTTTTTAATTATCTTATCTATTGTGTATCTTTGGACTCATTCCAATTTTTCTCCTTCATTTGGAACTCAATGTTCTGATAATTTTTATTACCTTAAAATAACAACTAAGATGTTATGTTGATAACTTGGTGCCAATGGTAAAAGCTTACGAAGAACATGAAAGTCGTTTTAAAGTTTAACTTATTAATTAATTAATTATTAATTTGAATATTTAAGGGGTTTGCGCCTATTTTTTACTGAGGCATTTAGTTTGATTTTATATTGCTGTTATGGGCTCTATTTCTTCCAGCGCTCATTTCTTGGTAATAGTTTATACCAGAGGTTCCTAAACATTTTTGTCTCATAGACCCCTTGCCGTGTTTGAATTTTTGCAAATTTATCAACTTAAATGACTTTTTGATGGCTGGTATAGAACAAATTTAAAAGATTCAATTTTCTAATTGCAGTAAGTATAGCGTTTAAAACTTAAAACACACATGTCAATTACTTAAAAATTTAATTAATACATAACATAAATGAGCAGCAAACAAATGTTTTTAATGGGAGGGATGAATCTGGTGCTTTAGTAACAAATTGTCAACATTTGGTATCAATCTTGTCAGGTTTAACTCTAAATCTCCTCGGTTAGTAGTGTCCAGTCTTTTTTTCTTTTTTTGAGATAGGCAACCGCGCTGAAACTCCTTCTCATTAGGAAAAGTAATTAAAAGCTTTTTCAAGGTATTCCATAATTCGGGATAAATAACAGTTATAAAACGCTGAAATGACGGTCTTTTGTTTTAATAAAACTTATGATGTCAACTTGTTATTACAAACTAAACTCATTAAATTTAGGAAATAGGTAAAATCTGGTTTCTACTGGATTAAATTTTCTTTTAAAATTAAAGTCACGTTATAGTTTAATGCAAACCACTATTGTAGACCCCTATTTACAGCACATAGACCCCCAAATTATTTTGTTGCTAATGTGGACCCCTTGCAGGTTGTCATAGACCCCTGGGGGTCTATGTAGACCACTTTGGGAATCACTGGTTTACACAAACAAATATGGACTGAAGCAAACTGCATCTTTTAGGTACACTGCGTTTAATTCCTATTAATATCAGAGGGAAGGAAAGATTAAAGGAGAAATTAATAGTTTATACCGGAAGTGAGTGCAAGTTATATTAACGTCGTACTATAAAGCAACACGAGAGCTATTGGAGACGCATGCGCGGACCTCGTTATTTTAAACCTCGGTCAAGTGACGAGGACTGCTCTTGAGCTGGCACCTCTTCTCCAATCTACCACACCGCGCTAACGGAAAGACTTTCAGCTAAAAAGATTAACGTACATCAACCTCCTCTACACGGTGGGCCTTTAATAGCACCAGTACTCGAACCCGCGACCCACCGACCACGAATTCGTGACCATTCTTTCTTAGCTACTGTAACCACCGTTAATCGGAGGCATTATGGATATTCATTTTTTTCGATGGACCCAGAGTGGGCTTAAATTTAAAATGTAAAGGGGGGGGGGCCTTTACATTCACACTCTTGCATTTTATTTTCCTAGTTATATTTAATTCCGTCAAGTAGGAGTTTGTTTTTCCTTCATACAGTGCTTCTCAAACTTTCAATGTTTGCGACCTAATTTTCAATCATAATTTTCAAAAATTTGTATAAGATTTTGTATATGACTAGCCCGTGGTAGTCACAAGGTAATTATTAAATTTGTTTTTAATTTAGTATTGATAAATTAATTATCAAATATATTGTTCATTACTGATACATTTATAAGTGTATTATATCATTGTAAATGTGTATTTTTTTATTATCTCAGAATTAATCTTGTTTTGATTCCTTTCAGTAAATTAATAATTTTTTTAAATAAACTTTTATTTTCGAGTTTTCGATATTCTTGCGCCCCCCCCCCCCATTGTTGGGTTATAATGCCCCCGGGGGGGGGGGGGGGAGTACCCCACAGTTCGAGGAACGCCGCCTTAATTATAGAATCGTAAATACGTATAATGAACATTAAAAAAATTATTACGCTCTTAATCTGCTTGTGTAATTCTCGTTTTCAATTTCTGGTCACTTGTAATAATCATAGAAATACCGATGGATTTTTATAATGTAAAATAAGTTTAAAATGAAAATAGAGGGGACTGAAATTTTGCTTTTTCTTCTAAATAAAGAGAGAGAAGGTGAGGGAGGGAGGAAAGAGAGAGAAAAGAAAGAAAAAGAAAGAAAAAGAATGGAATAATTACTAAGCAAATATTATCATCTTCACTTACATTTTCATACTTCAGTGCTCGGTATTATTACTGTAATATGATTTTTAAAAAAATATTATACTAATTTTTTTATAACAGTTTTTTTCACAAAATGTAAACAAACTTATGACGCGTGATATTAATTTGCTTAGACACTCTAGTATCTTAAAAACACTAATACATTTTTCTTTCCAAATTATTTATATATTGGACAAGTGCAGCATTTTTTAAAAAAAAAATATAATGTAAAAGAATTTTTCATCTCAAATTGCCTTTTCAATATTAAGCTTTAAAATAGATGATCTTAAATAGATACACTAACTCAGATACACAATATATTTAAGTGAGAGCATAAATGACAGAAAGGTAACGCTAATATTGACAAGTAGACTATTTATTTTAAAAAACATATATGCAAGGAATAAATATCACCCTATACATTATGTCTCGGGTTTATTTGAAGATAACTTCTCGTCTTTATAGTAGTCGGTAAATCATCAGCAGTCAATTCAGTTCATGCAATGGTCGTCCAAATTTTCTTCAACGAAAAGAAACCCGCAAAATTAATTGCAGAATATAATTAATAATAAAAAGCCTCTTACTAAATTTTTTTGGAAAATATGTATCCTTAATAAGTCTTAACTAAAACCAGACGAATAAAATAATATTATTCATTACTTTTTTTTTAGTTTACAGTATTTTTTCAGTGAAACAAAAATAGAAATTTTTTGAAAAATTAAATCGGATGCAGTTTTTATTCATTTTGGTTCTTTGAGTTGGAGTAAATATTGTATTTTCAAAACTATTTTGATGAGTTATGTCAATGCAGCCAGCTTCCACTCAACCCCAGCGAGTGAACGAGAGAAGAACACTAGCATAAATGATTGAAAAAAAAGATTATTCTTATGTAAGAGATCCGATGGTGGATTGTATTAGTTTTTTAAAAGTTTATTATTGAATCTTTGAATATTTTTTTTAAAAAAAAAATGATAAAGCTGAAAAAAGGTGTTTCGTTTCTGGACGTACGTTCGACAACACCGGTACGACAAGCTAGATATATCTAGTTTGGACCAAGCCACTTTTTACTGATAATATAATTAATTCCGGCTTACATTAAATTAGTTTTACCGTAATTCAAAAGTAATCACGTTTCCCTTGTCTTTTATTGATAATGAAATAATTAATTATCACTGTCCGATTTCATTCAATTATGATTAAGATACAACTACTGTTGTTCTTTTGATCAATCATCAGCAACAAAAATAACATCACGGAGGCATAATAGCACTTTAAAAATTCATACTTCTACCACTTACACCTTTAAACGGGTCTAAATCACAGAACGGAATAACAAATTGTCGATCCGCAAATTCTTTCCTCACACTACCCCAGCAGAATAGTAGCTGCAGACGATATTTTAAGTGTTCTCTTATCTGGAACGGCAATCGCACACCGGCATTCTAATTAACCCGTAACTTCCACCCCATTACCTTACAGGAGCTAGGTAGTCCACTCAATTTCTCGCTCGAATTCACCTGAAAGGGCAAGCCAGCTACTTCTTCTACACCCCCCCCCTTTCTGCCCACACGTCAGGTGGGCGTGGCCTCTGCCCCCTCCATCCTTCATCCAGGTTGTCACGAGGGAACAGAAGCCGAATTCTTCCACAGCTCATCAGCTTGTTTGGAAGTTAATTCCGTTCTTAAGATTGAAAGGGGGTAGAGAAAAATAGGGGGTTCAACGACATTTTCACACTTCATTGTGGCGTTGATGGTTGTTGTGGTTTTTTTGGTATTTTATTTGTTTCTAATGAATTCAATCAGAAATGCTGAGGTTAGTTGTTGATGTGGTCCTGTCTCTATTCGTCTTGGAAATGGCATAAAAGGAAAATTGAAACGTAGCGAGTCTGCCGTCAAGTACAGACAGTGATACTTTTTGAACCCCGGTCATCAGCGATGACAGCTTGAATTTACAACAAGGCATCGACAGAAAAATACGTTAGGTAACTGTCGCAATTTTCCAGGCATTGGTTTATCTCTTGTAGAACTGGTCAAAAAGGAAGAGGTTTTTCAAAGTAATACCTCCAGTTTGTTGGTTTTTATATGTATACATGAAAATCATTTTTGTGCTTTACTTTGTTTCTATATTTTAAACACTAACTGTATTTGTGTTCGGATCGGACAAATTAACGTATCAAGAAATAAAGTAGAGTAAATAATTTTTCAATTTAATAGTGGAAGCTTATTTTAATGAAAAAAAGAACGAAAAGAGTACTTAATGTCTTGTTTAAAGCATTTTATTTATTTTCTTATTCCAGGCATCGGTTTGTCTTCTATTAAAAGAAGTTAAGAGATGATGAGTGTATATTTTTTTTAACGAAATAAATGATTTCGATTATATGGGTTTATTTTAAACATGAACAAATTTCATTAAGCTTTTTTCATGTGAAAAGTGGTAAAGATGTAGAACACATCGAAAAGAGAAATTATAAATAGGATATTCAAATAAAATGTGTAGTATAATTGAAAGAGTTTAAATTCTTGTTGGTAGAGTGGCTATTTTTTTGTTGGGGGAAAAAAAGGTGCCGACTTTAACTTGGCATTTATACCCCCTACACTAATTTATTTTGTCGAGCTTCCCTTGTTCAACTTTGAATATTATCATGTGCTTTAGCATTTACTAAGCTTTTATATTATATATATACTTTGTAACATAAAAAGGGATACATCAAGAAAGATTTATTCGAAAGGGACAAGAAGCGGTGCATGTATTGAAAACGAAACGCTAGCAATATTATTAGTCATTATATGTTTTATTCAGGAAGAACAAAAAATAAATAAAATGCGTTAACCCACCTCTATTGGTCCTGATGCAAGCTGTTACCTGGTTGGGCGAACACACATAATGTTGGTGAATGTCCTCCTGGGGAATTGTTTGCCGTACACGTTCTAATTGGTAAATTAGTTTGGCGCGACCCAGAAACGATCGGATACCCCTACTTACCAGAGCCCAAACATATTCCATTAGGGAGAGATCTGGCGATCGCATTGGCCAGGAAAGTGTTGGAGAAGCATAAAGAAAAGCATTGGAAAGGACGTTCTAAGTGAGGAGAACATAATCTTATAGAGAAAAGTAAACCTGGGGGTTCTTGAAAGGAAGAACAACACTACGGGGTGTAGAATCTCGTCGGTTCACCACCGTGCTGTAGGATTTCAACAGATGACAACCAAAAGGGTCTGGCTATCAAATGAAATGACATCTCATGCAGTTATTTCTGGTAGTCGAATGTGGGGTGAATGACAGTCAAGCGAATAATACTCAGCTGTCTTGAAGTCTCCAGACACGTCTTGATTGGTCATTGGAAATCCTTTCGAAACGGGACTTATCGCTAAAAACACTTCTGATTTAAAAACTGAAATCTAATCCATTTCTCTCGAAATGGATTAGATTTCAGTTTGAAAGCTTCGAAAACCACTGCAAACTTGACTGGCAAGTGTGCATTGCCCTCCGTGATATCAGTTCCCGTTTGTTGACTTGCCAACTGGTTGGTCACGCGCCAGATTGTTGATGTGACACATCAGAAGGCTTTGAACACCGTCCATCAGAACGCCGATCACTCTGTCCTCACGTTCTGTCGACGTTCTCGGTCGACTCCTACTTTATCGACATTCTGTATGGGTAACTGTTCGCCATTCCTGTAGATATCGTTGAACGATTGCATCACTCTGTCCTAAATGACAGGAAATCCTGCGATTTAATCACTCTACTCCTCTTTGTCTATTCGCATGTTCTCTCACAAAACAAATTTTTGTTTACACTATTCCTAAATCCGTCTGCGTGACTTTGGTACAGTCGATACGAGTCGTCATTGAATTACATTCGTAGGGAAGCTATGCTTTAACTTTAAAATTTCTTTTTGTTTCAAACATCATCCATCCTTTACAATATGCTGGAGCTACCGCTGGTCACTCAATGAACACCAAAATTAAGTAAGGTAAAGGTAATGTAATGGCTTTCTTAATATCATCCCATTGAGATAGCTTCTCCTTGGTACGTCGTTTTTTATGCTATAGTGAGTGTGTAAACGTAATATATATAAGTTAATTTAAATTAAAGAAACATTTATTTAATGGTTTATATATATATATATACGAGGGACGTTCCGAAAGTAAGTTTAGTCGTTGTTTTTGCGCACGAAAACTTTATTGTCAAAACAATATACACCGTGACATCGTAAACTATGCATCTTGCATTATTTTTCTACATAGTCGCCTTCGATAATGAGATATTTGTCACGGCTTGAAATCAGTTGGAATAAACCACACTGGTAAAACTTGGTGCCCTGCAATGCAAAGAACTTTCTCATAACCTGCAATGTGAATGTAGAGGGACACTTACTTCTAACTTCCTTTTCCGCACTCTGCCTTTTTTAACTTAACATACAACACCAAAAGCTAATCATTTGACTAGACATGACCTCTTCGCCATAAGCTGTCATGCATGATGTACGCACTAGTCTTATGTGTTCATTCATACCAGAAACAGCATTTAACAATCATGTTGTCAGCCTCCCGTCTGTATATCATTATGATTTGTACTCGAATAACCTCAGGCACACCAGTCTGCTGCTGCTCTCTTCGGCGTTCAGCGCATGCGTCAATCCTCATACGCCGATGCTCCTTCCATCGTTGAATCAGAAATGTTCATGGGTTCTTGTAGCAATTTTTTTTGTTTCACTTTTAGTATCATCTTTCTCAAAAAAGAGGAATCACCAGCAAGTCATTGTAGGTTCAAATGAAGTTTTGCTGGTTGCATTGTAATGAACTGTGATTGCATTGTTTATTGGTTTCTCTTCTATATTATGTAATTTCTGAAATTACATCCAACTGTAATTTCTGGATCTTTATAACGAATAGGATATCTGATCATGAAAATAAATCTCTATTTAAGCGGTCGCCAAACTTTTTGACCTCACGGACCAGTCAACTCATAATTTAAATCTCACGGACCACTTTTAGGATTTTGTGAATGTTAAATATATTTATTTAAAAAAATTGTGATCTAAGAACGCAATCAATGCATCTTAAAACATAACTTAACGGAATAAGTGAGTATATTCCACATTTTTCTGGGGACCAGCGAAATTTTCTCGCTGACCACTAGTGGTCCACGGACCACCACTTTGGCGACCTCTGTTCTATTTGGTTCAATCAATTTGCGAAAGTGAAATAAATGAATCTTTTGTAAATGAGTACCGAAATTGTTTTTGTTTTTAACTTAACTGTGATATTATGTGGCAGTAAATTATCTCACACAGCGATACGTAACTATAATCTTTTGATTAAGTTATAATATTTTTGCGATATCATCAAATATATATAGAAGATAACCTTGAGATTTTTGTATATTTCGTAACGGAATGTAAGGTAAACATGATTGTTTTTCCAAGTATTAGCTTCAGGAAAAGAAATTTTATAAGGTTGTTATTCTAATCTAAGCTAGCTAAATTTTTCCAAGGTTCAGATAAATATATTTGGACATTATTTACTAAAGGTATATAATATTACTGGAATCTTAATCCTTGTTTTTAAAATTTTCTGTAAAGAGGAAAGCAAAATACAATTATTTGCATTACTGGAATAGAAGTTGGTTATTCTCTTTAGTGTAAAATATCGTATGATTATAATTAAAGTAATTAACTGCTTATTTTTAGGATAAATATTTATTGAACGATGATGGGAAAAATGAAAGCAATTGAATATATGTCTAAGTATTATAATTTTATTTTTAATAACGACGATACGCAAAAAAATTAACTGCTTGAAAGAATAACAAAAGCGAAATAGCTGTTTCTGTGTTAAGACAGATTTTTCTTTTTTTTTATCTAAAAATCTCTTTCAAATACTCATGGTTATTGTAATTATTTGGAAAAGAAAATTGTACAAGGTTTTTCTGAACGAAATAAATTTTCACCTTTACATATGTTAAACATATCATAACAGAATAAATTATTTATGTTTTATATGAAATAGAATTGAATTAAAGCAGAAGGAGAAATACATGAAAATAATCTGCACAAAATCTTCTTTAGGTATAGCAAGCAGGGATTTTTCTCGCCTTCTTCCTGTTACATTTTATCATATCTATCTTTTATACTTTTGATTATTAAACAAATTATTAAAGTTTTGGAACATTGATATAACAAAAAAGTATATCAAACAAAAATCTAAAATCGGAAAAAATATAGATTTTTGCTTAATTTAATTCCTGGGCTAATATTGATAATTTTGCTTTGAATAAAAGTATAATGTGTAAATTTGGAATAAATAAATGTAATACAGTCGAACCTCAAAATAACGAACCTCTATATTGCGAATTTTTCTACATAGCGAACTTTTTCCTGGAACCTTGAACATTTCACGATTTTCTTCGTAAAATAACCTCTCTATAGCAAAGCCCATTTTCTACATCACGAACTTTTTTTTT
>BMAV01016484.1:119268-141277 GCA_019973955.1 Trichonephila inaurata madagascariensis
CGTCCGCTTTATCGTGCATTGTAATTTCGATAGTAGGTTTTTAAATTCAAAAAAATTTTGAAGATTTTTAGTGTTTGAACATTTTTATTCTACTATCAAATCTAAAATTGTACTTGAATTTTACAAGTAGAACAAATACGAGTCTAGCGTCAGTTTTGAATTCAATAGAGAGCACGTGATTGCATTTATCATGTGACCGTCATGAATTTAGCCAATGGGCTCAATTGATGAAGTCACATGATAAAAACAAACACGTGTTTTCCATTGAATTCAAAGCAAACATTAAATTAATTGTACTTGTTGTTCTATTTGTACAACTCGGATAAAATTTCAAATTTCATATTTGGGTAAAGATGTTTAAATGTTACGAAAAAAAATTTCTTCTAAAAGATTTTTTTAAATTAAAAAAAAATCGTATTTTATGTTTATACTTTTAAATAAAATGCATTTTGTATACATATGTACTTTTTAAGAGAAAGTTTCTGCAAAGAGTAATACTTGGCAACATCGGAGCGCGTGAACTGATTAGCTGGAAACACTAGATAGTTTTTATCGTGTGACTATGATGTCGCATGAGTTTTTAAATTGATTGGCTAGAATCACGTGGCTTTCATTATCATTGAGCCCATTAAGTGCAAATAGCTCGAGTAAAAACATTATTGCAGATAAAATATTATGGAATGAAATTAGGTTGTATGAGGTATTAATAAGGTTCGTTGATTTTTGTATTCTTTCCTAATATTTACCAATTGCAATATAATTTAATAACATCTTATCGTTTAAAATTTTCATTACAAAATAAAGTACTAAATTCATTTTATATATATACATCTGCGCATTCCGTTTAATGGGCTAAATTCATGTGACGTCAGTCACATGATAAATATAAACGCATGTTTCCAAACTATCAGTTCAGACTTTCGCTGTAGCCAAATTGTGCTTTTTACTGAAACTTTATTTTAAAAAGTTCATAACTGTCAAAAATAATAAACCACGTAGTGCACTTTAATTAAAAGTACACACATAATAATATAATATTTTTTTTTAATTTAGAAAAAATTCTCAAGACTCTTGATACTTGAACATTTTTTCTAAACTTTCAAATCTAAAACTGTACTTGAATTTTATAAAAAGAACGAAAAGTACTAGACTAATTAGCTTTGAATTCAATGGAGAACACGTGATTGCATGTATCACGTGACCGTCCTGAATTTAGCTCATTTGATCACGGATATTCCAAGAGATATCATTGCCTACAAATTAAGCCCAAATCGCTCTAGATAACTTTTTATTGATCATTTCCGAATTCAATCGTCCATCATTAACATCAGAGGAAGGGGGAGGGGGTCGCTTCCAAGTACGAGAACTATTATTTCCGGCTATGAATTGTTTTACCTTTCAGGGATTGTCTTAGATAGGCTCATTTGATTGCTTGTTACTCGTTACGCTGTGATCGATTATGATGGAGTGCGGACGTTTTCAAGTTCTTGAAACTAATTTCATTTAGCTGCGTTTCCCTTCTTACGTTTCGACGGGAGTTTGCCTATTAATTTTGATGGAACTCGATTCTAAATAGCGTTGCCCGGATGGGAGATTTTTGTTTGTGATGAGGTCAAAAACGTGAAGGGGGAAATGTTGGCCAGTGCATGTAAAATAGATACTTAGTTGCAGGTTTAAGAGGTATTATTTGTTTAGATTAAGGAACTTTTTAACACGTAGGAAATGTTTTATAGATAAGTGAAAAGTGTTAACAATGAGAAGGTTCACTTACAATTGTGATTGTAATACGTGAAAAATGTTCAAAAATCTGTGGATGAATTAAAATACTTCTTATACAGTACGATTCAATTGACAATCGGTCCAAAAATCAAATCTAATTTTTTTTTAACTTCAATTATTCTTTATATATTTTTCTATAATCTCAGAAAAATCGAAAGCTCTAAGCTTAAAAAATCCAGAGTCATAATAACTTTTATGTTATTATTTTTTTTTTTTTAACTTTCTAATGGAACACATAAAAATTTAATTGATTTATCTCAGAAAGAAAAAAATAATACGTGTGTCTTTACTCAAAATGCTACGGCTTTTTCCCTATTATGCCAAATGCTTTGATATTTTTTCTAACTATTGCTAGTAATACATGTAACACACACACACACACACACACACACACACACAAAAACTGGGATGCATTTTTAAATCAAAACAATAATTTTTTTTTAAAAAAAAAAAAAAAATTTAATTCAGAGATTTTACACATTTTTTAAGAAATTCTCAATAAATAGTCATTAAAAAAAAGCATTTTACGAATATCAATCATGTTATCCCCAAAACCCATACCTACTTTTGTTATACATAGTTTTGGCGTACTACCAATTTCATGTATGTAAGTCAATTATTGTAGCCAATTATTATTATCAATTATTATTATTATTGTCAATTATTATTATCAATTAAGGGTTTGTGCCTTTTAAAATCATTTCATAAATTTCCTTTTTGCCTTCGGTTGCCTTTTTGTGGTATTTTGAGCTCAAAAAAACTATTTTACATAACGCATACACATAAGGGGAACCAAAATAATTTTGAAAATCATAAAATCAGAGATTTTTGTTCAAATCGTATCATGTCCCTTTGAAAATGGACTAGTTTCTCTTTTCCTATTGATCCGTAGAAGAGATTGGGTAACATAAATTATTTCATATTTAGTGTTGCAAAACTTAATGGCCTGATAATAAAGCTTTGTTTAAATACCTTTAAAAAAAGAAACTGCTTTTTTGCCTTTGTAAAAAACCAAAGCATGAATAAAATCCTTAATATGTTTGTTCATTTTGTTTATCAAATACATACTTCCCGAAGATTTTTTTTTTTATATCTATAAGCCAAAATTAATTTAAATATGTAATAATCTATTCATAAATGAAGCTGCGTGACAATAAGAAGAATTTAAGCAAAAATAATGCTGAATTCAATATGTTGACCGCAGTAGCCAAGTGTTCACGATTTCGTGGGTGGGTGGTGGTGTGTTGTTGTAAATCCGCCGTGTAGAAAAATTGTTGAACGTTAAATTTGCACCGGCTCAAAACCCTCCGCTGGCGTAGTACGGAAGTTAATAGAGGGGGTGCCACTTCAGGGGTTGTTCTTCTCACTTAACCTTTTCTTAACATGGTTGAAATTACGTTCATTGCCAATAGCGCTTGTTGCTTCAGAATGCGATATAAATTAAAATGAAATTAGATATATTATATAGATAGATTTTCAAAATATGAAAATAAAAAAAAAGTATTTCATTGTTTTCTGTCTAATTTCTATATACTTAGTGATTCTATATCCTTAGTGAAAGAAAAAGTGTAGTTCAAACTGGTTTCCGTGGATTTTCATTTATATTATTTTTGAGCACTTATAGTAAATATTTGAAATAAAAAGCTCTTTCAATATATATTTTAATCTCCAAGCAAAATTTTACAAAAAATCTGAAAAAAAAAAATCCTCACAACTTTAGATACTTCAATTAAATTCTTTAGTGCAGTCATTGTATCTTGTGAATTAAGAATCTGAGAATGTCATTTTCCTCATTTTACTAGATATAAACCTCAGTGTAGATAAAATGAATGATAAATCTATGTCATATTTTGTAAATTATAGAAAACGGTTTACAAAGCATCACTCTATATGAGTTTAAAAATGAAGAAATGGAAAAATAAAACAAAACCTGTTGAGCCACATAAAAAAGCAATTCAGTTATATTTAATTAAAATCTCATAGTTATTAAACGAAATTTTCTATTTTGTTTATTTATATCACAAAAAAAAAACTACTCGATGAAATATGTCAAAATTATTTCCAAAGCTTGGAAAACTATCGATATAAAAAATTGAATTTTCATCTTAAGGTATCAGACTACCCTAAAATCATGATTTTTTTTTCAAAAATTGACAAATTTTGTTTATGATTTTATTTTATAGGCCATCTTATTAGCTTAATGAAAATACCATGTTTTTTATTTTCCATTCACTAGAACAAAAACTACAAGTGTTTTAGTAAAAGCAAATTCCATAACTTTACATAAGATGTCAAACCGTAAAATGCATTTTACTCGAAATGTGTTTTTTGCAAAAAGTTCAAACGGGGACAGCGATTGCTCAAGAAGTTTTGAAAATAATTTGCTGAAATTTTTTGTGTATGTTCTGTATAACAGTAGAACTGTTTTGGCCTTCAGATTTGTCAGTCACTGTTTTATTTCAAAACTTGCAGTCCTTTATGTAAATATAATCACTGTCTTTTTAAGCAACTTCATGTAATCATTAAGATAAAGTGCTCTAGTTTTTGTAAAAATTAAAATATCTCTTATCCTGAGGGTCATTTCAAATATGAATAGTAAAGTAAAACATCAAAATTGAAAAATTGAGAATTTGTTCATAAAATTTTTGTACAGAGTGGATCCCGCTTATGTAATTTTTTGTACATTTTTACCAATTTTTTCCCATTTTAATAATAATATATTTTTTTTTTTCTGTTTTCAATTTGAGGATTTTTTTCTTAAAATATACTAAATAAATCTAAAAATCACATAAAAAATCCCCGTATTTCCATTTTTTCAAAAAAAAAGTTGTCGCAAGTTGTCGGATATCTTAAATTTTTATTAATATTAAAAAAAATGTATGAAAACATCTCAAATTTGCTTTCAAACCATAAGCAGCTCTTCCCCCCCCCCGAGGCTTTTACGTACAATATCACCCATCGTATAAGATATATCTTTGAGATAAAGAAAAAAAACCTATATGAGTATGTCAAAATAAATTAAAACTATAGCGTATGAAAAACAGAATCCGAAAGTTTTACCAAAATTTAACAGACATATTACATAACTACATTACACACATTGATTATACTGCATTCATAATTAAACTGAGAAACGGAAGGAGGATATATCTAAAATTACTCCACGCAAAATCACTTCACAAGTTTTAAGTGGATTTAAATGTTATAAAAAAATGAAATAAAAAATTTTTAGAGGGGAAAAAAACTGGTGTCTGCCGTAGTTACATATGTGTGTCGTAAAACTGTCCTGTAATCTTCCGAATCCTCTCCTCTCCATCCACGTGAAAAGGATTCAGAAACCTTCTCAGTGAAAACAACAAGAAAAAATCTAAAGTCCTTAATTATACTCTTTATCGCTTACAATGTTATATGTAGGAATCGTTATGGAACACTTAATGGAAAATACAAGTGACGTCTTATTGATTACAGGACCATTAGTTATAGAGAATGAGCTAAATTAATAGATAGCATATGGCACAAATTGTACGTGACGGAAAAATTGCATGATGCTGGATATCATTAATATGAAAAATTTAATAAAAATGAAAAGCTGTCTCCGTTGGTCGAGAGAGAGAAAAAAAAATCTTGGCACGTAAAATGTCAGAGGAATGAACTTGAAAAACGAACAGAACAAAAAGCTTTCGTCAAATTAGCAATGATGTCATCGTAGCCTGAATAATAAAAATTAAATGTAACTGACTTTTTAAGAACATTTTACGTTACATTTTAGAACTAGGTACTGTGTATTGAATTGGGACAATGGGCTTGTGATTCATGAAGTCACATGATAAAAACAAACACGTGTTTTCCATTGAATTCAAAACAAACGTTAAACTAATTGTACTTGTTCTATTTGTAAAACTCAGATAAAATTTCAAATTTCATATTTGGGTAAAGATGTTTAAATATTAGGGAAAAAAATTTTTCTACAAAAACATTTTTTTAAATTAAAAAAAAGTCGTATTTTATGCTTAAACTTTTAAATAAAATGTATTTTGTATACATATGTACTTTTTAAGAGAAAGTTTCTGCAAAGAGCAAAACTTGGCAACACCGCAGCGCGTGAACTGATTAATTGGAAACACAAGATAGTTTTTATCGTGTGACTATGACGTCACATGAGTTTTTGAATTGATTGGCTAGAATCACATGGCTTTCACTATCATGTGACTATGACGTCACATGAATTAATCTCACTAACAATATGTATATACATAATACCTTAATATTTACTTAAAATCTTATCTATTATATTTTTATCTAACTCATAGTTACGAATACTCTATTTCGAAAACACGTCTCATTTCATCTCGTATTAAAGGATTAAAACCTATATTTTAACAAAATTATTGGTGATTCCCTAGAAAAAGAATGTTAATAGTTTACGCGGGCTCTGTGTGTGTGAGTGTGTGTGTGAAACTTTTACTAAAACACGTATTTTCTAAAAATAACTCATGTTTTTCCTTTCACTAAAACATGGGGTTATATTTTTTCAATAATATCTTTCTCTGATTTTTTTTATTTTTGAATGCAGAAAGGGATAAATTTTTCTTCGCGTATTTTGGCACTCTGAGTAGAAAGGATTGTGAAATTCTTTTTTTTTCTTGATATGATCACGTAGCGAAAGGCCACATAAATGAGCACTCTCTCTCTTGTGTTTAAATTATGTAAAAAAAAAAGTGGGGTGTTTGCTGCTCGACATTTTCTTTATCACGGCTACATGCAACACAGATTAATGCATTATGTTATTGTATATATATATATAATACACATACATTAATACTTATGATTTTATGATCTGTGTCTAATTTCTAGAAAAACCTAACAAGGGAAAAATGGTTTAGTTTAAATTTTTGTCTTACGATTTGAAAAAATTTTGATTTGATTTTCTGCACAATTACTGAAAATTAAAGAACACTTCAGAGAAAAACACTTTTGCACCTCATTCAGGGATTCATAAAATTTATTACTTCAATGTCTAGAATGGATCATACTGTTATAAATTTATGTTAAGGTTTATGTTTTAGATTTACCTTCATTTTACAGTAAATAATGGGAAGAAATATTAAAATTAATACTTTCATCTACGGTAAAACCCGAAATTTAATGCGCCCCTATACACAAGCAGCATTTTTTTTTTTTTTTTAATTTTTAGGGATATTCACCGCATGACGCGCACCCCGTTTTTTACGCATAAGCCTGAAATGTACGTGTGCACTACTTATGTTTTGAAGTCATTTATTCGTAGCATTATCCCAGGATTTTGAAAAGATACATGCTTCTAGAGATACAGCATAAGGAATGTAGTTTTTTTTTTTTAAATAAACTATATTTAGATACATATAGAAGTCTAATTTTTTGTGCTCATCTCTTTTTCTGCTTTTAAAAGCTATCCTTTTTATACCCAGCGTATCACGCTCATCCATAAATTTCGATCTTAAGTTTTTTTTGTGTTAAAAGTGCGCGTTATACGCTGGATTTTACGGTACTTATTTTTCATTTGGTTTTGAGTATCAATGTTCTTTTACTAAAAACGAACCTTTACAGTTTTTTTAAACCGAAGCTTATTTGTTAAAAAACATAATTGATTGTTAGTTTCTGAACATGTTACAAAGGGCAAGTAAAGCAATATAATATTTCAGTTACATAATGGATTTCGAAGTAATTTATAAATATGTTTCTAAATAATATAAATTTATACATAAAAATATTTTAATAAGACAATTTGCATTACAGAACAAAAATAATTGGAGGAAAAAACCTTGCGTGTTTGACTTATAGAAAGAAATTGCATTAAAAGTCATAGGTTGAAAATTTACGTTTAACTACTGATAGAATGTTGCTTTTAAAAACCATTACTAATAAAAAATGAAAGTGACACCTTTTCTAAAACCCAATATCTACGAACAAATACTTTTTTAATAAGGGAAACCATGAAAACGAAATATTAAAATTTTCTATTTGCATTCATTACGCAAAATGAAGTTGTGTATAATTTTTCCTTTTTTACTTAAAAAAAATATCAATATTATTTTCGATTAACAGAGCTCGTGATTTAAAATTTAAATTAATTTCTGCATAAATTATGGATTTTTGATCCATTCCATAGTTGGAAAAAAATTTTCGTAAAAATCAAAAGTAATTTTAAATGCACAACTATTCATATTTCATTTTTACTCAGTCGTTGTAAATTATTCAATCTGCTAAATAATATTAAATGCTTTTTCGATGTCAAATTTGTGTCAAGATAATTGCGCAGAGCATTTCATTTATTTTTGTTTTTTTACTCAATAAATATTTTTCTTGCGGCATTACATCCATTTCTGAATTATTAAACACGTTTCTTTCCCATCCAGTTTCTCAATTACATATTTCTCTCTAGCTCCAATTAATTACGCCAATCGTTAAGGTCACAGTTTGTTTTCTGCATTGTTTCTTAATCGTCTAATGAATAGGAATGAGTACCTAATTAATATAGTTTCCTCAACTCAACTCAGCTAATGAAAATATGATTAGTTTGTTTGAAAACAGCTCTCCAAATGGGCGGCTTTAGCGAAGGAAGGTGCAGTAGGTTTCTGTATAATAAATGACTGTAAAAAAGAACGCCAAAGGCGTGATTCTAAAATCATTTTGTGACTTTTTTTACAACCCTTCCATCTGAAATGCGTGCTGCTATTGGTCGAAAGAAATAACAGGTAAATTACGTCTATTTTGTTTATAGAAATGGATAACGCGTAGCGTTAATTCGTTTTTTATTGATCGAGTTATGTCAAGAATATATTCTTTAATTTACCATTACATTTTACAAATGAATTACGGAGATATATTGTATCGAGATAAATACGCGTGAATGATGAATTTATTGTCAATTTTTTTTATATCCTTCGTTATAATATATTTTAAGTGTTTCTTAGATTGTTATATATTTTGTTTTAAGGATGTACTCATCAAAACCAATTAACAAAAAATGTGGTTGATCTTTTCCCCTTTAATAACTTTAAAATTTTCACACCATGGTCGCAGCAAACAAGCAGTGATGGTCAGGAATTCGGGAATGGTCAAGGCAACGAACTCGCGGCAGGTGTCATGAGTTCGAGCCTAGTACCGTTGAAGATCCGCCGTGTAGAGGAGCGATGCACGTTAAATCTGTCGAGAGCTCACACGTCCTCCCATTGGTGTGATGTGGTAGTTAGGAGAGGGGGGTGTCAGTTCAGGCGTCGTCCTCGTCACTTGACCATGGTTCAAAATTACGACGTCTGTCGCCAAAAGCCCTCGAGTAGTTGAACAGTGCCACGTCAGTATTCACTCACTCACTCAGGAATTCGTAGTTGACGTCATTTGTCTAGTTCGATCCACCGTGTGGAGCAGTGATCCGCAACCCCCGGTCCGCGGATCGGTACCGGTCCGTGGATCAAATGGTGCCGGCCGCCTAAAGAACATTACACTATTGCCATTTTATTTAAAGTGGTGCATTTCTCTCGGATTTGCGCAACTTTCCATGGAAATAAATCCCTTTATATTCCACTTTTAATCACTTTTATTCATTTTTGGTGTAAGTATATTTTATTCTGAAGGTATGTTTAAATGTAACTAAATTAAAATTGTTATAAATCAAAACAATCTAATATATAAACAATCCACGTGTCCCACCTTCAGCGGTTGCGGTAAAATTATCAAATGTTGACCGGTCCGCAGCGATAAAAAGGTTGCGGAGCAGTGGTCCCTAACCCCCGGGCCACCATCAAATAATACTCGACCGCACAAGGAATTCTGAGGCTTTGTTTAAATACAATTAAATTAAAATTATTAATTCAAAACAATCTAAAACAGGGGTGTCCAACACGCGGCCCGCCAGTACGTAAGTTGCGGCTCACCGACCCTTTAAAAATTTTTTTTTAAGGTTTTTAAAGTTTTTTCATTTTGAAATTTATGAAATTTATTTGAGGGGAGGATTTATATATATATATAAATCTACAATGTATTTGCCTCTTACCTGTTCTTGTTTTATAATAAATCCTTTTTGATAGTAGAAATGTCCTTTAGATTAAAATAGATTTATATATTTTATCAAACAGTTACATTTGATTTTACTATAATAAATTACTTTTTTAATAAAATCCGAAATGCATTATGCATATCCTTTACTATGGATGGTATATGATTCTCTGTGTGTACGGCTTTCATTTCTCCTTCTCTGTTTGGAGTGCACAAAAAGCAAGAGGTAGTCAGAGATGTTTTTTTAAAGTTTTAAAAAAAATATTCAGGACGGTTAAGATAAAGGGCTATGTATACTTAATCGTTTGCGAATGACAGCCCAATCAAATTTCAGCAATGAGTAACGAAAGATCAATTCAAAAGAAACACCGTAATTTTCAAGAAAAGGGCAACTGTGATATTTTAAACATTATTTGATCTTGCATTATTATATTATACAAACATTATTATATTATCTATGTCTGTATACATGAAAAATAATGAAAACAATAATAATAATTCATTCTATTTTAAATTTTCACTCAATAAATGTTTTTTTGTTTCCAAATCTGATATAAAAGTACATATTTTTATGTGCCCGATAGATGATATTTTTTTTTTCCGAAGTGGTCCGCAAAGACATTTGGGTTGGATATCCCTGATCTAAAATATAAATAATCAACATCCCCTCCCCTAGGGGGCCTCGGTAAAATTATCAAACTTTGACCGGTCCACGGCGATTAAAAGGTTGAGAAGCCCTGATATAGAGGAACTGATGCATAAATCTGTCGAGGTTCAAAGTCATTACGGTGGCGGGGTATGGAGTGCCGCTTTAAATGTCCTCATCATGTAACCGTTGCACTCTATTGGTAGTGGTCACGAACTCGTAGCCGGAGTGTCACAGGTTCGAGTTCTGGTACCACTGAAGAGGCCCCATTAAGTCTGTCGAGGTTCAAACGTCCTCCCGTTGGCGCAGAGAGGGGTGTCAGCTCAAGTGTTGTCGTCGTTAGTTGACCGAGGTTGCAAACTACGAGGTGCCTTACCAATAGCTCTCGTGTTACTTTATAGTACGAACTTTAATAGACTCACTCACCAGTACTCAATAACCTTGAAATTGTGCTTCTGAGTTTGAATTTAACTAAGCAATCAGTCAAATCAATTATTTTGTCCAGAACATGAATAAAATTTGCGATAATAAGTAATTTTTCTCCTTACAAAATCTAGTTAAACTTGTTTGCAGATTTTATTTTATTATTTTTTTAAAATTTTTTTTTAATTATTTTATTGTTTTTTGACCTAACAATTACTTAAAATTTTTGAAGTTGTTGCAATTTCGAAATAAATTATATAATTACTAACTGATAATCGAAAATTGTTTGAAACTTAGAATAAATGTTTTGATATTTTTACTTTTCAACTCTTCTCTAATTTTCAGATACTTTTAAAGTAACGAAATAATTTAACTTTTCATCGAATTTCGTTCTAAAGAGTTAATTTAAAAAGGAATAAATTTTTATATTAAACTAATCTTGGAAGTTTTTTTTAACAAGTAGCCATTTAGGATCCACAACACCTAATTCTGTTGTGCTCTCTCATCTGAACTTAACTTAAAACATGTACTTGTAAGGATGTTTCATAACCTTTCGTGCATTTATGTATTACTGCGTTAACGTCATGTTTTTCCAATTTAGATTTGATTTATGTTTCTGTATCTTATATTGTTGTCATTATCTTTTATGAATATTATACATTTGTATTTTGAAATGAACGCATAATAGTTTTTATTACAACTTCCTGTATCTTATATCAATGCATTATATTCAGCATTGAAGAAAAAACTGTACAATGACTGATTTTTTAATTCCGACAGTTGTTGACTTTCAGAACTAAGGCCTTTGGGGTATTATTATACATCTTTATTATTTATTTCTGACAGGATATTTGTGTTGGTTCTTGAAATCAAAAACTGTCATCTATACTTTCTTCGAACATTGTTAGCGTGGCATACTTTCATTAAATGTCGGCAGTGTCGGCTTTCAACAAAAAACTCTTTTACTTTTTTTGAAAGCAAGACCTCAAACGTACTTCAGGAAGCTGTCACCTCCATGGAAATAATTCTAATTACACCTGTAGCTGTGTGGACAATCACTGAGAACAAATGCGTGGTTTGAAAAGCAGGTAAAATTAATATTGAATTGCCACTGCTGTTGTTGAGAGTGCCTACATAATCTGTTCAATAAAAAAGAAACCAGTTTCGATATGACCTCCTCTCAATTTCATGGCAGAGGTACTAAAGCTGCTGGGAGGGGATCAAAAAACATTCGAAAAACTAGATTCCGGATTGAGTGATTGTCGATTGTCGCAACCGTCGAATTCGGCATTGTCGAAAGATTAATCGAACCATTTCGACCACCTGTAAATTATACAGAAGTCAGCTCTAAATAAGTATTAACAGTCATCCCTCGGCAAGCTTTCGTTTTGTTTTTGTCTGGTTGTTTATTTAAAACATCCCTAATCTGAAAACCAGATACCTCTTGTGACTATCGAATCGATTGTGCGTCTAATATATATAATCTTTTATTTATTTGTTGTGCTTCGGGTTTAATGGAGTCGTCTAAGGTAATAGTCTCAAGACGACCTTCTTTCTGTCAACATATCGCCTGTATTTAAAAGCGCATTTGACCCTAAGAACTTTTGTTTTGTCAAAAAATATTTGTTTGTCGTAGATGGCATGTTGCAATGGTTTGGTGGTGATAGATTTTTATTTTTATCTTAAGCTTTTTTTAATGAAATTGTAAACATTTAATCTGCCGCGTTCGTTTCGTATCTAATTCTTTGTGAGATGCTGAGATAAGATAAAGCAGTAAATGGTCAATTCTTAAACAAAGATTATTTTTTGTGAACATAATGACAGAATTTTTCGAATGTTTGAGTCCTGTGGTGATATAAAAGAGAACTTGTTTATAAAATGTATGAGACCTCTGTCATCGATTGCTGTAAGCAAACTTTTAAAAAAAAATTGTTTGTTGTAGCATTTATTATAAATAAATGCTAAAGCAAACTAATAAATCATCTATTTTCAGTACTTATGTATTATATCGTCAATCAATATTGCCTCATCAAAAGATGCCACCGATTCATAAAAACGCCGCCAAATCCAGTCATATTTATTACTATTGTGAAAACATGCATTATAACGATTTTCTACTGTTGGCTACATACCGCGTCATTTGACGACGTCTTTTGATTTGACGAAATTGGTCGACTGTATAATGCGTGAGTACCTTTCTGTTATTAGCTGAAGTTGTAAAGATAAATAAATTTAAGTTCACATTCTTTTGTATAAACATGGAACAATTTTAATAAAAAAAATACCAAAGATGAATCGATTTTGAATAAATGATAACATAAAAGAGTATAAATTTCATAAGTTTTAAAACAATTATAGAGCACATCTAAAATAATCAAGATGGCTATTGATATCAAATTTGGATTTAAATAAATATATACATAAAACAAAAGCCATAAAATTCATATTTGTCTATTCTAATATCGGGCAACAAATGCTTGAAGCCATTTTGGTAATTCTATGGTTTTATTTATCACTTTGCGTGAGTGATTATTCTTCAAAGCATCGCACTATAAAACCTCGTAATGTTGGGCCACGTTCAAATAACGAAGGTGACCCTGAGATGGACCCACACTCTCCTAACTTCCATACCACGTCAACGGGAAGCCTTTCAGCCTCGACGGATTAAACATGCATTCGCTCCTCTACACGGCGGGTCGGTCTTCAGTGGCACCACTACCTCGTATCGCTTTACGATGTATCACCTTATAAAATCGTAACATTCGAATTTTAAAACAAGAACAGAATGATTGAGTTATGGAACAATAGTCAGTGCATGCTTTTTAAGACATTAGAGCTTTTAGAATCACTGTAATCACTTCTATTTTTGCAATAAAACTATTAATTTCATACTAAGACCACGGTAGTGTAGCAGCTATGGTCGCGAACTCGTGGCTAGTGTGTTATGAATTTGAGCCTAGTGCCGCTGAAGACCCACAGTGTAGAGGAGCTGATGTTAAATCTGTAGAGGATCACAAACATCCTCCCGTCGGTGTAGTGTTAAAGTTAGGACAGGTGGTGTCAGTTCAGGAGTCGTACTCGCCACTTGAGTATGGTTGAAAATTGCGAGTTTCGTCCCCAGTAGCCCTCGTGTTGTTTTACAGTGCAACAATAATAAACACTAATTCACTTGAGTCACGACTGATTTATTGCGCATCAGCCACTCTAATACGATGGGTTCTTCAGTAGCACAGCGGGTCTAGAGTCCAAAATCATGACATGCCGGCCATGAGTCCATGACCATGACCATTAGGTTACTTTACGATATATCACCTTATAAAATCGTAGCAATCAAATTTTTAAACAAGAGCATAATAATTGAGTTATTAAGCAATAGTCAGTGTATGATTTATAATGGAGTTTTTTAGAATCAGAGTAAATTGCTCTTATTTTATATTTTTGCAGTAAAACTATCAATTTCTTGACAAGCATCTTTCACTGTAAATTTTGACATCTTCTTTTTGCTTGGAATAACTACATTTCATTTTTTTTTTCTTTTTAATATTTTTAATTGAAACTGAAAATTCAATGTGTTCAGCTGCTACTGTTATCTTCCGTAACCGTAAAAGTGGTCATGTTACAAACAATGCGTCTACCCTCTTCACTTCACAAAAAAATACCCTCGTTTGCATGCTCTTCAGCTTTGTTCTTTTATCTTATGTATGCACGTTCGTAGTCCATTACAATTCTCGATTATATTACAAAACTCGTTTGGGACATCAAGTGAAGAGAAGTGACGTCAAAAGATTCCATCTTCGTCAAGAAATGAATAAAAAAAATCACCATTTTTAGGAAGAGTATTATGCTTTTGGCAGAGATAGTGGTACAGCTTCGACAAGCCACTTCATAATCACACGAGGACCTTTTGTTCCGACAAAAGAAACTGAACTTTTTAATGTCCTCCTCTTGGAGTGTGCCACTCGCGAGGAGAAGATAGCGAAAGGCCTGTCTCTAGCTCTTAAGATGGAATTTATGACCAAGGCATAATAGAGGTCGAGGTTGATGGTCAGAAATCTTCGCGCGACTGACTTGTCCTTTGTCCTTTATGGTTTATATGCTTCAAATTTCGTGATAAAAGCAACAAGAGCCGTTGAAGGAAGTGAGAGCATTCAACTTTTAATCATGGTTTCTATTTCTTTTACTGTCTTGTAGCTTTTATTGACAGTGAAAGTCTTATATTTTAAATTTCGGTTGAATTTTCAATTGATTTTGATATTTTTCTAATGGCATTATTCTTTATTTTACTTCGAAATTTCTTTCAAAAATAATATTCGAGCTCCAGCATTATTCTTCAAAAGAATCAAGATCTAACTCCAAGTCAGCTTGTTACAACCATTCCTAAGTGAGCGGGAATGGAGTCTGGAATGTGACGTTAATTTCAGCCACACAACCTGTAATTTGAAAATAACAGATTACTCGAAATTTTAGTTTTAAAAGGAAGAATGAATAGTATGTCTTTTTTTCTAAATTTAAGCGGGTGAAAATTTTCTCTGCGTGAATCAAATTCTATTAATGAACATTAAGGGTATAACATTATACAGTTATTGTTCATTTATTAAAGAAATGAAACTAATTAAAAATAAGTAAAACTTAAACATTTATTAAACCCATTTTTAGCATTATATATTGGAATTGTTCATAATGTAGTTTTTGATATTTAAAAAACCTTTTCCTTACGCTACTGAACACAGTAAAGTATTTAATTTTAAAATCTTTGGAGTATCGTGATTACTTAGATTGATTTAATATATATTAGAAAAATACCAAAAAGGCATTCTGAAGTTGATCGGACATTTTAACGAGTTTTTTTATTCAGGTTTAAAAAAAATTGAATTCAAAATCTTTTTTTTTTGTTTTAAAAACATCAACCAAAAGAAAAAGACTTCTAAATAATTAAAAAAATGTTTGTTGAAATTTTTGAATTTATCGAGAATCCTTGTGAACAAGAATTAAGATATATCGAAGAAAAAAAGTGTTTTTAAATGAAAATTAGATAATTTTAATGCTTCTGTATTATGAAGTTATTAATACCTTAATGGAGCTTCATTTCTGCATTTTATTTAAAATTTAAAAGATTTACTACTTTTACAAACCTTAATATTTTTGAACAATTTTTTCTAGCATTCTTAGAAGTATTCCTCACAATGCTGTGCATGAGACTAGTAGTACGAGTGACACTTTTGTTTACATTTTTTTTTCTTGTCGGACACTATTAAAACAGTAAAAAACAACTATACCTAACTTCGCGGATTTTTCAAAAAAATAACTATTCGCATAAATCCTTATTCCATGCACAGAATCATGAATTCCTCATATTACCAAAAACAACCAAAGTAGGTTTCAAAACTTTATACTGAATATAAAAAAAAAAATGCCTTAGCATTTTCAAATATATGATTATTGTGAAAAATAAAAACCTGAGAAAAAGCCATTAAAAGTATCAAACGTCAACAAAAGTAAATTAAAGAGCTAATTGCAGACGTCACATGTTTTAGTTTCGGTTTTCGCTTCGACATACAGTTAAAAAAGTTCAAATAATTGGCTAAAAAATGCAGATAGTGCTACGAAATTCTGTATACAAATATTTAAAAATGTTGCACAATTAAAATGAGGTAATAATAAAAATTGATTTTTTTTTTTTTTTTTTTTTATTTTTTAATTTTTGTCATGATTTTTAAACTGTTCCAATGGTCCTGGGATTCTACGAGGCATATACAGGGGGATTTCACGGGTCAAAATACAATTCGAAAAGAAATTTATAAATGTGTGTGCGAAATAAATTCAGAGTTCTCTTTGGTACTGAGATGCTTGTAGCAATAATTAATGCTATAAATGAGTAAAAATTACATTAATGTTATATTAAAACTTTTAAATATAATACTTTTTTAAGTACGAAAAGTAACTATTACACATGTTGGTCTACTTTAAATATTTTATTAAGATATGTTTTTAATATTGAATGGGGTTCTCCGAAAATACCTTATAGTGTTCTAAGGGTTTCGCAAATCGATACAGTTTGAAAACTATTGCCTAAGGCAAACAATAACAAGACATTTTTATGCATCTTTATGGTTTTCTTTAAAGTTATATATCAGTTTGAATAAAAACATATAACATTAAACAATGCATCACAATTATTTGTAAAATAATTTGTAAAACTATGAATTAAATATATATATATATATATAGTCGGACCTCTATATAACGAAGTCACTAAATCCCGGTAAAAAGTTCATTATATGGAAAATTCGTTATGTAGAGGTTCATCTTTTAATGTACTTTATAAACCACATTAAACAAATTTTAAACTAATAAACATTATATATTAAAAGTAATTATTCACACCTTTTTTAAAATTAATGTATGTTTATTTTATGTACCTTACCCATCAAAAAAGAAAGAAAGGAAAACTGCAAGGAAAACAAGAAAAAAGAATGTCGAAGAATTCACTGTATTTTCAAAATATTAAGAAAATAATTTTATACTAAAATTAATGAATTTTAAGAACATTTTATAATTTAAAGCATACAAGTAATATTAAAAATACATTATTTTCTAATTAGAACACGGAGACACGGGACAACTCCACTGAGGGTGAAAGAGGATATCGAAGATGTTTCTAGAGAACTGGGCAATGGGGATTAAAGGTTGCACTTCTTGGATGAAACGTCCAGAACTCTATTGCTGTCGGCGAGTTAGGATATAATAAAACCAGTTCAAGATTTATGACCACCATAAAATGTGTTAAAGAGAGAATAACTTGGATTTTTTTTTAGAAATACTTTGAAAAAAGGGAAAATAAAAATTGAATCACAAAAGAAAAAGTTCGTTATATAGAAAATGCATTTCGCTATAGAGAGTTATTTTACGAAGAAAATCGTGAAATGCGCAAGGTTCCAGGAAAAAGTTCGCTATATAGAAAAATTCGCAATATAGAGGTTCGACTGTTTATATATATAGTATACAGTCGGATCTCCATTTTACGAACCTGTATTTTACGAACTTTACCTTGGAACCAACCTAAAATGTATATTGAAAGATGAATACCTATTTAACGAATTTTCCACATAACGAGCTTTTTCTCGATTTAGTGGCTTCGTTTAATAGAAGGTCGACTATATATATATATATATATATATATCACACACAACACACACACACACACACACAAGATGAAAACTGTGATAATTTTCTAACTAAAAGCAAGAATATCAATAAATTTTATAAGTCATTCTAATAACAGACGTAACCGAGCGGTGCATTATTTAAGCGTGATTTAAAATAACATAAAAACTGACATTTTTATTGCACGAGTAAATTATCCGTTATCTTCAGCAGAATCTTAAAAGTCGTTTTACCACTCTAATGATGACTGTCATTTTCTAATGGAATGAAAAGAACTATAATTTCGATTGCTTTCTTTTCTAACGTACGTCGATGCAGGTAATTAGAAAAAAAGCAATAATATCATAAATGAGGTGACGTACATTAAAGTAATTACATAACCTCATAAACGTTTAAAGTATGTAATTGTATGTGAAACGTGTATACTAAACGTAAATTGTATACTAAAACGTAATGTGTAATAATTAATATGCTAATATACAAGTGCGAAATTTTGTTGGTGATATCCTAATTTTATTTGTGTAACTTTGTATTCCAAAGTTCAGAAAGAGGAATTTAAAATTTTTATTAAATGTTTGCTTTAAAACAAATCATTTGCACGAAATAAAGTACTTTAACCATTACAACTTTTTATTTGAGGTATTGGAATTATCAAATAAACAAATATTTGAGTAGTACTTTTTTGTTTTTATTAATTATTTCTTACATAGAAATTTAAGTAAGAATAGATACTTTGACTTAACCATTGTATGTACGTTTTTTCATAAAACACATTTTATTATTGGATTTTTATATCCTATAGAAGTCAGAACTCTGAATAAAAACGCGGAGCCAATATTTCATTTGATCTACATATATTGTAATAATTTCAAAATTGTACCTGCTTTCCTTGGGATTAAATGTGGAACAAAAATGAGTTCGAAAACTTCTGAAAATTCCAGATTTTCGACCACTAATGTTTCGTACAATACAAGGTTATTCATAATTCCTTCCAGGGTTTTGAAGTACTATAGTGAAAAAATTAAGACGAATACAATAAAAAAGAAACATTTGAAAGAATACAGAAACAATTCAAGTTTTATTTATATATATTACAGTTGTGAAAGTTTGGACGCGCGCACGGCAAAACAACGTGACAGTCCTGTTCCTACCACACTCTTCTCAACATGGTACTATCAACATTGTTGACAGCACGTATTATTCTTTACGTATAATTCGGAGAAACTTGATATATTACAGAAGACCAAGTTTTCATACTTCTTTTGCCGCGTGATGTAGGAGAACTGCAAGATATTCGATATTTATTAAATAAGATAGGAAAAAATATATTCCATTACATGGGGATAATAGTCTTTGCTGCATAATCCACAAAAGCATAATCCACAAAACCCGTAGCTATAATTTTATCACTGATTACCGAATCGTCGTTGAATACTGGCATCAATTTGTTTACAACACAGAGATGAACCGAAATGCTACTTTTAATCCAACCAAAAAGGAGAGTCTCGAAAACTTCTGTGACTAAACATTTTTCTGGAAATTTCGATTTTCCTTCTCAGCTAACAAAACACCGTGTTTTTACAAAAATAGTTTGTCGTTTCGTCTCTCCTTTCTAGCCGAGTCTTCTTCGGAGCGTAGCGAATAGCCACTAAAAAGATGCTCACGTTTATTTAAAGTACCGGATATAAAGGAAAGGAGTGATTATTTTAGATGCTCCGTTTCTTTTCCCACCGTTTGCATAGAAATGGGGGTGGCCATTTCTGAAGCAGAGACACACACAAAAAAAATTAAGTATCAAAAAACATTAAAATAAAGTCCCCTTCATATAAACGATGCCCGCAAACAGTGCTGAGGAAACTTAAACTCTTTGTATTTATTTAAAACTTTTTTTTATTATTATGTTACTTCCTGTGTGCCCACGTTCAACTCCCCACAACAACAAATTACACAGATACGCATTAGGTGAAGCCGTGGAGTGTTTAAAAAAAGACTTGGCGAAAAACGATGATGCCGTTTTCCCCGTTGTTGCACTAGCCGTTTGTTTTAAATATACAAATTGGCTTGGTTTTCACCTCTTGACACATCTCCGACGAGAGACATCTTAATGTTCCAGTACAAACATTTATGTATGAAGTGGAGTTGAAAAGACACTCGCATTAAAGAAAAGCATTGAAATGGGAAGCTATTTTTCTTTTACTTAACTGAAGCTGACGGACATGAGCTATTTTTCAATAAAAGCGGTAAATTTATTTTAAACCTGTCTCTCAGCCTGGTGAGGTTTTTTTTATACAAATCTTCGGCGAAAAATTGCTATCCCAATTTAATTACATTTTAATATCACATTGGAATAGTATCCAACTAATTTGTTTTGCGTGATACTTAGTTGGTGTGTGTTTTTAATGTCGTTAAGTTAATATATAAAACTGTTTTTTTTTTCCAAAAACTGCTTATTTCATCAAAATATACTCCATTTGCTTCAATACACCTCCGCCATCGAGATTTTAATAGATGTTGGGACGTCTTAGGACTTCTTGAGACCCCAAGCCCTTATGCAACTGTAGGTCCCATCTAGGACCCTTAAAAGTAGACGTAGCATTCGTTTTCAAACACATACGAATGGTAAGCCGAAACAAATAAATGCATATGACTTACAATGACACAAACCAGCTCGACCGACTGCTGCCTTTCGACTAAATGAGTAATGCTGGTCTACTGTGGTAGACCTAAGAAGTGCCTATTTAAGCTCATTTCGGACCCTGGGCGCAGAATATCTACAGGCCCCCCTTGGCGCTGAAGGATCTAAATTTATAACCAGAAAATCTGGTTAAGTCCAGCTTATACTGGCCCCTCCTGGACCCGGACCTCTTGGATAAACCGGCACTGGGCCTAAATCTATACATAGACGATGGACATCACATGAAAATGCAGTCTTTGCACTGTTGACCGTTGACATTTAGTTCGAAATTCCCACTTTTTCAGAGGATTATGTCCAGGAATAACATTTAACCGTTAAAATTATTCGGATCATTTTTTATTGAGCCTGAATCGAGAAGAAGACGAGGCCTTGGCCCAGTTGGCCCATCCCTTAAAACGTTCATAGGAATAGTATCTAAGTCCATGTAACAATTCAAATTTTCTCACGAGGGTTTTTATTCATTTCACAATGGTCTCGAGCTCTCCATGACTTCGCGTGATAATTAATTTTTATTTTATCTGCCTAACGGGAAATAATCACTACTGTATCTCCTTAAAAACTACCACGTTATCGTTTTTAAAACAAGATGATGCAATCTTGCATCATTCACATATTCTGGCAAACCATTAAAGTCTTTACCAGAAATAATATGATTTTTAAAGTTTCCTTTTGACGAAACTTATAACAGTTGAGATCTCCGAAGAGAACAAAGAACGCTTCTTTTTTTTGCTTGGTGAGAGAGAAGTATCATTGTTCTCAGATGTTTGGCCTTTCCCCACGGTTTACTTTGTAGGGAAAAATCACCTGATACCGAAGGTTTTCAAACCAACGTTGTGCTTTTCTATCCTTGACAATATTCTCCCCAAATGCCTGGTTTACATTTCGGGTATCTTTTGCAGCATTATTATCAAGGTATAATAATGAAATTTAAAAAATATAAAAAATTACACTGAAATCGGTTAAATTCTTATCCTTACGAATTTCAAAACAAATAACAAAATCTAACACTTTTAAGGAAATATTTGTTGAAATGTGACTGCGGCAATGGATAGCACAACTGTAAATGAGGTTATGGCCAAAACAAAAGCGAAACCAAAATAAGGAGACAACGTTCACATGTAAAGAAAGTTCAACATTTCATATATGCACCAACCTAATACAAATACATACAGAAAATCGGATTTGTAAAGAGGGCACGGGGCGATTGATGGACACGAGCTATTTTCAATAAAAACAAAAGTTGCGTTTATTTTATCCTTGTTTATTAT
>BMAV01016484.1:148983-275125 GCA_019973955.1 Trichonephila inaurata madagascariensis
AAAAAAATTATTTTGAAGTTATTTAAGGTATCCGACTACTTGCGACAACTTTTTTTTGAAAAAATGAAAATACGGGGATTTTTTTGTGATTTTTAGATTTATTTAGTATATTTTAAGGAAAACATTCTAAAATTGAAAACAGAAAAAAAATTTTATAGCTATTAAAATGGGAAAAAACTGGTGAAAATGTACAAAAAATTACATAAATGGGGCCCGCTCTGTACAAAAATTTTATGAACGAATTATCAATTTTTCAATTTTGATGTGTTTCTTTGTTATTCATGTTTGAAATGACCTTCAGAATAAGAGATATTTTAATTTTTACAAAAACTATATAGAGCACTTTATCTCAGAGACTATGAAATTACTTAAAAAAACACTGATTATATTCACATAAAGGACTCTAAATTTTAAAACAAAAGAGTGATTGATAAATCTGAAGATCAAAACACTTCCATTGTTATACAAAACATACGCAAAAAACTTCAGCAAATTTTTTTCAAAACTTTTTGAGCAATCGCTGTCCCCGTTTGAGTTTTTCGGAAAAAAAACACATTTCGAGTAAAACGCATTTTAAAGTTTGGTATCTTGTGAAAGATTATGGCATCTGCTTTTACTAAAAGGCGTGTTGTTTTTGTTCTAGTGAATGGAAAATAAAAAATTTGGTATTTTTATTAAACTAATAAGATAGCTTATAAAATAAAATCATAAAAATTTTTTTGTCAATTTTGAAAAAAAATCATGATTTTAGGGTAGTCGGATGCCTTTACAGTTGTGGCACTGTTAGAGGAAAGCTCATCCACCACGGCAAGGTCGTACCACACTGGCTGAGAAAAATAGGTTTTTAATTTTTCTTGACTCAAAAATCTACATAAAAAGCAACAATAAAAACGCCAATAATTTTTTATGCCATACGATATCACTCTTTTTCAAGTATATTCATTTTAAATTTGAAGTCGTTCTGAGCAGTGGTTCGTTTTTTACAGCATTTTGAAAACGGAACTTTAATTATAATCACCCTGTATGTTTAGTATTTCTTCTTAAGTATGGAATATGTTTTACAAATGTTTTAACTGAAAAATTATGAGCAATAGCTCCATTTGGGTGACGTCACTTCTTTTAATCTTGCTGTCTGAATTACCATAGGAATGCAGTAAAAATGATTGTAATTGTTAAATAGATTTCTTTTGTAATTAATGAACAAAATTCATAAGCAAATGCTAAGGGTAAATTACTATGTCAGTGCCTTTAATAAAGCTGAAATTTTAGGAGATTTGAGTGTTACTTTTTTTTATTTGAGAAATAAATTATTTTTCATCTAAAGCGTTTTTTTCCCCTTCGTGCCTAAAGAGATAATTTAAAATAACATAAATTTGCGAACTTCCTCGGCTTAATACTCAGCAATGCATATATACATATTACCTAAATTATTACTTTCAAACCACAATTTATTTGACTAGGTGTCATTTTAACATTATACCTCCGCAATCAAGGCATTTTAAGAAATTGTTTAATCTGCAATGGAAGTCACGAACTACAAAAGAAAAGAAAAAAAGAAAAAAACGAATAATAACATAAAGAAAATCATCAACTTTCTCCAAAAAATCTTCATAAACATCTGCCTTCTACAATGTGTATAAAAATCTGGTTTCCCCACAAAAGAAAAAAAAATGGCTAAAGAATAATTCCGATTCTTTGCTGAATACAATTTCATTTCTTCTAAACCACGCCCCTTTTTACGCGCCAACTGGGCACGTTAGACGTGTTATTAATGTCAGTCGTGAAAATTAATGACCAGATCGGATATTGAATCGAAAAACAATGAGGTATTCTGTCTGAAGGGATTAACAGCAACAAAAATGAGTGATATTCCTAAATTAATCGTAATCGACCTCCGCAGATTGGGAAAATTGGACCAGAAAGCCTCGTTAAAAATCCATGTTTCGTTCTCCAATCGAACAACGGCACGCACTGTCTTTAGCTGGGGAGCTCCTCTATTAATATCCCTTTTCCGTGGTCAAGTAGAACTGTTGTCCGAAAGCCCTTTTGAATTGATGGTACGTGGCTCAAAGGGGTTATTACTTTTGAGAAAATTGTTTCTGTGTTTTGCCATACGAGATATCATGCTTGTACTGAACTACATTTCGAAGGAAACACTTTATCTGTATTATGTACTCTGGTTATCTAACCAAAACCTTTTTTAAAAAAGTTATAATATATAATTATTTAAACGGTACCTTAGAATTGTTTGAATATAGACTTTTTAATTTAATATTTCCTTCTTTCAGAATATGCTGGCGTGACTGTAGTTAGTTATTTTTTTAAAATTATTTATTGAATTTCATGTTACATTTTTATGACGACTACAATAAAAAAAAATTTGAACTATAGTCTAGCATCAGAATTAATTACATGCTAAAACATTTAATTATTTTTTTTATTTTGAGGAGGCAAGAGAACCTTTTTAGCACCCGTGCTTATGAGAAATTAAATTACTTTAGGCAACTTTTTGAAAACTGTTAATAATAATAAAAATCATAAAAAATATGAGTTATATCTTTATTAAATTTGAGGGAGGGGTATATAACTCGTTTTTTCGTCTTACGTGGAAGAATGATTATTTTGTTTTATCTATTAGAAATATTTTTTTCTCAATATTTCAAATATTCACACACAAAACTTGTGTATCCAACTGTAAAATAAGTTATTCAAAAAAAGATTTTTCTACTTATTAAATCCAAAGTGTAAAGAAACAGAAGTAATCCATCTCCTATCAAACCGCTATTCATTCATACAGATGGGTATTCAAATATTCATTTTTTTTTTCGTTAATTATGTCTGTATTTATCAATTAATATTTTCCAGAACTGTATTAAGGAGAAACTTTTTGAAATATAAAAAAATGAACTACTTATATATATTTTTATAAACAAAATTTCATTAACGTTATACGTATATAAGTATGAAATTTGAAAGCTATGAAATCAGTTATCCAGAGAAGCATTTTGCGACTTATTAAAAAATCCAAAGAATAAAGAAAACAGAAGTAATCGACACATCTCCTATCAGACGACTATTCATCCGTACAGATAGGTATTCGAATATTAACTTTTTTCGTTAATTATACCCGTATTGATCAATTTATATTTTCAAGAATTATATTGAGGGAAAACTTTGAAAAATAAAAACTGAACTACTTATATATTTTTAATAAACATAACTTCATTAATATTAAGTCTGAAATTCGAAAACACTATAAACTAAGTTATATCCAGGGAAGCAGTTTACTGCTTATTAAATCCAAAGTATAAAGAAACAGAAGTAATCCATCTCTTATCAGATTACTATTCATCCCTACAGATAGGTATTCAAATATTAACTTTTTTCGTTAATTATATATCTGTATTTATCCATCAGTTAATTTATATTGAGGGAAAACTTTGAAAAATAAGAAAACAAACTATCTTTTTCTGTTTAATGAACAAAACTTCATTACCTTTAAGTCTTAAAACTATAAAATAAGTTAACGAGAAGCGTTTACTGCTTATTAAATCCAAAGCATGAAGAGGCAGAAGTAATCCATCTCCTATCAGACCCACAGATGTCTCATTCGGCTTTTTCATTATCATTCTGCTTCCGATATCAATTCCAACGCTGCGAGACAATAACCTAGTAATTCTCACACTAATCACAAAGATCTATCAAACATTTAGACACGGGAGTTAATCAGAGTAGAGTTCCGAGAATCACAAAGCAGTTCCGCCTTAGACCGTGAATCACAGATAGACAACACTTGCTGGGAGTGGAAGTCAGTTTTCCAATACCTTGCCAATCTGAAGAGTTTATTAGTATTCAATAAGCGATCAGTTTGTTTGATCACACTAAGGTTGGGTCCAGCATTACATGGCTATGAATAAATCATGCCTAAATAAAACTCATTCCACTCGACGGAGGAAGTGAACAGAGACATGCCTTTTGAGATGGCGTAGCTAACCATTTATGATTGGCTGTTTAAATTGGATATTTGTTCGTACTGGAAAAGTTCTGCTGTATATTGATTTAATTACGATTCAAAAATTACGATTTGGGCTTAAAGGCTTAGTAATGTAGTTATTCCATAAATTGAAAGGATTGTCTCTCGCGCGTTGTAGTTAAAAAGATCCTCTATTTAATTAAGTCGCCTAAATCCCAAAAAGGTTTGTTATGTGGAAAATTCGTTAAACAGATATGTGCATCTTTCAATGTTCTACTGTATTTTATTCTAAGAAAAAGTTCGTAAGATAGTGAAATTCGCAAAGTAGAGGCTTGTAAAATTAAGGTCCAATTGTATAAATTCCATTTAACGAACTTCTATTTTGCGAACATTTTCCTGAAACCAACCTGGAAAGTACAGCCGGATCTCTCTTGAACGAAGTCTCGAAAATTCCCGAAAAAAGTTCGCTATGTAGAAAATTCGTTAAGTGTAAAGATTAATTAATTAAAGATTAATCTTTCAATTCTTGGTTCCAGGAAAAAGTTCGTAAAATAGAGAATTTCGCAAACTGGAGCTTCGACTGTATATTGAAAGATAAATTTCTATTTAAAGAATTTTCCACATAAAACGAACTTGATTCATGATTTAGTGACTACGTTAAATAGAGGTGCGACTATATATAATTAATGAACGGAATGAATGCGTTAGCTATATTTTACATTTATAAAACTTATAGATAATTAATATTTTTTAAAAAATAACTGTTAATAAATATTATTTTTACTTATAAGCTGAAACATTCTTTAAATAGTTACTTAATTTCAGAAAAATTTGTTCATTTTAAGAAAACTTATCGCTTAAAATAAAGGACAATTAAAAAAAAAAATTTTTTTAATATAAAAATGGCATTCTTGCTTGAAGAAATACAGTGAAAATAATCACTATTCGTTTTCAAGCTAATGATAAATAATATAAACTGTATGAAATAAAAAGAAATGCAGTAAAAAATAAATCTTCAGGTGAATAAAAATTTAAAAATAATATTCGCATTTTTGAAAAATAATAAACACATTCCGATTTTTTCTTATATTAACGTTCTGTTATAAAGAAAACATTTTTTTTTGTTGGAAGCCAATTTAAGTCTTATTTTTCTGATAGTGAGATTAATAACGAGTTGATATATTTAAAAAAAAAATTGTTCAATTTCATAAACAGTATTACAAAACTTCTCACTTAGCGCAAATTACCACACAAACAAGTCTTAAATTTTTTTAACGCGATCCATACTTATTAAAAGAAATAAACTTTGCCCTTTGAGAAAACTCTTCATAAATATCTTATCTTTTAGTTACTCTTTGTTATTGAAACAGAATTTTCCAGATCATCCCAACTAATCTCCAATCAAACAGAAAAAAAAAAAAAAAAAAAAAAAACACTAAAAGACTTTCTAAACCTTTCGATGCTATATTTTGTGTAATATAATTACAGAGATCCTCCGATAAAAATTATATTTAATAACTCGCCGATATTCGTCAATTAAAAATTAACTAAACATCAAACCCCAGGTGTTCCATAGATGTTACAGATGTGTATCGTATTTTCCATTTTTTTCCCAAATCGGTCCATTCTTACACGACAGTGATTTGCCATCTTTTTATCTACCAAATTAAATTTGCCCTACCTCTATCAATCAAACGCAATGGACTTGCATAAAATATTATTCGGCGCGTCTTTTGTTTGTTTTTTGTCTGCCTCTTTTAGCACCCGAGCTATTATTACCGACCTGGGCATTCTTGACCAATGATAAGGTCATTAATAATTTCGTCTGCAAGCCCCCGGCGGTTCCGTAGGGTCCGCGGAACGCATTGCAGCAGGAAGACAAGACTTCCCCTTGTTCACATTCTACAGTGTAATGGATAGGATAGTTTGGGACTCCGGCCTTTTGTTTTATTAATAACGCTTTTTTTTCAGCTTCTGCCATTTCTTTATGTTTTCTTTAATCATCATCGGTGTTCCAAGCTTCCAGTTTTCCCCCAGTCAGGTCATTACCGTCGGGCCCAAGGGGCAACAATTGGCCGTTTGACGTTGTTCGAATTGTTTTCGGCGGGGTGGTTTGTGTTCTGAAGATGCCCTTTTGTCTGCTAATAATTGCCCTTTGTATTACTCTGTAATGTTTTTCTGTGAGACGCTCTTTTGTGAAACTGAGATGATTGTTAAACTGTCCGAGCTGCTTGTGAACAACAATCATCTCGACCATTACTACAGTCAGGGGTTGATATTTAGAGCGAAACAGTGGATATCGCGTGTTAAAATTGCTCGCTGTACTTTGACCCTTAAGATTGCCGTTGTTACCTCCCGTACATAAATGGTACCTCTTGGACTGAGCAAGAATAAAATTGCACATATGTAAGGAATAATTTTTTTTTACAATTTTTAATGAACTATTATTTATTCATACTTTAAGTTATATAAGATATTCGTTTGGGAAAGGATAAAAAAGAAAACTTTCATAGATTGCCCCTCTGGCTCTATGGTACCGATCATAATGTGGAATAGAAAAAAAATATAATTACATTATTGGTTTGTACCAAATTTTATCGATTGAATCTTACTATCTGTTATTGAACGATATTATTTATGTTTTAACTATTTATTACGAAACTATATATATATTTTTAATATTAAAATAGGCATCTAACTTATACATTAAAAACTTTATAGTACTTGTTTTGATCACTACTTTCATACAGTCATATAGCTCTTTAAATGCAAACTGATTTAAAATATTTTTATTAAATGTCTCAAACTAATAGATAAAATACTTTAGAAAACTTATAATATAGTGTACATATGTAAGTTATTCAGTGCTTTTTAATAACAGCTCTATTGAAATATAATTTACTTGTTAATTATAGTAATGGAGTGATAATAGCATTATTATATTAATTTCTCATGATAATCTCTGCTCGTAGATATTTCTTAAAGTTCTGGAGACTCTTATAATATAAATATTTATAATTATGTACTTGTTTTTAATATTTTTAATGGGTGAATTTCTCAAAAAAAAATACTGTTTTTTTTAATAGCTTTTTTTGAATCAAATTGCTGCTCATATGTAGAATTCCATTTCTCTGGTTTATTTCTTAAATAAAAAAATAGTTATTTAACACAGGGTTTAGATTCATGCATTTATAAAAACTTTGCTATATTTCTTTATAAAAAATCTGTAAGGTTTCATAAATGAAATTGATATTAAATATCTAAAAAAATTTACCCTATAATCCGGCGTATAACGCGCACCTATACTTTCAAGCTGCATTTTTTAATTTTTAGGTATAATTGCCGTATAACGCACCCCCCCCTTTTTTTTACGAAGAAATCTTAAATGTTAATATGCAATGCTCTTGTACTTTGAAGCCATTTATTCAAGGCATTATCCCAAACTTTTGAAAAAAATAGTGTACTTCTAGAACTACACTGGTGTGCAAAACTTAAGCAACAGGTGGGTTTATTGCCATAACTTCACGAAAAATCATCTGAGAGACATGAAATTCTGAAATGAGGGAGAGTATTATGTACGTAAAGGATGACGAAAGCTTCGGCGCTGAAAAAGGAACACAACGCATACGGTATGGAATCAAACAAAAACAAGCTTTATTGAACGCATAGTATCGTGACTCATGATTGTCTATCCAACAGGAAGAACAACAAGCAGATGTTCCTTAATATGGTATATGCCCTCCCCTTACTACAATGGTTGCTTTGCACCGTCTCCGCATACTCAGAACCAGCTGGTGCAACATTTCTTGAGGTAGGAGTGCCCATTCCTCAATCAACATCTGTTTGAGTTGTTGGTTGTACTCCGGATGATGTGAGCGTGTGGCAATACGTCTCCCCAAAGCATCCCACACATGTTCGATGGGATTTAAATCTGGGGAGCAAGCTGGCCAATCCATTCGAGTGATATCTTCACTTTCCAGCAGCTCCTCAACAGCAAGAGTGCGATGTGGCAGTGCATTGTCATCCATAAAGATGAAGTCTGGGCCAATGGCACCTCGGAAAAGATGCAGATGGGGAAGAAGTACCTCCTCACAATAGCGATCCCCGGTTACAGACCCTCTGTCGAAAATGGGAAGCTCAATTCTGCCGTTCAGCATAATGCCAACCCAGACAGGAACTCCAGGACCACCGTTAACGATGTCTTTCCTTGATGTTACTGGGATAAAACCGGGTCCCGATCTCTCTCCAAATCAAAACGCGTTGAGAATCGCTTCTGGTACTGAACCGACTCTCATCCGTAAAGAGAACACGACTCCATTGATCAGTTGTCCAGTTTTTGTGCTCTCTGTCCCACTGTAAACGGTGGCTTCGGTGGCCATCTTTCAACGGGAGGCAGCGTTCAGGACGGCGGGTGAACAGGCCCCTTTGTGAAGGCGTCTGGCCACAGTAAACCGCTACACTTGTCGACCTGTTGCTGTACAGAGTTTCTGAGCAATGGCGCTTGCTGAGTGCTGTCGAACTTTTTCGCCTGCAGGATGATATATCGGTCATCCCTCGCAGTTGTCGTCCTCGGGCGGCCACACCAACCTTTCTAACAGCTGTACCTGTGGTTTGGAACGCTTCCAAGCGCGCGAAACGACACTTTTGTTGATTCCGAACTCTGCAGCTACACTGGTGACAGTACGCCCTCCTCCAGCTTTCTGATCATTCTTCCACGTGTGAAGTCATCCAGATGATTTCTTCTAGCCATATTTCACGAACTGACTCACTGGCACTTGCAGAGAATATGGTGAATTGCGTCTCCGTCCTTCATTTCATTCTACTGTTGAGCAGCGCGCGCCGACATCACGCGTTTTGCGTACGCTCACATCGCTTCTGACGTTTTGTTCCTGATATTTGCATACGCATGACGTTTCTACTGACTTACGTGTTCCCTCTACTGATCTCCAGACCTCCTTTTCTGCAATTTCATGGCTATCTGCTAAATTTTTACATTGTTGCTTAAGTTTTGCACACCAGTGTACAATTCTCTCTTTTAGTTGATAAGGCATTTCATTTCTTTTAAACAAACAGTATTTCGATATGTGTAGAAGTAGTTTTTTTTTTTTATTTTCATCTCTTTTGTTTTTTTTAAGGCTATCGTTTTTATACCCGGTGTATAATGCGCACTCTTAAATTTCGGTCTTATTTTTTGTGTTAAAAGTGTGCGTTACACGCCGGATTTTACGGTACTTAAATATCTTGTTTTTGTTCTTATAATAAATTAAAAATGTAAATTTATTACATACTATAATTATATAAAAGTTCAATAATTTGCATGCTTATTCAAAAAAAAAAGCGTGAAAATCATTCGAATTACAAATGATTTTGTCTTTTGATCGCGATTATTAAAATGAGCATCTGAATGTACTAAAATATATTTTTTCAAATATTATTCTGAATGAAAATCTTCAAGTTAACTCTGCTTTAACGCATTTTTTATAAAAATTTACATTTATTCATCTTTTTTTTTTATTTTAAGTGAAATATGATGCATTCTTTTTAGAACCTTTTTTTTTTGTTATTTTTTACATTTGACTCTTTTTTAACAGACTTTTAGTAAGAAAAGAGCTTATATATGAATTTCATTTAGAATTTAACTTCCCTAAAAATTTTAATAGGGATTGAAACAATTTTAAATGATAAGTATTTGATTATTCTATTTCTTAACGATTCAACTACCATAAGAAATATTTACGGCTAATAAATTTCAGAATCCTCTGTACTGCAACAATTATTTTTTTGTGTTTGTAGTGTTGTAATTTTTTTAATTAATAAAAGGGGTTCTTGTTTGGTTAACTTATAACTAATTTTAATTCGTAAATTCTTGCAATTTTTAAAATTTCGGACAAATTAAATCTAAACATTTAAATCATTATTTAACTAAAACGCATAATTTCATGTCCAACGCTACTTGAATATTTGAAGCAAGTATTTGTATTTTTATACTAAGCATTTCCTTTATTTTTAATCTACACGAAAAGTTATGTACAATACACACGATAAAACTGCTTATTATTCCATCAACACTTAGTTTATATCTTTGATCTCTGCGTGTTGTAATCTTTCGTCCGTCACCATTCATTGATAACTTCTAGTGATATGAATCATGCTGAATAAGAGTAAAAAATATATCACTGATATGAATCAGTAACAAAATATTTCTCTCTATATATTTTTTTAATTTTGTAGGATGATAAAAACTGTCTAAACAAAGCTTTTTAATTCTATCATATCAAAGGAATCGAAATTTTTTCCGATTTCGAGGAAAAATTATTACATTACAGACTCGCACACAAAATTACTATTTTACAGAAATTTTGTAATACAATACGGAAAGGGAGATGAATTTTTTAAAAATGAAATTGAATTTTAAAATAAAGTCTAATCGGGACAATATTAAAACTGTTTTGTGTATTAGGATGCCCGAAAGTTAGCCAAGGAAAAAATTAAATTATTCAAATATCATCACAAGTACTTCACGCATAATTTTAATCTGACTCGGGAATTTTTTGAATTCTTGTTAAAATTTAAACTAAGCACACACATTATTCGATGAATTTATAAGTATTTTATATTTTTCGTATTGAATTTCTTAACATCTACGGGCTGAAGAGAAATTAAATGTAATGCTAAACACAGTGCAGTGCTTCTCAAACTTTCAATATACGCGACCCACTATTCAATCATTTTCATCGCGCCCCCCTCCATACAATAACAATGTATTGAATTCAATCATACTATACTTTGACACTAAAGCTACAACACGACTTTAACCTCTTATGCCACCGACGTATAAATACGTCTCGCTCAGCCAAAGCTTTAATTTTCTGGACGTATATATACGTATTTCCGAAGTATGATCTTTTCTGTGCTGTACTATTCATAAAATTATTCCAAGGGCTTTGGAATGTTATAAAAGGAACTTGACAGGATTTGCGAAAATTTATTTCAGAGGATTTGTTTATTTATTCCTTTTCTTCTCCCCCTCAAAAAAAATCAAAATACGCTCATCTACGTGGTAAACAGTGGCATTGGGGAGCGAATCACCTAACTTTTAATCGGCAGTTAAAGAATTAATTATAAACCGTACAAATTATTAAGATAAGTGTTAATACAAGACCATGGAATCACTGATAATTATCAAACTTGTTCTTAACTTAGAATTGTTAAATTAATAATAAATATACATTGTACACACACACACACACAGTGCTGATACATTTATAAGTGTATTATATCAGTGTAAATGTGTATTCTATATTTTATTATATCATAAAGTATTTTGTTTGTTTACTTTCAGAAAATTAAAATTTTTTAATAATCTTTTGTTTTCGACTTTTCAATATGCTCGCGCCCCCTGTAGACTTATCACGCCCCCAGTTTGAGAAATGCTGACATAGTGATAAAACTATATAGCAATCGGTTCACTTTTTAATCAAATTTAATACCGTTATCCCTATCTGCAAGAATATTCCCTGGCGATCCCCTCTGTATTTGCGTAATATTAGAGGAAAAGTTATAACTCTTTGTGAAGAAGAAAAGCACCCTAATACTAATTTAATTTATTGCATTTCTAAAATTCTTCCTATTTGCCCACGACGAGCAGAGATTTGACTTATTACCCACTTATCCCATGTTATCTGACTCGTCTATCTTCTTATTTTCGATAAGTATTAGGATAACATGTCTGCTTTGCATTTGAACCGCATTTTTATCCTTACTAAAGCTGTAGAAATAAAAATCATCTTTCATCAATGAAATTTATAGATCATTATTAACATTAATTTAACATTTGTCCTTTTCTTAATTAGTTGGTTTCCCCTTAGAAGTGAAGGAGGGGGTGTTTATTAACGTCACACTATGAAGTAATATGAGGGCTATTAGGGTTGGACCTCAAAATTTTGAGCCTCGGTGTCGAGGATGGCACTTGAGCTGACCCTCCCTTCTCTAAACTTCCACAGTACACCATTTGGAGGACTTAGTGCCACGACAAATTTAACGTGCATCAGCACTTCTACAAGGCTGGTCTTCTGTGGGGCTAAGGTTCAAACCCTTGACATGTCGGCCACGTGTCTGTGACCATTAATACCCCCCCCACACACACACTTGGCTTCCACGACCACCCAGTGGCGTAACGGAGAATATTAAGGCTCCCCTACAAAGTCAGGTTTTGCTTTCAATGTTTTATAAGTTGGTTAAATATGTATTTGGTCAATCAGGCTTTGGGTTCTCTAAAATTCTGGGCCTTTCCGCGATGCGAGAGTGTACGTTACGCCACTGCGACCACCCCTGGGAGTAAGTAAGCTCGATTATGGAGAAATTAAGTCTAGAGCTTTTTTCCTGCCAGTGTGTATATTGCATTTATACGTATTTACTATATACTTTTCAAACTTCTAGTTTAGGAAAGTTGTGCGAATGCACAATTTTACATTTTAGTTCAATATTTATTTTATATTTATATGAATTAAAATCTAGGGTATGTGATATTTAAAAAAAAAGAGAAAATGTATTTAAAAAATGAATCGATACACAGTTTTAAAAGATGTTACTTTTTCTTTTTTTTCTCCCAAAAAAAAAAAATTTGCACATAAAATTTTAAATTGGGCCCCTTAGCCGCAGACAGGCCCGAAGCCAAAACTCGAACCATCTCACTTTTCAGCACCCAAAGCGAGAAATTATCAGCGCGAACATATTTCACTTAACGGGTCAGCATTAAGCCATCCCCGCACTTTAAAACAGTGCGAGGACAAAGAAAATTAAAGGCGGGGTAAATTTGGGCCGCAGCTTCTTTTTGCCCCTTTCCCTTAACGACCGCCATTACCTTCCCCGTAATGAGCCCAGATTACACTGTACGTGGCAGGGCGTGCTTTTGCGCAAACAATGCCCACTCGACGGCTTTGTTGGCCCTCATCATCCAACGTTTGCGCAAGGCTATTGTTGATGAATAAGTAATGGGTTACGTGTGAAGAAAAAGTGGAATCCCAGCTTTAAATAGGCACGACCCGGGGAGATAATTCATTGACTAAAAGAAGGTATCACTCTGTGGATGCTGACGATAAGATTACTGGAAAATTTTCCGCGGGGGGTTCGGGAAATGGGGCATACATTGCGGTAAGGGAAACCCTTTTGGGTGGAGTTCTGATTTCTTTGAATTAGATTTCATACTCACGAATGTCATTACTTATATATATAACACTTTTATTTTTCAAGAGAATAGAGTTGGGAAATGTATATATGTAATTTATTTTTTATTTTATTTCTTTTGTGTGTGGGAAAAGAAATTTAAAAACTGATTTAATATGGATATGAAAAATATATTTAGGTAATTATTATAAGGTAGAAGTAAATTTTTATTTCTTTAATCCCTTACAGGGGCATAGCTACTGACATATAAGCCGTATCAATGATACGGGGCCCCAACATGCTTAAGCAAAAGTTTTTTTCGAATTCACCACTGGAAGTGATTTTGAAAAAAGCTAAAAAATGGATAATAGTTAAAAAGTGTCATTTAAATTTAGTGTATATAAAATTGTTTATAAAGAATAATTTTTACAAAAAAAAAAAATTATTTAAGTAAAAAATTTGACAAAAAAGAACATAGAATGAACCATTTTCAAAAAAATTTTTGTGAAAAAAAACTTTTTATTCTAATAATATTTTGCCTGGGTTTTAAAAACCTTTTGTACAGAGTCTCAACCAGAATTTTTGTTATACTTAAAGGGGGTTTTTCCCTGTTTTTTTCCCAAAAGGGGAGAAATTTTAAGAAAAAACCCCCGATAATTATTTCAATGGTTAACTCTGAAAATAATATGAATTTTTCAAACATCAATAGTTTAGCTGCTTTAAAAAGGTCTGAGCTTTTATATACAGGCAAAATATTATTATAATAAAACATTTTTTTACGAAAGGAGGACATTTTTGAAAAAAAAGTTATTCTAAGTTAATTTTATCCGAAATATTGTATTTAAATAATTTTTTGTCAAAAAAGTTTTAAAAAATTTTTATATGTATTCTAATCTAATGGCACTAAATATCATGAAAAAATTTTCCATTGATGTGCTTTTTAAAACCGGGTTTCCCAACATAGTCGGAGACCTTAAGGCAGCCCCCAAAAAGAGTTCCCATAGGAATTTTAATACAGGGCCCACTCAAGACCAGCTACTCCAGTGATCACTTAACTATCGTAAAAAGGTTATGCGATTCGCTCCCCAGTGCCACTGTTTTTAATACAAGCTAGTGTTGTTATACGGTGTATTGGGGGAAAGAGAGGCAAATCCTGCTCTGAAAGTCACTTTATTGCGTCCCAAAGCCTCGGAAAAAGATTTGCTGATAGCAACGCAAAGCAAAGGATAGTACTTCGGTAAAACGTATACTTGTATATACGCCAGGGGCCATTAATGCACCTGCTGAGCGAAGTATATACGGTAATTAAAGGGTTAAATACTCATTTTCACTTATTTATGGCCTTTCTTGCCGAAAGGTGAAATGAAGGAAAACGATTTCACATAAAAAGAAACTCCATTTCTGATTACTATATTTTTATTTTGGTATCATACAGGAAAGTTACATATTTTCAAACAATTTTCATTCATGTTTAAATCAACGATATATTCATAACGTGGTCAATGACGTCTTAAGACTTCTTGAGGCCCTGGCTCCTATGCGAAAGTAGGCCTCACTTGCGACCCATTCATATACATAGTATGTAGCATCTTGTCAAATATTAAAAAAACGAAATCCATATAAAAATAAATGTACGTAGCTCACAGTTTCACAGACCTAGTTACAAACTTACCCAACCAACTGCCGTTTTTTGATTAAATCATGGTATATGGTAACAGGCATAGGCCTAGACACGGGCACGACTTAATAATCCAGTCTTGCATAATAATCCAATCGGAGAATATTCCCTTGAATACATTTGGTGGTTAAAATTAAAATTATTAGGAGCATGATCTTATTAAGGCCAAGTCAAGAACGAGACGTGGCCCTTTCGAAGCCTAGGCCATTGTGGCTGGGGCCAATTGTCCCATGCCTTAAAACGTCCCTCCACACAATACGTTTTATATATATATTTCGACCTCTTCTTTATATATGGAATAGTGTGGATATAAAGAGCTATTCATTCTTTATATTCCTTTTTTTATATGGGCTTCATCGATTAGACTTCATTTTTCCTAAGTTAAATAAGTTGCAACAACATAAAAAGTGCAATGATCTATCGTGATTACGATATAAAATCGATTTTTCCTCCAGGCTTACTTAGAATAGTCTTAAATATATATAAGATTAGAAGATGTAATTCACTTCAGATTTTTGTATATTTATTAAAAACTTCAAGGAAATGAACGTTGGTTCATTAAAAGTAGACCAAATTAAGCAACAAAAATAAAAGCGAACTTAATATTTTTATTAGTTAAATAGTGAAAATTATTATTGTATTTTTCAAATGTTTAACACGTATTACTTTTAAAGGAGAGTTTCTTGTATTACAAAGAAACAAGCATTCATATAAAACATTTTTGATTTAGAAAAAAAAAAATAATAACAATAATAATTTTTGTTCTGTGTAAAAACAATTGTCAATCTTTTAGCAAATTTGCTATAAGAATCTCGTACAGAAGTTTGTTTCAGTATATTTTATTGAGAAATATATCGTGAAACTTTTCGGAAAGCGTGTTAAACATTTTATTTTTATTTAAACTTTGGTTGTTTATAAATATTATCTTCCGGAATCCATAAACCATTTCACATCTAATAAAAATATCAAAAATTAAATTTAAGGAATTAAATCAAAAGGTAGTATCAGAAAATTTATTAAAAAGAAAAATAACCACTATAAAATCATTCACGTTAAGCTTCAGGATAATTTTCTGTGTTTCACGAATGTTTCTTACTTATTTTTAAGTAGATTAGTTATGCTTTCATAAAGAAAGTCCGCGTTTTTTTTTAATAAAGAGATATGTTTCTTCGTGGACAAACTTATTTTTGGTCTTTGTTTATGTTAGAGGGGAAATGCTATGTTTTAGAGCGTCATTTTGACCTTTTGCCAGATATGAATCATAGAAATATCCTCAAACGGAGATCAGTTTTTTTTGCCTGTGACAAGGAACTATTCTTGTAAATTTAGAAAGAGATTTTGGACTCAGATTTTATGTTGTTATCCTATTATTTATTTACATTTTTATTGAACGAAAAAATAATATTTTTCAGTATTATGATTAGAATTCGAATGGTGATTAGAATCAGATTCCAATTAAGTCATAAAAAAGTATCATAAGCCACAATTTCTAATGTTTTAATCATTTGTCAATTCTATTGATGGTTATGGTTAGGTATTATATACAGTCGGATCTCGATTTTGAATGAATTTCGCGATTTACCGAACTTTTCTCTTTCCCTGATGAAAAATGGAGACTAAAACCCCTATTTAGTGAATAAAGGGCCCCCTTTAAAGAATTATATTAACAGCTGAAAAATGTTTTTTATTAGTTTGAGTTAGAAAAAAATCGATTTTTTTTTCAAATGACAACCTTTTTGTCCGGAACAGAAAAAAGATTTGTCTTTCGTGTCTATGCAACGGGAAAGGGGGTAGAGCGGGGTGGGGGACTTTTCCCGGGACGCGGGCTTCCAATTTTTCAAGTTGTTGCGGTCCACCCGGTTTTATAGAACACGCAAAGGGAGGGGGTCCCCTCCGGACCCTCCTCATAGCCTGATTTTTTTTCACGACATTATAATCCCATGCAAAAGAACGAACAATGTAATTAAGTATTTGGTACTAGTATTTTTTTTTAATTTAAAGTTTAAATTTTTTATTCAGTAAATTTTTTTTTGTTTTTTGTTCCCACAATCGACAAAATAAAAAAAATTTGTTTTTCCGATTGGGGGGGAAGAATGGATAGACCTTTGACCCTCCCCCTTTTTGAAAAAATTTTGTATGAACCACTGCCCCAAAGTCGTAGGGTGTGGGATTATAAGAAAAAAAGGGTTAATTTAATTTAAAAAAAAATACAGAATATATAATTACTTTTGTAACAACTCTCTTAAAACCCCGTTCAGACCAAAACGCAAGATAGACAAACATAATAATAATAGCCACAAATATAATATCAGATGTATTTATTATGAAGGAATTCTCTCTCTCTCAAAGTACATTAAAATATAAAACATTTTTATCTAAAGTTAGTTTTCATTGTTATAGCCAGTAGAAGACTTTCTCTCTGTCAGCCAATCTTAAATTTTTCTGTACAAAATTACTCCGCTAAAATCTTCGGGGGGTCACCCCAAAATGTTTGGTGGTCCACTGATCGTCGCGATCGACTTGCCCCCCCCGGGTGTAGAGCATTATAGACTTTACTATGAAAATGAGTCATATAAACTTTGTGTGAGTTTTGAATAGGACAGTAAACTCCTTTCTTATCTCATCCCACTACACAACGCAGGAGATGTTTTCGGATTTTAACAAATTTTTCATATGATGGCAGATTGCTTATCTATGGAACTGAAATTCAGAAAATTGTTGATTTGTCGGATCCAATAAATAGCGATTCTGATGGAGAAATTGCTAATAAAACTCTTGTCAAAACTGTTACATTTTCTAATACCTTACATTATTTGGAAACTGTGAAAACATACCTTATGCAGCAGAATGTAAATAATGCAGTATTCCTTCATTCCCAAAAAATCAAAAGAACTCTTTCAAGTCAGGGAAACACAAAGATTTTCTCAAGTCCCCCTGGAAGCATTTGGGTTGGAAAAAAACTGTTTCTTCCTGGGAAAACCGAATTCTTGGGTTCGCCTAAAAACTTTGTGGACTGGTTTTTTCCCACCATTTATCAACGGGTTTGATGTAAAATTTTTTTCTGATTTGTTTTCCCAGATTCTAACAGGACATGCAAATGTTAATAGCTATTTATCAGATTTAATTTTTGGTGTGATATTTGTTCTTGTGGTCAGGTTGCTGAAAATGTGGAACATGTATTGAAACTTTATTTCAAAGAAAAATTTTTTGAAAGGAGTTGAAACGCTTGGTATTTCCTGGGCCCCCTGTTTTGTCTTTGTTGGTCAAATGTACTGGGGGCTAAATGTCGTAAGAAAATTTGCTTACTGTATAGATTTTAAAGTTTTAATATATTGGTACCTCCTTTTTTTTTATTTGAGTATTTCCCTTTCCTTTTTTTTTTTTGTTTTGTCTTGTTTGTTCCCCCTTTTCCCCCCAATTTTTTTTTTTTTTGATTTGAGTTAAATTCGTCTGTAAAACCTCATGTTATGCATTGCGGAGCATGAGGAGTTTTGCAAATAAATTAAATAATAAAAAAAACATCTATTAGTCAGTATTTTATAATTTCCGTTTAACTGGGACATAATAATTCACTAATGGTATTTTAAACTCTTGAATAAAAAGTGCGTTATTTCTTACTATGGTTATGTTTTGTGTAGTTGATTTTTGTAGAATTTCCAAAAGGTAAGAGCAAAAAAATTGTATACATTTAATTGCGAATTCATATCTAAGATTTGGTATTTAAAAAGAATTGAAGACAGAAATATTGAATTATTTTGATACAGGGAGGGAATTTAGCATGAGTTTTGCTTTTACAACTTTTTTTCTATTTAAATGTATTTTTAAGCATTTCTAATAAAAGCTATTTCTAATAATGCTATATTACTACAATATAGAGATATTAGAAGGGTTATTTAATATCCTTATACAGCTTTTCAGCTTCCCCACCCACCGCTGATTAGTCTAAAAGCTTTGAGCTATATTATCAAGATAATTGTTCTAAACTTTTTTATTTTTATTTTAAATTACTGAAAATTTCATCATTCTAAATATCATTATCATGGCAATCGCTAATGAATCGCTATTTCTGTTTACATAAAAATCTTTTCCCTAAAATTAATCAGTTTACAAAATTTACGTATTTTTGACACATTTCCTAAAATGAGACATTCCGTAAGTATATAAGAGTATAGTCTTTTGTCCCTTAAATTTTTTCGAATTTAGGTTTCTCTAATTTTATTTTTTAATTTTGTTTTGTTCAATATATTTATTTTTTTTATTTTTATTTTTTACATTTTGGGATACAAAAATTTTTCCCAAATTTTTTGTTTAATAAGAGTTATTCTGTCACAAACCCCGAACAAAGAATAACTAATTCTAAACCTCCAGGTCTTTAACAATTTAAACCAGTATTTAGATTTTTGATACTAAAAACAAATATTTTCTGTAAAATTCCAATGATATTGCGCTGCTGCCAGGGTAGTGGTCTTGAACTCGAAGTTTGCGTTACTCCTGTGCTGTTGTAGGTTGAGCCCAATGGTTACTTATCGCTTAAAAGGTCTAAAGCACTTTCACTTTGTCGAAATCCATAGCCCCAATATCATTTTTTCAACTTTTGACGAAACGACAATGCCAAATGGGGAACGGAGAATAAATGGGGCCCCGCAAAGGTTGGGGGTTTGGCCCCAAACTGGGTCTTTCAAAAGATTAAAACCTAACGATTGAGCCCCTAAACCTGGACCCCCCCCCAGCGGTTGGGAGGGGGTTAAAATTTGTTACGTCACTAACAGGGCACAATATTGCGGAAGAAAGGAAAAAAAACTTAGTCGGGCTGATTCGAAACCGAAAGCGGATTCACTACTCAGTACTTACTTATCAATAATAATCGCTATTGGTAATTTATATTGTAGAAAAATAATTTTGAGTCCAAAATCAGAGAGCTAACCATAATTAAATCGTTTTCTAATTTTTCAAAAATTCAACCCCTTTACTACAATATTAAATTTTGAAATTTATGTTTCAATTCTTTCCCCTAATCTCCCTACCATAGAACATCTTTCCTGCATAGGTGGGTTCCGATTAATAATTTAGTTTTTCTCCATAGAACCGCGATTCACCCTAGTACATATAAACATACAAATAGCTTTCATGCTATATCTATAACAGTTTTCAAATATTCTAACAACAAAATTGATGAAAAAACCTCAATAATATACCTGTTCTTCCAAAACCATACAAAATATTTTTTTCTCATCCAACTCATTTAGTGTCCTCTCATTTAGTGTCACTTAGATTAGAATACATGTATAAAATTGTTTTAAGGACATTTTGACAAAAAAATTTATTTAAATACAATATTTCGGCAAAAAATTAACTTTGAATAACATTTTTTCAAAATGTTCTCCTTTTGTGAAAAATGCTTCTATTATTGTAATAACATTTTGCCTGTATTTAAGCTCAGACCTCTGTACAGAGCTCAGCTTCTGATTTTGAAAAATTCACATTGTGCAGAGTTACAACCCATTGAAATAATTATCGGCGTTTTTTTCTTAAAATTTCTCCCCTCTGCTGTCGTAAAACATGGATAAACCTAAGATATATTTCAAAAATTCTAGTGGAGCCTCTGTACAGAGGTCTGAGCTATAGACAGGCAAAACATTATTATAATAAAAGCATTTTTCACAAAAGGAGAATATTTTGGTCATTCTATGTTCATTTTTTGTCAAAATATTGTACTTAATTAAATTTTTTATTGTAATACTATTCTTAAAACAATTTTATACATGTATTCTAATCTAAGTGACGCTAAATATCATAAATATTATCCATTTACACGCTTTTGCAAAATCACGGTTCCGAACGTAGTCGGATGCCTTAAGTACATCGCTGCAATAAGAAACACCACTGAGAGAGTAGTGAGATCTGTATAATTTCCCCAGAAAGTTTCCACCACCTCCTCTGGATAGCTTCATCATCCAAAATCACCTTATTAAGGCTCGGAATCGTGACCTACGGTGCTACAGTAGCATCGCCTACTCGATAAGCGACCCGCTACCAGGCAGCAGCATATTCAACAGCGTTATTTTCCCCTTGATAAATAGCTTCTAATTGTTTACATACCCTCCTATGTTTTCCCCTACAGCTTGATTTTCATTTGCTTCCTCTTCTACTTTATCCATGCAGCTCATTACGATGTTTTTGTTTTCTTAGGTAAGTGGAATTTTTCGCACGCTTCTCGTCAAGAACAAAGGGGGCTTGGAGGCGGTTATAGATCACTTCTTTCAACCACCCCCCACTCCCCTGCCTCTGCTCCGGAGGGTGTGCGAGTGGAAGACGATTTCCTCAGGTAATGGAAACAGTTCTTGCAGGCACGATAAAATAACGTATCGTTTGTTTAAGAAAAACGAAGTCGTTTTTTTTTTTTTATTGTTGTTTGTTTTAAAAGGGTTGTAAAATAGTTTCTTAATGCTGTTTTCGCCGTATGTACGAGAGCGTGAACTTGACGCGGAGCACATTTTCGGACAGAAAAAAATGCTTCAATTTTTATGAAAATTTGTGACATTGTAGCTCATGCATTTGTTTATAATATAGAGTTTTTAAAATTTCAAAATTATTTCATAAATAATTAGTTTTTCCTTTGAACTTTTAAAAGGATAGCTCATTTAGCATTGCGGTATAGGGGAAAAAAAAATGCGAAACACATTTTATAAAAGAAAAAAATGTGTTAAAACTTCGTATAAAATGAGTAGTTTGATAAAATAAGTGATTCTCTAAGGATAGTAGATCAGAATATAATATTAAAGTTGAGTCATACCTTATCTGAAAAAGATTCGGAATTTGGTCCCTATTCTTTAACATTAGCCGAAGACAGCCTTAAATTCTTTTTTTGTGTGTGTGTGCTCGAAGCATGCATCTAAAATGTCTTAGAATATGTTAATTTTTTTATTTAATGTTGTTTTGTAGTAAAATTAATTTTATTGTAATCCGTTTTATAACTATTGTATATCAATAGGATCCTTTGTAAACTATTGTTAAATAATAGATGTTTATATGTCCTCATTAATAATTTTTTTTTTTCATTTCAAAATTTTCTGTATTATTTAATGTTTTATGGTAACCAAGTGATCGTACCGCCTCCATTTTAGAGTATCATTGTTAAAATTTATCTTTGTTTTACACCATGATGTTTCTATAACATTTTAATCTTTTAAAAGTATATGATTACTCGGATATCCAGGGTTATGTATAATTCCCTCCAATGCTTCGAAGCGCTATAGTAAAAAAAAACCTAAGACAAATACAACAAAAAAGAATATTTGAAAGAATACATAAACAATTCAAGTGTAAATTTACATACCTTACTGGTGTCTTCTATGTGGGAAACCTTGATTACACGACAACATTGGCGCAGAAAATTGGCACAAGTCCACCTTCTCGTATCATACCCAAATCGCCGCCAAACATATTCATTTGATTTTGTCGATTTGAGGAATAAAAAGGAGTAAAAAGTAAATTATTGAATTAATAATGAACGTTAATTAATAAAATAAATTGCCTTAACAACAAATAATTAAATTTTACATAAAATATATGTATAGGATCATCATCAATTGAAAAAAATTCAAGGGCTATGGGGGGAGTCCGTACTCGTGGACCGCCCCACCTCCCTCCTTTGTGCGTCACTGCATGACATACATCAATGCAATAGTACAGTTCCTGCCACACTTTACTCAACATGGTTCTTTCAAAGTTATCTTGTTGTTGTTGCTAATGCCACCTGTCTGACGCAGTCAGATTGAGTCCCACGAAATTCATCATGGCAACGGGCTAGATTGTACGCCTGTCGTTAGCCGTAGTTTTGAGCACCATGAAGGTGACAGTACGATTAGGCTCGTTTCCGCCCCCATTTTGAGGAAGAGAATCTTGGGGGTGGGCAGGGGTCTCCCGCCTCTGTTCCCCTTCTACCAACCTCACGAGAGGACTTGCGGCTCGACCGTTATTTAGAGTAACCCCATGCTGCGAAGGCACTATACGTTTACAAACATCCATGCCTTCTTCGGGATTCGAACCCAGGCCCTACGGTACAGCAGTCAGTGTCACTAACCACTATACCGGATGGGCGATTCCATATTATCCGAAAACTTGCTCTTTTACATTAGACCATTTTATTGTACCCCTTTTGCTACATGATGTAGCTGAATTGCATGAAAGAATATCACATGCTGTCCATTGGCGTAACGTATACACCCCCTCACTGCAGGGACGGGAGCAGGATTCTAGGAAGTCCAAAGTCTGATCGACACCAAATGAGCAACCCTTTGTAAGATCTGGCTGGGGGCCCAAAAGCATGACTTTGCCGAGGACCCTAATATTTTCTATTACGCCACTGGAGCTGTCAATAACGTTCATAATAGCATGTTGAGTAGAGTGTGGCAAAAACTAGACTATTGCATCTATGTACTATGTCGTGTAACCAAGATTTCACACATAAAACACCTAGAAAATATATAAATAATACTTGGTTTCTGCATTTTTTCAAATGTTCTTTTTTGCTGAATTCGTCTTAGTTTTATTATTATTATTATTATTATTCAGAGCTTCGAAACCACGTAGGGAATAATGAATAACCCAGTATTTAATATCTATTCTAAGGGGATACGAAAATTTAAATAACTTAAGAAAACGGTACTTTTAAGTATAATAATATATTCTTAATGAAAAAATATATTATGTGTGTGTGTTTCAATAAAACAGACATCAAAAATTTATCAAGCAGCAATATTTCGTGAAATAATATCTATGTTGATCTTTTAAAAAAAAAGGATTATATACGTTTTAACTCTAATTACTTTCAGTTATGTTATGAAATATTATGAAAACGACAATAATGGATAATTATTTTGTCTCAAGTTGTGACAAATTATAAGCTTTCACCTTACACGACATCAAAAACTTGATGAAACGTCATCACTCGCAAGAATTCCACTTTTATTTTTTAAACGAAAATAACTATGCATGAGGAATGATTCTATGAGAGAGGAATATCAATGCCAACTGTCAAAGAGAAATACTTCTTTTAAACATTGTAGCAAATGCGCTGGCTGGTTTCGCAAACATTCACATAATATATACAAAACATTAAAAAATTCTTCGAAGTTTATCTCGATGTAGCTGTTTAGAAAAATTTTACCATTTTCTTCTTTTTAATTTAAAATCAAAGCATGATTTTCTTTTTAAGGACTTAATATGAATTTGTTTTTGTTGTGTCTTGTTTTATTTGTTTTCTTCCTTTAATAAATTTAAATCGTCTGCTATTTTAACTTTTGTTCTTTTTAAAAAATAAATGTGTTCCATTGAGCGTAATTAAAAATCGTTTGGATTTTATGAGCGGCAGAGATTTTCTTGCAACTCGTCTTAATTAATATATGTTTTCGATAGCAAGTTATTTTTTAGAGATATAAAATGTTGATAATAAATGGGTCAAATAAGTTATATTTATTTTTATATTTAATTAAATACTTTTCCCAATATAATAACTTGCATGACTGCAAATGTATTATTAATCACAAGCGTTGTTTGAGTGATAAAAGAAAAGGTTCATCATGAAAAAAGGTCAAACTATTTAATAAATAATTAATTTTTGTCTCAAATTAATCTGTTGATATAAACTATTATAGACATAAATACGGAGAACAAGCTTTTTGATTTGATAACCTGCGCTGGAAATAAAAGAAGTTTTGATTGCGGATTTTATCATAGCGTTATACTTAACATTTAACGACTGCTGTTTCTTAAGATTGTGAAAATGAACTATAAGAAAGCTAAAATACTATACAAAAGAATTAAATTTTAATTCAAACCTAAGTTTAATTTTTAAAAATAACGATTATTATTAAATAGATATCAATTTGTTGTAGTTGTTAACATGATTGCTTATATAAAATACAAATATGAGTTATTATTTATATAGTGACAGGTAAACACGAAACTGTGAGAAAATGAAAAATAGATAGGTATGGATTTTTTTAGAAGAAATTTCTTTATTTTTACTCTTTTGTGATACAATTGAACAATGATTAATATTAATTCTTTTAGAGCTTTTCATTAACTTGCAGTTAAAGATACGAGTAGATTACCAATACAATTATATTCTGTTATGAAAAATCATAAATTATTCTTCATTGCATAAGTTTTTTTCGAAATTTTCAATGGGTTTCAATTTCAATTTATTTTCTACAAATAAATTAGAAAATGCATACAATATGTTTATAATATGCTTCGAAATTTTATTTAATTTATAAATAATTTTCCAAAACATGAGAAAACTTACCGATATTTTTTTCAGAGAAAGTGGTGTATTTAAAGTATTTGAAAAATTGAATTTGAATTTTTTTAAATTGAAAAATAGTTGATTTACGCGCATACACAACTTATGAGGATGTAATCTGAAATATATAGCACATGAAAGACTAAGAGGAATGTGTGTGTTTTTTAAAAAAATAGATCTATTATATTTTATAAAAAGTTATTTAAAAAAAGTACGTGTGTGTACTTCAATAAATTTTATCATTAACTTGCAAAGATCGACTTACAGCACTTTCAAAGAAAACGGCTCAATTGAATCTTAGCACATAAAACATAAAATTTTAAAAAATGTGGTACAAAAATTAGTAAAATGTGCTTTTTATATTGAAAATAAATATATATGCTTTTTGGAACATCAAATAATGATATATCAATTGTATGACAGAATTCTAAAATTTATAGAATTTTTTAAATGTGATATATATATATATATAATTATTTATAAGCAGCGTTACTTATTTATAAGGATAAATGCACAATTTAAAAAAAGTATAATAGGTTTTTAAATTTAGAAGCAGCTTCTAATAGAAAAAAGGAGCAAATAGATAAATTTTAACCATTAGCAGAATATAATTGAAGTGTGTTCCAGCAATAACTCAATAATAATAGGGTGAAAAAAAGAAAGCGATAAAAAAAAAGTTGAACAAATTCGATTTTTTCTTGTTTTATGAGAACATGAAATGGATTTATAAGGAAATAAGTGAAGTGAAAAAGAATAATAACAGTTTATCTCAAAATGAAGCCATGTTTTCATTTGAAAACCAAAAAATGATAGATGAATGAAACTTACCTAATTAGTATATTTATTTTAATACAATGCTTAAGTTTCTTTAAAAAAAAAGCGAAGATAATAATAATAAAAAAATGTATAAACTTCAGTTAGAGTTTACAAAATGTCATTTTAATGCAAATACATAGTATTGACCTCAAACCTATCGTTTGGTAATTACTATTCGCATGAGAAATATTTTATGATAGAATAAAATTTATTTTTTCACATTCACTTCAGTTCTTTATCCAGCAGGTGGTTATAAGCGATTTTTAATGGCAACACTAAATTCATAAAAAGTTTTTTTTAATTATTCATTTTATTTTTTTGTGAATGCAATCTAATGGATATTTATCAGAATTTTTTTTTAAAAAAAATTATTATCTATTTAAAGTACAATGACACTTTGTCGTATTAATTGCATTGGAAGTTTTCTGAATATTCGATTTTGAAGATTTATTCATTTTAACACGAATTGATATTTTTTTTCTTTAATGTTTAGTAGCTTTAAACTCTATTTATATTAAAAGTTTTTCTTCGGTATCTTCAGAATAGAAGATATCTATTATCTGTTTAAATGTCTTTCTCAGTGGATTTTTTATTTTATATCGCAATAAAAATCCTTAAATGTATAATACAATATCCAAGTTCCTTTTTTTTAAACTGACTACGTTCGGAGCCGTGCTTTTGAAAAAGCATGTAATTGAATATTTATTTTGGATATTTAGTGTCAAGTGAATTTGAACAAACATGTAAATTGTTTGAAGAATATTATTACAAAAAAAAATTAAATGCAGGTTTTTTGGCAACAAATGAAGAACGACATATTTTCAAAACATTCTCCTTTTACAAAAATGTTTCCATAATAATATTTTGCTTTTATATAGCTAGGACTTTTATACCTGCGCTGAACTACGATTTTTGAAAAATTCACATTTTTTTCAGAGTTACGATCAATGGAAATAATAAAGGGTGTTTTTTATATTTTTTTTGTTGTTAAAATTTCTCTACTCTGGTAGAATTAAATAAGAATAAACCTACTTCTATATAAATTATATTTTCGAAAGTTTCAATTTAACCCCGGCTTTAAAGTCCCAATTACTAATAAGTAAATGGAAGCATTTTTCATAAAAGGAGAATGTTTTGAGAGAAAATATGTCAGTCTTCCTTCATTTTTCGGAGTAGATGATTTTTTCTTGTAATAATATTCTTACAACAAATTTATAGTATGTATTTTTGAATTCATGTAACTCTAAATATTAAAAAAATCCATTTATATGCTTTTCACAATCATGGCAGCGATTCTTAAACTGTGGTTCGCGGACCCCTGGGGACCCCCAGTGTCATTCTAGAACGGGGATGGCAAACTAGTGGCACGTGTGCCATTGATGGCACGCGAAAGAATATTTTTGGCACGCCGGTGATAAAAATAGTTTGCATTTTATTTTAAAATTTCGAAGTCCACTATGAAGTATTACAAATAAACGCGAGTAATCGGTTGCGGGGCGGCTGGCAGCACATTCGTACGTTATTATCTTGCCTTAGTAACGTCGCAGACTGCAATTGCTTATGAAGTAAAGTTTGTCTACGCATACAGCATAGTCAATTTCATTGACACAACTGTATTTTAAAGTTTATCTGTGTTATAGTTACGATTTTTAACTGTTATTTAACAAAGCTAGTTCAGCAAAAGAACAACAAGTGAAAGATAGTTAGTGTAACAAAGAATTTCAAATTTGGTGGGCCAAGAAACATGGCATTATTAGTAAAGGTGACAGAGCCGTGTGTGTTTTATGTTCTGGAATAGAGGCATGCAGAACATAGTCTGTAAAACGTCATTTTTAAACAAATCACAAATCTTCTTGTCAAAAAAAGTGAGCCACTGCAAAAATAATTAAATGCTTAGAAACCGTTTTGGCAGATGACTCCAATTCAGCATGCATTCTACTAAAAGTAACATCTTACAATCCTAATATGAGTTTGTTGTCATCCAATCTGCAACAATAGATGTTACACTATTGTTACTTAAATTTGAATTATACGTATAACTAAAACATTTATAGCTATACAGTGCAAAAGATATTTTTTCGTAGTAAATAGAGTTTTGCGTTGTTAGTATTTAGTTTTATTATTTTCCCAATAATCACAAGTCAAAATCATTTGATGGCACTTCTGTACCTCATCAAGCACTTTAGAAAAAATGGCACGTTGATCCATAAAGGTTCGCCACCCCTGTTCTAGAAGGTCTGCAAAGTTCTTCCATTTCATGTTCCCTCTTTTCCAGACCCTGAAAGGTGAAAAAAATCGAAAGGTGTGCCACTTTAGACTAGATCACTAAATTGCCTGCAATGAAAAAAACTTCCTACAACATGTATTTCAAACAACAATAATATTAATTCAGTTTTTTTTTTTTTTGCTTGCAACTATATAGCCATTACTACAACGTAGTATTTTTAAAAAAATATATAGCAGAAACACATGTAGAAATCTTAACAACTGAATTCATAACGCGCCAATACATTAATTATTGCATGCATTTCGGTTTCTGTATCGAATTTACCTGCACGCCACCTCTAGCTTTGATAAAAACGACACTGTTTCTTACTCCAAATAATCAATTAAGAAAGTAAAGTGCATCATTTATTTATATGAAATCAGTACTTTGTAACATTATATATATAATTAGATGTTTATTGTTTTCTGAAAGGAAAGAAATGTTTAAAAAGTCTGTATAATTAACAGAGGTAGTCTAATCACTCAAACATGTATTGGGAGTCAGGGAGAGTGTTTAAAATCTTGGAGGTTCCGAGATGTATGGCTGATACATAACAAGTAATATAAAAAAATTAACGTCAACTCCTACTTTGTTAGAAGAACGTACTGACGCCATATGTTGAAGTTAATTGTAATTACGACGCAAATAACGCAGAATACATTTAAAATTAAAAATAAATTTAATTAATGAATTAACATTTCAAAAAACTGTATTAAATCAAGTGTCATCCACTACAAGTTTAAAAAAAATTTATTTGAACTTAATTGGATGAATAGAAAGTATTTTATTAACAATTGAAAATTTGAACAAGATAAATATATAAATATACAGAGAATGTGAGCTAATAGTAGGAATTGAAAAAAAGGGGCTGCAGCAATGGAAAATTTAAGAACCGCTGAGTTCAGACATCAGACTTCTCTAGAAAACTCGTTATAGAATTCTTTGTGCAAATTTTTTCTCTTCATACACGCTTATATTTTAATCTGAAAGTAATATAGCGGCTCTGTTGATTAAAGTCCACGTTATTGAAACCCTTCTGTATTCAAAATGCAGTTTCTTACCTAGTAATCACGTATGAGAAATATTTTATTTCTGATCTATGGTTTTAATAGCTTTTTCAATAAAGTAATGAAGGCAAATCGAACGCATACAGGTTTCTTTACATAACAGCTGCTCTTTATTACACTAGATTAATCGATTCATTCCGGTTCCATCAGAGCGGTACCTATCCCTTTTATCACAAAAACGATTGTTACAAAATCGTTCTCTGTCATCGAACAAATTCTTATTAACCCAGACCAAAAACAAAAGCTAATAGCGCAAATCTCATACAGCTCTGAGACTGTTGCATTATCTCTCCAAATTTGGGCTGGGACCTTCTTTTCTTTTTTTATTATTTTTTTGTATCGAACGACTGTTAACGAGGTTCGAAAATATCTCGTCATCGTTGCCAATATTCTGGAGAATAATTATGATTGTTATGTGGGTTTTTATCCCCAAGATTGATAACTCTCGCCCAAAATTGTATTTTATTATTTATTTAGATCTTTATCGGATTATTATATACAAGCCTCAACAGGCCCTAGATTGGTCCAGAATATATATATATATTCTGTATAGCTTCACTTCTTTTTCTTTTTCTTCTGATCGGGCCAGCGGCTAGCCTCAACCCTAAATGAAGGATTATTTCAGTGAGTATATGCGGAGGGTAAGGAGAGAGGGGCTGTTAATGGCACAACTTCGATTTTTTTTTATTGTTTTTTCCTTCAGTCTGTTGTTGTTGCAACAAAGATTTTCGAGCCGGGCCGCTACTATTAGTCTTTGTCAGAAAGTGGGCCCACCTTTCTTAACGGTAGGCAGTTGTTCTGGAGGTACGATGAGTTGAGTAGAGGCTTGGTGAAAGCACTGGTAGTCGGGTGTAGTCCAGAAGTCGTAGCCTCTGGTGATGAAGATGAATCCCGCCAAGGCTAAGTAGAACACCTCTTACAATGGTCGCATTTGAAAGTGCCGTAGGATATCAATTTGCAACTATTATTAAAAGATGCTGCCGCAGTTTTGGATGACATATTGCCTTTTGAAACTATGAAAGTCTGAAATATATAAAAAAGTATAATAATAACTGACGATCTATCTTTGGAGGCCGGAAGTTTCGACCAATTTTGATCTCGAAATGAACATATCATCTTTAAAAAAACAAAACAATTTGGATTTTGCAGTGTTCTAAATTCTTGCACTTCATCAATTTGCCAATAAGTGACCTCATTTTCAAGTCTTGTTCTTTACTGTGGTGCAATCTTTTTATCTCATATATCCCTACTATATATTCCTAGTGAGATTAAGATATTTAAGATTTAATATTTTTTGTTACTTATTATCTATGTAATATGCATCAAATACAACAGGGGTGTCAAACTCGCGGCCCGGTTAATATATCTCTCGGCACACAATAATGTATAATAAAATATCAAAATTTCTTCCGAAATAGGAAAGATTATAGCAGAGAAGAGATGTCAAGTGTTAGGACGCAAGTATTAAATTTTTCTTGTTCTTTTATATATGTTTATTATAATATATTGTTCGAATTAAACCTCTAAGTTTCTATGCATATTGATTTTTTTGCGGTCTACTTAAAGTTAAATCCTGTTTGTTTGGCCCAAGTTAGCCTTTTATTTTGACACCCTTGTTTTACGCCAAGTAGTTAGATATTTCATCTGGTATAATATCGAAATTGGCAACTTACGAATGATTGTTACATGAAACTTTTGATGCTCAAGGCTTTAATTTTGGGTACATTTGCAATGTTGACAATTCACGTAATTTTGAATAATAATTATTAAGATTATTATTCTATTCTATGCTTATACCTTAAAATATATTTTAATACTGTAATAGTGATGGTGCTGCTAGCCATAGGATTAGGATTAGACTGAGATTCTATCTCCGAGTCCGCTAGGAGAAATTGTTGGATTGTACAATACTATATTAAAACGTATCATTAATATTACACTATGTTTTTATCACATAATATTAAAATAATATCAGGTCATAGGATAAAATTGTAATTATTTTGAATAGAATTTGAAGCTCATCATCAATTGCTTATTTATTAAGATACAAGACATAGTTTTTCTCCTGAATACAAAAGTAATTGAGCTTAACTCTAAGACGAATGATTAAATTATAGAATAAGAGCTATCGCCTTAAACATAATAAAGCTAACTTTTTTCTTTAAAGTTTACCAATATAAGAACATTTCTTACCTTTTACTTTCGACTATGGTCAACCGTCAATGGGATAAATTCATCACGGTCACATGATAAATGCAATCTCGTGTTCTCCATTGAATTCAGAACTGATGCTAGACTTGTATATGCTGTTCTACTTGTAAAATTTAGATACAATTTCAGATTTGATAACTTGGTAAATAAGTTCAAGTATTAAGATTCTTCAAAAGTATTTTTTAAATTAAAAAAAAAAAACTCATATTATACGTGTAGTTTTAAATCAAAAGCATTTTGTTTACTTTCGTTGTGTTATCATTGTTGACAAATATGTTCATTTTAAAAGGAAATTTCTGCTAAAAGCAGAGGTTGGCAACAGCGAACCTAATAAACTGATTGGTTGGAAACACGTGGTTGCATTTATCACGTGATTATGACGTCACATGAATTTAAGAACTGATTGATAGGAAACCTTGGATTGCACTTATCATGTGACTATGACGTCAACTGAATTTAGTCTAATAATAAACAATGAAATAAATATAGTTTTCATGATCGCTGGAATAATAAAATGAAACATGCTGGAAATTTCCTAATTATATTATATAAATATGACATTCCTTTGTTTTCCTTGAGCAATTTCCATTTCGTTCAGATTTGTGGATATCTTTGAGAAATTTTTACACATCTAAGAGAAAACTATATAATTATGGCTATTCTTCTCCAATATTACAAACAACATAAATATGGAATGAATTATTTTTTAAAATAAAAATATATGATAATATTTTACTATCAACATCAGGAAACCTTAATAAAACACGAATAAAGCTGGCTTACACTATTGTATACTTGTGATTAGATCGTTTTCTTTTTTTAAAACTTCATGGCATTTTTTTTTTTATTATTTTCCCTTATTTTTAACGCATAAATGTGTTTAAACAATCCTATTACATGCCTTACGCTTAAAACTCTCCAATGCATAGCTATTCTTGAATTACTACCCTGCTTAAACATCCCATTTACTCGTAAGATCCAGTAACGATTAGAATTTTTCTTCCTTTATACTCCTTATTCTCTTTGTGCCTTCACATTTAATCCCAAATTAATTTATTACCCAGAATTCCTTTCTCCCAAATTGCGAGGGCTTTTATTTTCGGAATTACAATCAATGCCATCATCGGGGTAATTTTAACATAATAAATCCTTGCAATCTCTGGAGCATCTCGATCCATGAGGGTGCCTCTGTCCCTAAAAAACCCCTGAAGGTAGTTATGCGAAAATAATAAACACTGTCCTGAGGTCACAGGTCGGAATTTTCCTTTCCTCCCAACCGCACACACAATTACCACTTATTATTATTTTTTTCTTCTTCTCCAGCTCTACATTGTTTTATATGTCGTTGTCACGTAATTGTAAAGTAACACAAAACTCAATGCAGGTGCTTTCTTAGCTTACCGTGCTCGCACGCAACCAATACTTCAGTGTCAAGGCTGGTTCCACTTCCATCTTTGGTCACGCTAAAGCCGTGGTTAATATTTAATCGTACTGCAGATGAGTCTCAAAAAACGATGTCAAAAATGAAATGCGTGTTAAAATTTGGTACAATACATGTCATTTATGCTGTCAAGTACATGCCGTTTGATCCATGCATTTGTACTACTGAATGCGTTTAGTTCGTGTTGTAGATTTAAGCATTGACTATGTTTTGTTTTAATGTTAATATTATTTCTGCGTATTGTCTGAAACTTTCAAATATGTTACATTCGATCTGATGTTTTTTGTCTGCAACACCGCTTGAATAGTACGTTTCAACAAAGATTTTTAAGATAAAACTTCTGGAAAAAGTTTGTCTCTTGTATTCATAAAATGCTGCTTGCTACAAGCGTGGATGTCTAGGTTTCTTGAAAGCAGCCAAGACAGATCTTTCTGAAAAGAAGTGAAATTAGTTCTATGTATTTTAGCATTTCAACTCAAATGAGATATGAATCAAAATTAACTCATCATAAGAATGTAAAATATAGCTCAAATCTGAGAAAAAATTATGTAAAAATTGAGAATTAAATATATGGAATACGCTTTTAAAAGTTTTTAAATTACTGTTCCGCGAAGAAAAATATGTTACATACTGGGACTTTGTCATCATAAACTGATATTATAAGAAAAATAAAGGATTTACCGAAGATTTCTGCTTGAGTATTACCTTTCAAATTAATATTTCGATGAATTAAGGGATTTTAAATCTGAGTATCGAATAAATTAGTTTTCACTTATAAATTCTATGGACATTAAAACTCAAAATATTTTTTATACCAGCTAACTCTTAGAAGGAAATATTTATTGCAATGAAGAACGTTTCTTACGTTCAAAAATATTCTTATTTTCAAATTTTAAAGGTCCCTGTAAATGTGTTACTTTTCTGAAAACGTTTTGGGTTTTGATTCCTATTTATTGCTATTTGAAATATAATTGTACTATTATTTTACAAAAAATAGATTTATTTTTAAGTTAATTGTTCATTCTGTTCTATGGATTTTTCAATAAATATTTTTATTTTTTATAAAAGATTACTGAAAAAAAATACCAATATTCGATTTCAGGCTTAGATAGCAACAGGGCTGTAACTATATCTCTTAATGATAAAAATCTTTAGATATTTCTCGTACATTTATTTCAATAATACATAGGTACTTGGAACTTCTACGTAAATATATGAGCCTTAGTTTATATGAGCATTTTTTTCTATATTACCTTACATCAAAGCTGCGAAATCAATCATTTAGACCCCGGTAAAAATTTTTGTTTGTTCCAATAAGTAAATTATAATAAAATTGACTTGATGATTACTTGAGAGGTATTTCAAAGAATCGGGTCTTGAACACTTGTATACAAATTTGTATGTATTGCTATACGAATAAATTCATGTGACTTCATTAGTCACAAAACAGCAGTCATGTTTTCCAGCCAATCGGTTCATGCGCTTCGTTGTTTCCAATTTTTGCTTTTTGCGGGAACTTTCTTTTAAAGAGCACATATTTGTCAACAATAAAAACGCACATAAGAAAAATGCATTTGATTTAAAAGTCCACGTGTAATATAAGAATTCGTTTTTAATTTTGAAAAACTTTTAGGAAAATCTTTTAATATTTGAACACCTTTACTGAATGGGCTAAATTCACGTGACGTCATAGTCACATGATAATAATAACCACGTGATTCTACCCAATCAGTTCAAAAACTCATGTGACGTCGTAGTCCCACGATAAAAGCTATCTTGTGTTTCCACTAATCATTGTTGCCAACTTTTGATCTTTACAGAAACATTCTCTTGAAAAGAACATATGTGTACAAAACGCATTTTATTAAAAAGTGTATGCATGAAAAAAGATTTTTTTAAATTTTAAAAAAGCCTTTTGGAGAAATTATTTTTTATAACATTTAAATATATTTACCCAATTATGAAATTTGAAATTTTATCTAAGTTTTACAAATAGAAAGACAAATACAATTAGTTTAATGTCTGTTTTGAATTCAATGGGGAACGTTTGTCTTTAACATGTGACCGTCATGAATTGAGCCCATTATAAAGGTGAAAATTGTATCTTAATTTTACAAGTATAACAACTAGTACTAATCTAATATTAGTTTTGAATTCAATGGAAAACATGCGATTGTCTTTATCACGTGGCCGTCATGAATTTAGCCTGTTGCAAATCGATGTAGATCGAAAATCACATGGTTTTCTTGTTGTTTGATGTTGTATAATTAATAAAATACTGCAAAAAACATTACCTTTGGGAATTCTGTGTATTGTTTGCATCAGAATAAAAAAATTATTGAAACTCACATTCTTCAAAGTGGTAGACTTAACAGCTTTTGAGCGCTTATAAATGATTTAGTTGAAGCATCACCATTTTTCTTTAGAACTTCTAAAATAATAGAAATAATTTTAAAATATAAGAAGAATTTCTAAAATAAACAAAAAAAACATTCTTAAACATTTTTGAAAATTAAAAAAAAAGAACATTTATCAGCTTTGCAAACATACAATGGTACCAATAATGGCGGATCAGTCTTGGTCTTTTTGAAAAGAATACGCTATCTATCGACGTCACAGTAATATGTGAACCTTAAATTATGAGAATACTGAGGCAATTTATTCGCTGGTATTAAAAGGCCAGTGGAAATTTTAGAGCCAGCCGAATGGTGTGTTTATTTTTTCGCTTACATCGTAAAAGTAGTGAATTATCATAAGAACAAGAAGACAAAACGGTGGGTCTTCTAACCCTAATCATGTGGTCCAAGAAAAGTGAAAGAACCAGTATTTGTCTTTTTGTAACAAAATGGTGTAAGTCCTTTTATTTTCAATTGTGTTACCGAAGTATGGGTAGCAATTAAATAATGTATTAAATTTATTCTTATTTACGTCCAAAGTTTAATAAACGAAATTTTTGCTGGGAGGTTTTATTCATAATGAAATAAAAAAATTGCTATTCACTGTATTGATCTTGTAAAAGTGAGAATACATGGGGGAATTACAGGGGCTTAGCTACCCCCGTATCAATTGTATCAATGATGCGAGGCCCCAAGCTACAGGGGCCCCAACTTGTGTAACTAAAGTACCACAAGTAAGGGTTTCATGTCTAAAAAAAGCCCCGCAGGAGTTTTAATACGTGGCCCACTCAGAACTAGCTAAGCCGGTGGAAAGATACTCTTTTTAATACAAAAAAAGAAACTGTAATAATGAATATGAACTATAAAAATCAAAAATCTTCGCAAACCTCAAAATAACTATAATTGTTTATAGTAAAATTGCTATATGAAGTGAAAAAATGCAAACTTTGTCTTTATAAATTAGAAATTTCGTAAAGAGGAATAAAATCGTTTTGAAACCACTCTTATTACAATAACAGTAACTGACTGTCCCAACTAGCAGAAGCGACCTCTAGCGAAAACCTATCTTCAATAAAAGCCAGATGAGGAAAGAACTTGGTCGCTATGAAAAATCGTCCATGCTCTTTGCCTATTATTTTTGTTAACGAAATGTAATTGTTACACTAACATGCGCGGAGACATTAAACCCAACCCCAAATTTACCACATTTAGTTTAATCTTTTCATGTCTAATGTTCCACATTCTTTTTTTTTCTCTCTTTACATATATGTAATTAATAATCATTTACATAATTGCCATAAATTAATAAAGCAAAGTAATAAACAGAAATATAGCAAGACACAGTATAGCTGAAAAATAAGCTATCTTCAGTAGTGATATAGTCTTAGCCTTATGGGCTAAAATTATAGGACATGTATTCTAAGTTCTTAAATAATTAATAAATCATTGAATTTTTTTTTTAATTTTAATGAGTCCAAAAACAAGACTTTTAAAATAACCGACATTGTTTAAGTCATAATTATGAAAATGACAGTGCATTTTCATTCTAAAAATAAAATTTTTGAATTCTTTTTTAGAAATTTTGGATTAAAAAATTTATTAAGAATTTAAGGATTATATATTTAACAATTGTAGGATATATTTAATTAATAAAAAAAACTAAATCTCACTATGCATAATATATTTTATTTTCATGGCGTATTTCATTTTTTAGCAATATTTTTCTTAAACCTTGATTTAGAATTGCAAAATTTGTTGCCAATAGCTTTTATGCAACATAATTAATAAAAAGAAACAGATAAAAAAATTTTTTAAACAAAAAAAAAAAAAAAATTAAATTAGGGTTTTTTCTGATTTTTTTTATTTAGATTTTGATTTAAAATTGTTAGAATGTATGAAATGAGGATCGTTTTTAATCTGTTCTCTTATAAAAAATTATGTTCTTAAAAGAAAATTAAAATTGCTTTTTTTATTAAAAATTTTAAAATGCTTTTTAAACATGTGGTATATTTATTTAATTTTATATAAAATTTTGTTTTGTTTAAAATTTATCTTTGTAATTTAATCAGTGAAATAAAAAAAATAATCACATAAATTGAAGTACGAAAATTATAAAAATAAAATTTATTTTGTATTCAATCTAAAATTGTTTATTTCTTCTTATTTCTCAAGATTTCACGGCTTATTCAAAGTTGTTTATGTTTCTAATAATTGTATTTTCTGCTATACAATAGACGTTATTTCCATTCTATATCATTTCATCACGTTAATTTTTTTCCCTGTCATTTTTTAACATTAAACCCATTTTCATCAATGAATTATTTTTTGAGTCGGTATGTTTGATTGTTCAGAAAATTATATCGTTCACTACAAATTTTTATTTATTAATGATATTTTACAGAGAGAATATATATATATATATAAATAGGTCAAGTTTTTTATTTTTATTTATCCTTTATTTTTTACATGGATAGCTAAAATGTTACTCTTATTGTAATATATTGGTATACAGCTACAAGGTCTTTTTTTTTTGTTTTTTGTTTTGTTTTTCAAAAGGAAAATATGGAGTTCATATTTATTTGAGATGAAATAATTTACTGTTAAATATGTTTATATTCAATAATATTCTTTCTTTTAATTTCAGGATACATTATTCATTAATACAAACATATTAAAGCAAATAATTTATTTATAAATTTGTTATCATGCTATTGAAATTTTAAATGCATTAATTTTATTCCATTTTTAAAAATTGTTAATTCTGTTATCATATTTTACCTTAAATTTTAATCTTAAAATTAAAATATGAATATTTTTAAGAAAAATAGTTTCTTTATAGTTATGAGAATCATCTGATCAGAACCATCAGGTATTCTTTTTAATCAGATTATGTTGAGAAATAAGAATTTCCACCCAGATATCAATCATAAATTTGTATCAGTTTTTTAGTATTGACTAGATTTTCAAAATTATTTTTACTCATACTACTATTAGTAAAAATAAATTACAAGCATTAATATCTGGGCAACTCCTATATTTTAATAAAAGTATTAACTTAAAAGACATTCCATTTTAAACTGGATTTTCGAAAAATCATCACTCAATATTTGTGAAATTTTATAAAACTTCGTACAATTATTTTTTCCATATTGCTTTGAGTGTCCCGAAATATTGTTTTAAAGAAATTTTCGTTACTAGAATAGGATTGATGTAATTTTAAAATATTGAACTATAATTAAATCTATCTAGTTATTTTTAGTTACGATTTCTTTGCACAATTAATTCAGTTCTAACAAAAATTCTTTAAAAAAAGTAAAATTCTTTTTTCTTTATTATTATTTTAACAAAGAATTTTTTTGAATATTTAGGTAAAAGAAATATATTTCTTCACATTTTTCAATATGATTATCAGAAACTAAAAAGTATTTGTAAAGATTTTAATCGAGATTTTTACAAATATCAATAAGAAAATGATTGGGTTATGTGTTTTGATTTAAAAAGCTTGTTCCGAAAATAATTAGATGTATTAAAATATTGAAATCATGAATTCTTAGAAAAGTGTAAAATTTTGTAAATTAATTTAGTGTCTAGAGTTCACACACACAGAGTCTCTCAAAGTATGGGGCGCGCCCCCTAGGGAAGCGTGATATCCCTAGGTGGGGGCTTGAGTACATCGAAAAGTTGAAAAAAAATTATTTACAAAAGAAGCAAAAAAAAAAAATTAAAAAAAAAAAATACATTCTGACATAATTAAAAATAAAATACACATTTAACACTGATATTATACACTTAAAAATGTATCAGTACTGTACAATGCATTTGATAATTACACAATACTGTGTTAAGAACAAGCTTAATAATTACCAGTAACTCTATGGGCTTGTCATGTGTAATATTACATTTAAAATTTAATACCTATCTTGATGATTTGCATGATTTATAATTAAAGTCGTATTGTAGCCTTTGCGTTAAAGTATATTATTATTGAATTTAATACATTGAGATTGTATAGATGGAGGGGGGCAATGAAATTTATGATTGAATATTGGGTCGCAAATATTGAAAGTTTGAGAGGCACTGGCCTAGTTCGATCACAAGTTTAATTTACATTCCTTTTCCCTCACCTTCCCCTTCTCGACCCTATAACCAGATTACTATTTTTTAACTGAAATTAATGTCTGAATTGTTCATCTCTGTTTCTGGATTACTGAAAATATTTGTCCACTAGTGCATAGATATTTAATCTTTTTTTATTTATTTATTTTAATCTTATTGTGTAATTTATAAAATTTACATTTGATGAGGTATCAGGGGCGTAGGTACCGCCGTATCAACCGTATTAGTGATACAAGGCCCCAAGCTTCAGGGCCCCCAAAATATGTAGGCAAAAATTCGGCAAATGCTAAAAGGTCCCAAGAAAGACCTCGAAGGAATTTTGATACGGGGCCCACTCGGGTGTGAGGTATACGCCAGTGCGAGGTACCCTTGCTTTCTGTTTTATTTGAATATACTTGGTCGAATTTTGGACAATGAATTATTTTGAGAACGCGCACTACAAAAAAGAATTTTCATTTAGAATAAGAGTATCAGGTAATATTTTGTGTTTATAATTTTTTAAGATATTTGCAAATTTTTGTAGGTTGAATTCTGCCTGTTATCGGTCTTAGAAATTAACTAAAATGTAAGCATTATAACAATGATATGCCAATACATTTAATGAACTTAATTTACGCTTTCAATAAATCATAATACAATGGTTGAAAATCCCTGTTTATAAATAAATATAATCATACGCATATACGTAAGCATCCATTTTGGAATATCAATTTATTGTTTCGTTCAACAACTAATCATAAATTATAGTTATTTCTTATGCATTCAAATATTCATTATACCACTAAATCAACTTTTATTATAATCTCTAATCGATGAAATCTAATCTAATCCATCTTTATTTCAATAGATTATATCTTTTACATACCTTTTTTTAAAAAAATTTATTAATAGTAGTAGTTGTGTTTCGGTATATGCTTCCGAAGAGCAAGGTCACTTGCTCGCACGAAAAGTGTGTATTTTAGATTGATGACGACAATAGACGAACTGCTATTACACCAACAGCGAATAACATTTGTAATAAGAACGCTTCAATGCTGTTTGATTTTATAAGATCGTATTCAGTTAAAGATTCGAGATTAAAAAAAAAATTATTTGATGAATTATCTTAGACTACCGGAAGAAATTGTATCAAACCCGAAGGCAGTATTTTCATGCTTTCACGATGTTGAACTGGATTGAGAATTTTGATTCTCAAATACTTATACATGATATGTTTTATGATTAACTGTGTAGCATATACATGTTAAGTCGAAAACGTGTATTTTCAAAAAGGGAAAAGAAAAAATACAAGCATATAAGATGAAACATTTTTGGCTCTCGTAATATATTCTTTTAACGTGACATTTATTTGGAATTTTGGAGGAAATGTAGCATAGCAGAAAGCAAGTATGTATATATAAATATACAAGTTAAAATATTACTTTCAGAAGAACATTTTTTTTAAAATAAAAAATTAATGTCTTCATTATGACTTTTTTTGCATTTAAATATGCCGCTCGTGTTTTATTTTTTTTAAAAAAAGTAGCTTTTAAAAAAAAAAAAAAAATTAGAAAAATAAATTATTTCTTTGAAAAAAAATAATGTAGGAAAATGTATGCCGTTTTATTCTGTGTATGCTTCCATGTTGGTACCATGTAATAGATTAAAAAAAAAAACGGTTTTAATATAGTTTATTACTGAATACGAATATGGACCTTTGACAGTTTTATAATAATTTGAAACTTTTTTTGTAATTGCGAATTCACGATACGAATTTCGATAAGATATTTATTTCGTATCACTGGCGTAGCTAGTTCTGAATGGGCCCTGTGTCAAAATTCCTTTGAGGCCCTATTTTAGATATGAAAGCCCTGTTAGTGGAACTGTAAGTACACATGTTGGGGCCAATGTAGCTTGGGAGCCCCGTATCATTGATACGGGGGGTGCACCCCTTTTGCGAATTCAAACGAATATGAAATGTACAGGGGAAAAACCAAGCTTTGGGGAAAAACATCGAAATAAATGTTTGAAAAATATTTATTTATTTTTAGTTGTCTTTCTTTCTTTCTTTTTTCTTATTAAAAAAAGGACAAAAAAGAAAACCTTTAAAGTATATCATTTAGCATTTTAAGCCACTGTTACTCTTATTGTTCATTCCTTAATAAAAGTGAAAAAGCTAACGAACGAATTTGCTGCCATCAAAACCCATAATGAAAAGCCATCAGAGCATTCGCTTTATTGTGTTCAGTGTTTTTATTGTACTTTTTTGTCATTTTCTTTCTTTCATTAATGTAAAGAAAGAAAAAGAAACGCGAATCGTGTCCACAAAGAGTCATTTTATTGCGTTCTAATTAAATTTTGTTATAAAAATGCATTTCTCTTTTTCGCATTATGTGTTCTTTCTTCACGTGAAATTTATGATTGCGATACATCGAATTAATTGCCTTCGTTATTTAAGTGTTTTCAAACCCAATCTCATCATGGCGTTTATATCGTGTATTCGATAGTAAATTACTTTGAATGAGCGCTCGTGAACAGATGCCAGTGATTACTTGTAGTGATATCGCCTGGGCAGAAGCTGTTCATCGGAAAATAAATAAACATTTCCATTTACTATTAAATAAAATGGAATTAAGTATTAAAAGGCAAATTATAATTAAGTACAAACAATTTACAACTATCAGAATAATACTTTTTTTTATGAATTACTCTAATGAAATTAATTAGTATAGTTTAATAAACTTGATTACTTACGTACCAACTGAAATATCAAAAGGTCAGACATTGCCTTGTAGAAAATTAGATTGGTTCTTTTTAAGCCAAAAAATAAATAAAAATTCGCGAACTCTGATGGAAAGTTTTGAATATAGAATGTGCTTGGGTAAAATTTAGGAATACAGTAGAGAGAGAGATTTATCACCAACATGGCGAGTGTAATTTTGTTGCCATATTGCTTCAGAGAACCTCTATTAATGTTGACATTATGAACCAGCAAAGAATCTATTGCGTGCAAAATGGCGAACGCCGTTTGGGGCCCCCGCTCAAGTTAACCTGGTCGATCTTTTCCCTAAATTAAATCGCCAATATTTCTTAAAAATGGGTTAAAAAACAGCAGAAAAAAATTTTTGGGGACGGGGTAAAATAAAATTGTCATGACTCCAGAACTCTTAAATAAATATAACTTTACAGTTAAATTTAAAGGTTGTAACTGTAAGAAAAATGATGCCTGTTCGACAAACAGATAAACAAAATTGCTTCACAGGACTTAGTTAAAGCTCATTGTTATGGAGAAATTCTCGAACAGTGAGTTTTGCGAGATGATTCTAATTTGCGATAAATGTGGACACAAAAAGCCCATTTTTAGGCCGGGGATTGGGGAAATTTTTTGGATCAACGGGCCCTTTTTTTTAAAAAATGTTTTTTGAGGCCAAAACTTTCCGTCTCATTTTAACTGATTATAGGGAAAAAAAAAAAACTAAATACAAAAAAACCCATTTACTACGAAAAATACCTTTTTCACTGTATAGTTATAAATGTTTTAGTTATACGTGTAATTCAAATTAAAGAGAGAGTAACATTAGCATGACTTCTGTTGTTGCAGATCGGATGACACCTTATATTAGGATTGTAAGATGTGATTTTTTTAGAATACATGATAAATTGGAGTCTGCTGCTAAACTGTTTCTAAGAAATTAATTATTTTTGCCGTGGTTCACTTTTTTTGACAAGAGGATTTGTGATTTGTTTCAAAATACCATTTTACAGACGATGTTCTGCATACCACTATTCCAGAACATAAAACACACGCCGCTTTGTCGCCTTTACTAATAATGCCATGTTTCTCGGTCCACCAAATTTGAAATTCACTGTCACGCTTGCTATCTTGCCCTTTTTGTTCTTTTGCTGAACTAACCATGTTAAATAACAGTTAAAACCTTAAAGGTAAGATAGATAAACCTTAAAATACAGTTGTGTCAATGAAATTGACTATACTATGCTTAGACAAACTTTACTTCAAAAGTAATTGTAGTCTACCACATAATTAAGGCAAGACAATAACAAACAAGTGTGCTCCCCGCCGCCCCGCGACCGATCACTCGCGTTTGTTCGTAATACTTCATAGAAAACTTTGAACTTTTGAAATAAAATGCAAACCATTTTGATCAGAGGCATGCCAAAAATATTGTTTCGCTTGCCATCAATGGCACGCGTGTCACTGGCTCGCCATCCCTGATCTAGGCTATAACGAAAATATTTTCCTATGGGTTCATTTCCATTCTGGAAGACCCAGTGGCGTAACGGAGAATATGAGGGTCCCCTTGAAAAATCAGGCTTTGCCTTAAAAATTTCATAAATTGGTTGAATACGTACTTGGTGTCTGTACGTACTTGGCGTCTGTACGTACTTTGGGCTCCCGAGAACCCACACACAAACACGATGTGGGGGTGTACGTCGTTACGATACTGTATTAAACCTTTTAAGGTCTCGTCGTTCTCTCTCCGGTAAACCAGTTAAAGTAGGGAGACAAGTTCAACCTAAAAAGTATTTGTACATACACTCTCTTACTCTTCCTAAAAGCAGCAGAAGAGAGATCAGTAAAAACCGTGGTCCATCAGAAAATGCATTTGGGAAATCCTAAGTAAAATACAGGCCAGGGGCGTAGCTGCCGCCGTATCAGCCGTATCAATGATACGGGGCCCCCAAGCTACAGGGGCTCCAACATGTGCAACTACAGTCCCACAAACAGGACTCCCATATCTAAGAAAGAGTCCCGAAGGAATTTTGATACAGGGACCCCTCAGAGCATGCTACGCCTGTGATACAGGATCAACCATAATGGCTTACACCTAAGCAGACCTCGTTGTGTGCAGGGAATGTTAAAAAACATTACCATTCTTGTATTTTAATATAGAACTAGTTAAAGTGTGAAGCCAACGTTCCTCGAAGATTCAATCCAGACGGTTGAAGTGCAATGAAATGTACACATAAGGGCATTTTCTTTCTCATTTATTAATTTTTTAACCTTTTTTATGGAAATAGATTCAAATAATAATTATCTTTTTTACTTGCTTTTTATAATTTCGTAAACTATTTGTATAGTTAAAAAGGAAATTTTTTTTCAAACTTTTAATATAGTTGCCTCTTTAATTAATTTTTAAAGAATTAAAAACCAACTAAAATGAGAAATGGCAAAAATTATTGTCCTTTCTTTATGTAATAATCTGGATTTTAAATGTAAACAAAATATATATAAACATTAATTACTTTTGAAAAGTTTGTTTTAAATATTATAAAAAATATTTATTCTTTATAAAATCTATCAGAGACAACTTCTATGAAACTGAAAATGAAATAGTTATTTTAAATTAAACAGTTTAATGAAATAGCTACTTACTAATTTTTTTTTCATATTTAACTTTAAATTACTACTTATTTGTTGACAAATGAGTATAAAAATATTGTATTTGAAAATAAGTCAGTGAGAAAGAAAGAACTTTATTTTATTTACCTTAGAATGCATTTATCAAAGAAAATGCGTGCGAAATAAAATAGGTAGGGGGGGGGACACGTAATTTACGATAAATCTGTATGTTTGTGTCCTACATTTTCAGATAGAGGCAGTACCTCAAGAAGAAAAAGGTTTAAAAATCGTTTTGGTAAAAACAAAATTAATATATTGCCTCAATTATCTATGAAAATAACTTTTTATAAGAGAATGTATATTCCGTAAATTAGCAATTTTTGAATTGGGTAACAAAATAACTTTTCACTGAGCACTTTTCAAATTGCCTCGAGGAAAATTTCAAACCAGAAATGGAATGAAATAAAATGCAATTTCGAATCTTTTGCTGGAAAATATGGTTCCAAAAAGAAATATTCTAAACAATAGGCAGCACAGTTTTTCGTCGAAGCCACAACTTGCGTCATTGAACTTTATAATCAAAAAATGAGAATGCGAAAAAGCAATTAGAAAGGAACGATTACGTTTCAGCACATATTGCCTACAGGCAAGTTTCGTCTGGATGTGTGTATTGGTATCTTTCTCTGTGGTGTAACTTTGCCTCGAGATAATCCAGCTTCTTAATTTCAGTAATCTAAACTTAACTATTGGCGTCTTAAAGTAAAAAAAAAAAATAGTTCTTAGGGAACAAAAAGATGATTTTTTCCCATACATACACGTGCAACAAGAGCAAAAAAAATCCTATTTTTCTTCACCCGTGGCCGAATAATATGCCCGAAAGGACCGCGGAAATGATAGATTTTATCATAGAATAATTCTTTAGGCTACAAGAAAGTACTTTTTAGTTTACATAATTCGAAGTAAAATTTTTTTATTGTGTTGTTGAATTATGCAAAACGTTTCTTTTTAAATCCATTCAGAGTAATGACATATCATTAAAATCCGATTGAGTCTTTAAATTGTCTCTGTTCTGCAAAATTTCATTCTCCATTTAAAATCACAGCCCTAAAATTACTCTTCCTATTACGCATGTGAAATAACAAAGCGGTTATTGAGTTTAATAAAAGGTTCGATTTCTCGAAAGAAGTCAACGAGAACGGTTTAAATTTTTCAAGTGGACTTCACTGTATCACGCACTTAAACGATCAATATCGAAATCATCGCGCAAATGTATTTATTACTGGTGCATGCGAAACACACAAGCGACACGTTGTAGCCTGTCCTTTGCCTAACTAATAACATAAGACATGTTATCATTATCGTCTATTTGATCGAATAGAATATTCGATTACTCTTGCAAATGACAAGCAGTGATAGTATTTGCCTTTCTTGTTTTAAAAAGTTCTTTCAACTTTTAAAAGAATGTGGAATCTTTTCTGGAGGCTATTGAAAAAATTATACGAATTATTCGACATTCAAAAAAAACATTCATATATGTATGTATATAGAAATTGTTTTCTAAAACTTTATATCATTCATTTACTACTTATTTTTCATCTTTGTATTTCAATTCTTTAACATTTGTTGAAAAAGCATCCCGTCGTGAAAGTGATGCCTAAAGTATTTTGTTCACATGTTGAAAGGTACTGGAAATTAAACAAAGAAAATTATCGAAATGAATGTTCAAAATCAATTTCTGTACCTTAAATTTATATTATATAATTTATACATTAGGGTCTATTGCGGTTGGTTATAGGCGGTTGAAAAAAAGACTTAATTCTGGTTAGAGGATTTTAGACTCAAAATAAATTCTCAACGATATCTGTTGTTGTCACATATGGCTTTATTGAAAAGATCAATCCAAACACATAAAACAGCTCATGTTTAACATAAAAACAATAATAAAAAAGAACAAACATTTAAAAGAAGAACCAGGAAAAATTAACACGGGAACAAAAGAAAAAGTTAAAAATTTAGACAACAAGGAGAAAGGAACATAAGAGATGCAATCTTTACAAAAAGTTCATGCAAGTTTTATCATTCCAGTATAGTTTGCTTATCTCACCATGTTTTTGAGATTCTTTGTCTAGTTCTGGGCATATAGGAAGATGCTCTGCATTCATGATGCTCGAATTATAAATTTCGCGTATACTTGATGGATGAATGACTTTTTTTCATTACGATGATGTGCTATGCAATCATGACCAGTTTTCAGTTTGAAATTTGCCACAGCCTTTTTTAACGGGGCTTTTGACAAAACTTTTTCCAAGTGTCTTGAATGTTTGCCTATGGATTTTTCTGCCTGATCAGATTGAAAAGTATCCACTAATTTCTCAAAAATATGTTTTTAAGTGACTCTGGAGAAAGAGGTTTGTTGCGTCTTGTGGCTCAATTGTTTCTCTCTTGGCTAGTAAATCTGCCTTTTCGTTACCATCTATTCCTACATGTGAAGGGATCCATTGGAAAACTATTTTTCTACAGAGGATTTCGCGCAATGGAGGGATTGAATAAGGCTATCAAAAGACATTCAACACGGTAAACAACCAGGACCAGATAATATATTCCCAGAATTCATTTTTCTATAATATAAATTATCAAAAATAATCATTATTGATAAATGAGTACTGAATAGTGTGAAGTGGTGCGATGTGTATCCCGGGGGACAGAACCCGCGACCTATGTTTTCGAAACCAAGTAACATACCACTTGACAAAAGGGATGTCCGGAGGCTGTTACTGGCTTATGTAGATGATACCACTACAATACTCCTCCACCAGTCGATGGATTGGCGAACGAATGAGATATTTGTTATGGCGAGCGTGTGAGTTGTTGCCGATGTTAATTGGTGGTGTTGCGTCAAGTGAGTCCGATGACTTGGGTTGATGCGTCAAGTGGGTCTGACGGCTTTGATTGCCGCGTCAAGGAGGTCTGACGACTTTTGATTGCTCTTTTTGCGGGTAGATGGCGCCACTGCAGATAAGAAGGTTGCGTTTTTCCTTGATTCAGTCAGGGGCGCCAATGAAGTGGCGCGTTGTGAATCCGGGGGACTAAACCCGTGACCCATGGTTTCGAAGCCAAGTAACATACCACTAGACAAAAGTGATCACTGTTGTCCGGAGGCTGTTACTGGCGTATGTAGATGATACAGCTACAAGTGAATAGTACAAATGTACATTGCAACATATCATAAGCCCAGTTCACTTTTCCCACACTGTCGAATCAGTCTGATCCAAGCTTTTATTCGTCTTTCGCTTTATCCGTACACTGCAATATCGAAAGTAGACTTTTTGAAAAAATTTAATCCCAAAGCAGCTGTTAAATGTAAAAAAATTTTTTCTTCCAGAAAACTATTTAGTAAGTGTTCTCTCAATGCCGTAAATGTGAAAAAATTCTAAAATGCCTGTCTTTTTTCAACAAAAATTACTGATTTTAACCATAAAAAGCTCAGATACCTAAACTTCTTAAGTATTAAAAGGCAGTACTCTTAACATAAAAATTAAATTATCCCCTCACCTACTTACCAGAGAACATTTTTTCTTTGAAATTCTAAAAAAAAATTTTTCGATCTTCCCCATTATACATATATTTGATTTTCAATTTAAAAGCATATGTTTCATAATTAAAACTCGTCGTCGAAAATAAAGGCGAATAATATGTCAATTGTTTTCAATTAATTGAAGATATTATGATAATGTAGAGTGAAGCAGCAAAACAATAAATACAATCAGACCTCTATTTAACGAAGTCGCTAAATCCAGAAAAAAAAGTTCGTTATATGGAAAATTCGTTTAACAGAGGTCCTTCTTTTAATATACTTTAAAACCCCTTAAAACAAATTTTAAATTCATAAACACTATATATATTATTTAAACAAAGTAATTATTCACTTTTTTTAAAAAATTAATATTTGTTCATTTTATATATCAGGAATGGCGAACCTTTTTGAGACGTGGGTCAAATATTTTGTTCATATTTTTTTTAGTACTACCTCCTGCGTCACTAATGCCCATTTGTACCAGAGTTGAGTTTAAAAAATTTTAACAGCGTATTTTTAAAACTAAACATCTTTAACTTCAATTGGCTTATAACGGGTAAAAAAGGGCGCTATGGAAGTCGCTTTCTAATTAAAGTGCATTTTATCCGAAGAAAGTGCTTTAAATATGATTTTTTGCTTTGGTTTTCGATTGTTTTTCAACAAACAAAACGAGCAAAAGTTATACACTTTGCTGATTTTGTAAACACTTTTGCTTTATTTCAAATAATACATACTTTCATATATATTTGTTGTCATTTGCATAGCTTTAGAACCAGGAGTGTAGCTACCGCCGTATCGATAATACGGGCCCCCAAAATATGTAACAAGAGATCATAAAATATTGAGAGCCCACCGAAAAGGGCCTCCAAAGAATTTGGATACGGGGTCCACTTAGGACTAGTTACGCCAGTGTTTGGAGCAGTAATGATCAAACTGAAGGTTATAGACAGCATTTAAATTAAGATTTGTGTCACGGCTTGAAAAATTCAAATAGAATATAAATAGTCCACACAAATTAGAAAAATCTTTATAAGCCCCTCGTAAGCAAACAAGTGGTTGCCTAGCAAGCATGGGTCAGTTATAAAGCTTGCGTGGGTCAGTGTCTGACCCACGGGTTATAGGTTCACCATCACTGTTATATATCTTACCCATCAAAAGGAAATCTGCAAGGAAAACAAGAAAATAAAGAACGTCCAGGAATACAACGTATTTTCAGCTTTAAAAATAATTTTATATTAAAACTAATGAATTTTTAACGACACTTTCTAGTTTTAAGCCGACGAGTAATTTTAAACGAACATTATTATATAACCAGAGATTTTAATCCTCCTCCACATGCGTCCTTAAATTTAATTAGTGGTAAAATCTGTTAATTTCATTTGAGTTTCTTGTTTGGTAAATTATGGCCATTTGATTGCTCTCGGTGAGTTATGCACCTAATGTACCAAATCAAGGTCATTGATCACCATAAAATGTGCTAAAAAGAGAGAATAATATGAAAAATACCCTGAAATATATATTTTGAAAATAGAGAGAAAAAAAATCAAATTACTGGAGAAAAAGTACGTTGTATAGAAAATGCACTTCGCTATTTGGAGGTTATTTTACAATGAAAATCGTAAAATGTTCGCAGAATATAGAAATTCGTAAAATAGAGTTTCGTTATATGGGGGGTTCGACTGTAGTTTTGCATATTTTTTTAAAAATTGTAATAACAAAGGAGGCGTGATAATTATTACTTTTGATGTGCCAACTCAGTATTGTAACTGAAGTATGAACACAAACAGTGGCAAAAACGATGGGACAGATGATGGCTTAAACTAGAATGTCAACTTCAAACGGAACCGCTTCCGACTTAAGAGTTTGTTTGAAACGTTTGTTTTAGAAACAACGTGAGAATGATGATATTTTTGTAATTCTCGTTTTTATTTTTACCCATAGAAACGCAACAAATGGAAGAGACATGGTAAAAACACAAAGCTAATTAGCTAGTTACTTCTTTCTTGTATTGTATTTTAAAAAATACTTTTTTTTTTCCTTTTGTCTGCTTAGTTTCAAAGTGTAGCTCAGTATTTAGTGAACATCGTTTTAATGTTCATTGTTACCTCAACAACAATTATCTGAAACAGTAATCGTTTAAATTGTGCTGTCAAAAATCAGAATATATTAGGTTGGGGAAAAAGAAATCCATTATTTTTTCGGTAGATGGCTGTAGTGTCGATATCTCGTGAAGCATCGATCAAACAAGTGCATATTTAGGATCATTCTCAAGATGACATTTCACACACAAAAAAATTCTTTTGCTGTTTTTTGTTTGATCCATTTAGTTGTGAGTTACAGGATGTTAAAAATGGAAGTCAACAAAGAGAAAATTCAGTACATTTTACAGTTTTTCTTTTATAAAGGCGAAAATGCAAGCCAGGTGGTTGAAATTGTGAATGGTATTTATGGTGTTGATACTGTAACAGCTAATCACGTGCAATTTTGGTTTCGTCGATTCCGTTCAGGTATTTTTGATGTTAAAGATGCACCTCGCACAGGCAGGTTCGTCGTCGAAAATCTCGATAAAATCACAGAAATAACCGAAGTTGTGACCGGCATGTTAGTAGTCGTAGCATCACCCAGGAGCTGAAGATCGACCATAATATAATTTTAAACCATTTGCGCAAAGTTGGATTCAAAAAGGTGCTTGGTGTTTGGGCGCCACACCAATTAACCCCAAAAAACATGATGGATCGAATTTCCATCTGTGAAGCCTTGTCTAAACGGAATAAAATCGATCCATTTCTTAAACGGATGGTGACAGGGGATGGGAAATTGGTCACATACGACAATATTGAGCGAAAACGAGCGTGGTGAAGCAACTCAAACTGTGGCCAAACCAGGGCTAACGGCCAGGAAGGTTCTACTGTGTATTTGGTGGGGTTGGAAAGAAATTTACCATGAGTTACTTTCGTACGGCTAAACACTAAATTCAGATCTCTAATGTCAACAACTGGACAGTTTGAATCTAGCGATTGACCAGAAACGGCTGGAATTGGCCAACAGAAGAAGTGTTGTGTTCCATCAGGACAACGCCAGACCACATGCGTCAGTAGTGACTCGCCAGAAACTCTGGGAGCTTGGTTGGGAAGCTTTAATGCATCCACCATGTAGTCCGGACCTGGCACCAAGCGATTACCATCTTTTTCTCGCATTGCAAAACTCCCCGAGTGATAAGAAATTGGGATCAAGAGAAGATTGTGAAAATCGATTACTAAAGTTTTTCGCCAATAAGGACCAAGACTTCTATGAGAGAGGCATTATAAAGTTACCTTTAAGATGGCAATAAATTATACAACAAAATGGTGCATATTTGACCCAAATCGGACAATCCAAAACATGTTAAATAAAGTCATGAATTTCATGCAAAAATAATGGATTCCTCCAACCTCTAATATTAAGTGAATTGTATCGATAACTTTTAAAAAAGGGAATTTCACTGGTCGGATTTCGAGTGGGTTATAATTTAAGATTTCTAACAGACCGTTACAGGAAATGATCGTGGTAATAATAACATTTAACCGATCTGTGGTCTAGTATAAAAGTTTTTTTTACTAGAAGTTAGAGTTTTATTGCTTCTTCGGACTCAATTATTGCACAGATGAATCCGGCACTCCTTTTTCAGTCAACTTCGTGTTTCGTCTGTGTGAAAGGAATTATCTTCTCTCTTCACACGAGAGGAATGGTGACAGGAACGAGTTGACTGGCATAAAGTTGCTTCATGTGAGGCTTCAATTTGACTTGTACTATCTTTCTGTTTTCTTACGTATTATTTTGCATTGAGTTTGAATCATAGAAGTTTAATTTAAAAATATGCCTCATCGCTTAGAATAAAATTATTCAATTTCTACTATTAGCTCACACTCTCTATAAATTTATCTTGTTTAAATTTTCAATCGTTAGTAAAATACATTTTAAAGCGCTCAATTGAGCTGAAATTTTATATACGATTATTTTTGGTGACAATATAGTACTTTAATTATAATAAATAAAAATTGATTAAAACTAATTATTCAAAGAATTACAAATACAGCCACGTTGGCATCTTTTTTGGTGACTTAATGACCCGGCGACTTGTGTCAAAATTTTTAAAAGGGTTTTTTTTTTTCTTACGTTTTAAAGCTTTCAGTTGAACTGAAATTTTATCACATTTTTTGGATGACAATGCGATACTTTAATGATAATTAATAAAATTTTTACCACTCAATATTGTGATTCTGTAAAATTTATATACATATTTATTTTAAATTGAAACTATTTAATGTTAGCTAAAAAAAAAAATTTTTCTATGTTGATCTAAGTAGGAATTGACTTAAAAAATTTTTTTTTATATTACTTGTTATGTTTCTAAAAACTGTTTAGTTGTTTAAAATTTTAAAGTGGAGCCCATAATTCGTTCTTAAACATAATTTGTATTCTTCGTTAAATGCACTGGCGTAGCTAGTTCGGAGTGGGCCCTGCATCAGAATTCTTTCGGGGCCCTTTTTAGATATTAGAACCCTGTACATGGGACTGTAGATACACATGTTGGGGCCCCTGTAGCATGGGGCCCTCGTATCATTCATACTGCGGTATATACGCCCCTGGTTAATTGTAATGTACTTCTGGTACCCTCGAATTAAAATACATGGAAGATTATTTCAAACCTAACAATTAGAGGTGCTTCACTTACGAAGCACTAACACTACGACAGTTTATTTGTATAAACTAAAGTTTTTTTGTTCTCTAATTTGTTTTTTGAAAAAATGTTTTTTGTCATGACCTAATAATGAGGGAGAAAGTGAAAATACACGAGCCTTTATTTTTTCTATCTGACTTATCTCTTCCAGCCTTATCGCGATTCTTAATGATATTCTTGAAATGTGTTGGTGTCCCCATCTTGTTGAAAGATGGAAGGTTGATGAACGCTAAAATGAAAGATTGTTTCCAAGATGACTGTGGGAGAAATCACTGTAACGTGTATATTTTCCGAAATGTGCTTTTATTCATGTGGTATCAATTATCGAACGTTTTTGACTTTGGACTTTCAAGTGCTGTTTTCATTTCTTTATAATAACATTGTTAGTTGTAAAAAAAACTAATCAAAGTAGGTTTTTCTCTCCTGTCATATTTCCCAGAATATGAAAATCTTATGAAGAGAAAGCAAAGACATTGCACATGTTACGTCATCAGCACACTGTAGTGCCATCGGTAAAAATTTATAAAATGTATGAGTCGAGATCTGTACCCCAATACAAGCGGGGTACACGATCTCAACAAGAAAAGTGTCTACTAAAATCTGTGCTCAATACAATTCTGTTTCAACCGTTGCATCATTTCAAACATGTCATTTTCCATTATGCAAATCGGAAAATCTTTTTCTTTTCTTACGGATCTTTTTCAATTCCTACTATTAGGTCACACACACACACTCTCCCTATATATATATATAGGAAAAGTTCCGGCCATAATGTATATATATATATCTTGTTCCAGAATTTTTAATCGTTAATAAATACTTTCTATTCATCCATTTTAAGTTCAGAGCACATTTTAATATGTAGATAGCATGATCATATACAGTTTCAAATATTAATTCATTAATTAAATTAAAAATAAATAAATATTTACGAACAAAAATAATCGTTTAACACCATACATAGAAAAACTCGCTTGTTGTGTCCTTAACGCAATGGATAGCGCGTTGGACTTCATCAAAAGTCAATTAGGGGTTTCAGAGATCACCTTACAGAGTTATTTCAGTCAGTTACCAGATGAACTGAATAAAATATGTAAATATAAAAATAATAGTCGACCTACAGAAAAAGAAAGAAATTGCAGTAAATCCTTTCTATTTACCTCTTAAAATTGTGATTCTGTCATATGTATATACATATTGCATATTAATTGTAATTATTTAATAAAAGTAAACTTCTGCAAAATAAAAAATTTTTATTAGTTGACTAAATGAGGAATGACTTTAAAAAAATGTTTTTTTATGTTACTTACATTTATTGATTAATCATCTAAATTTTTTTAATGTATGACTAAATCACACTTGAACAATTTCTAACAACATTTTAACACATCAATCCGTTTTTAAGCTCCCCAATGTGCCTATCGTTTTTTTTTTTTTTTTTTTTACTTTAAGATTTCAAATTTATGTCATTGCATTTATATGAGGCACATCCAGCATTTAAGAAAAATTTACCTATTTTAATGACACGATAAGAAGTTATACAATCGCAAAGCACTTAAATATTATGACATTTTAATATTTGAAAGAGAGTTCAAAGTTTAAGTCCTGCTTTGTATTAGATGAAGAGTAATTTTTGGAAAAATTAATTACTCTTGTTAATAACGTTCAGCACTGTAGAAACCAAGTTCGCAGTTCCACCATCCTGAATTTTTGCATGACCAGTCTTCAAATGAGGGAGAAGAAGGATTAGTGTCGTCTGCACCACCTTAAACAAACGTTCTTCCCATAACACAACCATCCCCGCCCCTACAACAGCCCTATCATTTGAACGTCCTCTCCCCAGGCCGCGAAGGCAGATTCCTAAATCACAAGCTAGTATTTAATAGAGAGCCTCGACCGTTTTACAGCCACCAAAACGAAGCAATAATTAAGGATCAAATCAAAAACTAAAGCACAATTTCGCGTGAGCTGCACTCATACCTTTTTTTTATTATTATCATCATTATTATTTGCCATCATTCCTTAAATGTTTCTCGGTAAGTTAGAAAGATTGACAAAATGAATTTTCTAAAGAGCTAAATCTCTTGCTGATGAATGAGTTTCTATTGCTGCCCGGCCACACATTAAAGAAGTCAGGGAACAAACGGCTCAAGCAAGGATGCAAAAATAGTCTTTGGATTATATAAAAGATAAAAAATTGCGACATGTTCCATCTTTTTTTTTGCCTCCTCCCCCCTCGATCGTTCCATGATTCCCAATCAGAGAATGGGCATCATCGAACCGCTGTCAAGTCGCTTGATGTCGTTTTGCAAGCGAGATGATCTTCACTTTGTTTCCATTGCATTCACCAAGAATGTAATTAGTTCTAATTGTTCGAATACGTGCTTTAGAACTCTTTTCTGCTCCCCTCTTCTTTTGATGGACGTGTTTGGGGTGGAGAGGGGGAAAAAAGGAATGAAACTGGCCAATAGAACAAAACTTTTAATTACAGTTCGATTTAAAAGGGCCATGACTAGTATTATGACTGTCTATTCAGCCCAAATGCTTTGGCTGCAATCCAGAGATCATAGACATGACAATACGCCCAATGCTAACAACTTTTGAATGACAAGACTTGTTATTATTCATATCTTCAAGTGTGATCACGATTGTAGCGTTTTGTTCACTGACAACAGGACTACGTCTTGATTCCTGTTTAAGAATGTTTGTTATCCGGTAAATCCAGTGCTTCTAGAAATTGTGGTTTTTAATAAAGAATAAGTCAGTCTTTGATTTTGACGATCATTTCGGTGTTCAATAGGTATTTATTTTGTAAAAATTGAACGTATTGCTTTAAATTTATATTTAGAACTTGCGCCTTTTGAAAAATTACTGATTCATCAAATTGTAACGACTTTTTTTTCAAGTTAAGTATGCGTTTATTTAACACACTCTACAGAAAACCATTGACAGTATTTTGTGGAAAATAGTAAAAATAAAGCTGTACAAAAATATTTTGAATTTCTCATAAAGGCTGAAATTATAAAACGGTTTATCAATAATTATAAAATTGTTAAAAAACGTTTCTCATTTTAAAATGTCGAAAATTTAATCTTCGTAATAGATTTTTATAGTGTTCACGCGTTTTATGTCATATTCCTTGTATAATTTGAATTACTGCCAAATATGTTTCTAATATACGGAAAAATGCAGTCATATGTATATTAGGGTATATCTCGGCTATAATTATTATGAATCATAACCTACCTATTCGGGAAAGATGTTCTATGGGAAAAAAGTAAAAAATATAAAATTATATTATTAACCTGAAACACTTTTCGGAAAAATGGAAAGAAACTTTATTTTTCAGTCGAATGATTTACTGACTCCAAAATAAAATATGAGTTTTCACAATAACTCAACAAAAAAGCAATGATTGTTGGGGGTGAAGTGGTGGTGAGTGCTGCTGAATGGTACAGTAACACAGTACAATATTTCCTTAACCCTGCTCTCTCTCCCCGCTCTGTTGATTTAGTCTGATCCGAGGTGGACTTTATACCTTCACTTTATATCGATACACTGTCTCATTTTCAGCAAAAGTTTCTTTTTTTTTAAAGCTATACAAGAAAAAACTATTAAATGTACCCGATATTTTTTGTTGGTAACTGCAGATGACCTCTTTAACAAGAAGTCGCTAATCACTGAAAAATAAGTTCATTCACTCCAACAAAAATTCGATTTAAACTAATTCCGCACAATATGCTTTAGAGAGCCGCATGGAAACAAATTCAGTCATAACACTATGCATTATTAAAAGTGATTATTCGCTTTTTTGGAAACTTGATATCTATTTATTTCATATATCTTTACCCATCAAAAGAATGTTCGCGGAAAGCTGTATGAAGCGGTAATCCATTGGATACACTGTGTTTTAATTTTAAAAAATAATTTTATATTAAAATTAATGAATTTTTTAAAGAGATTTTTTCTAATTTTAAGCTTACAATTAATTTTAAATGTACGTTATTTTATAACCAGCAGTAATTTTAAGCATACATTACCACATGCGTCCTAAAAAATTTAATTACTGATAAAATCGATTGGTTTATATTTGAGTTTTTTGCTTAAAAGATAATGGTAATTCCATTACTCTAGGTGAGTCAGGCACCTGATAAAACCAGTTCAAGCTTTCACTGATCACCGCCAAAGTATTACTGAGAGGAAATAATTTGAAAATGTCTTGAGTATTTTAAAATAGGGAGGGGAAAAAATCGAATTACGAGAAAAAGTTCGTTAAATAGGAAATGCATTTCTCTATTTGGGTGTTATTTTACGAAGAAAACAGTAAAATGTTTTTGGTTCCTGGTAAAAGTTCGCGAATAGAGAAATTCGTATAGAGGTTCGACCTGCATTTAGGTATACTCTCATCGCAATGAATGTTAAAAAGTGATACAAATACTACTATTTTAACAAATTTTCTTTAATAGCCTTTTTACCATATAGCTCAAATACCAAACATTTAACATAGTAATTAATATTAATGTTTATTTTTCCTTCAACTATATACCAGATGACATCTTTTCCGCATTGATAGATTTTGAAACTGAAAAAATTTTTCATCCACCCTAATGAATATTATATATTCTGGTTTACACAGAAAAGCAACATTAATTTAAAGTCGCTCCTAAAAAGCTCAAATTATCTGTTTCAAAATATCTTTTAAAATTGCTTTTATGGAAACTTATCATATCTTCCTGTCTTTATTATAGCTTTGATTATATACTCAGCATGTGTGTGATATGTGATTATCTTTTCTGATATCCTTCGTCCTATTTAAATTATCGGAACTTTGATTAATGATTCTTTGTTTATTTTTCGGAATGTTATGCTATTAAATTAATGATTTCGATAAAGAATCAATTAAGATATTTTCCCTCTATCTTGTAATTCCTCCCTCCCCTCCTAGAAGGTTCTTTTTTTACTTGGAAGTTTTTTTGTTTTTTTTTAATCAAGTTTGTCAAGATCTTCTGATTGTGCAATAAATAATCAGTCATTTTCCTATTTTAATAATTTCTATAGAGTCAGTTAAATATTGAATTTTTAAAAAAATGTCATTAGAAATTAATTTTAGAAACGAATTTTTAAAAATTATATCTCTCATCTCATTATCCTTTTACATGAAAGGAATCATATTAATGATTATTATGAAATAGTTTAATTATTTTTATTTGAATATATTTTTCATAAATTTACTACAACTTTGATAGAGAATCAATAAAAGTTTTAATTTAATAAATCAGTGCTTCTCAAACTTTCAACATTTGCGACCCAGTTTTCAATTATAATTTTTCTCCCCTCCATACAATAACAATGTACTGAATTCAGTAAGGAATGTTAAAGCTACAATGAGATTTTATTTATAAACCGTATAAAATATCAAGACAAGTATTAACTATCACTATATATAGTCACTAGTAATTATTAAACTTGTTCTTAACTTAGTATTGGTAAATTAATTAGCAAATACATTGAGCAGTACTGATACATTTTTAAGCATATTCATCATTGTCTAGATCATACGTCCCTTCCTTCCCTTCATACACTTCGTTTTGTGTTTAAGCACGTTTCACCCTACTGCTACTTAGACCTGTTTTGGTCGATAATTTTGGTACTCACCCATCGACAGTAGTGTCAAGGTCATGCGTCCTTTTTCACCTTGCTCAGCAAAACTAAACTTTCAAAAACACCAATTCTAGTAGAAAGAACAACAATACCTACTTATAGCATATGTATTTCTTTGCGTAGAATACATAATTATTAAGTTTTCATAAACTCTGATATGCGTCCTTACCCTTTAATTAAATTCGAAGGGACGAACCACTTGGGTAATAGCTATTTAACATAAAATAAATGCATCAGAAAGTAATGTATATCATACACATCCAGATACAAATTATTTCTATATTTAAATGTTTCTTCAGGAGATTGCGGCAATGAGTTCGCCTGCAGGTAGGTGTTTTCATAAAATCGGTGACTACAAAGAAGTTGCAGGCGATCATAATAAATAATAATAATAATAATTCTCTACAACCTTGTATATTGTAATCTGGACTTGGAATTTGGCGAGACATGGGTTTTTGTTCATTGAGAATACATACAATCACTTTTGTTTGTTTTAATTTACAATTCACGTAAAATTAACTGATTAAAACTCCTTTATCTTTCAGTCACCAGCCGTGTTTAATTTACAGGTTGTCTAAAAACGGTATTTTATATTATGTCAAGGAGATGTATTTGTTTTCTTTCAAAAATAAATTAAAAATTTTTTTAAATCTTTATTTTCGATAGCTACCTTCACTCACAAGGGTTATCACTCCTCCCGCAAGGGAATCTGTTTTGAAGCGGACGTAATAAGAGTAAGCTTCAATTTTCCAGGCATTCAAGGAGCAGGATTCTAGAGGCCCAAACCCATGTGTTGTTTGCTTTTGCAGTCCTTTGTGGGTTCGGAAGCTTGGCCAAAAAGTCTGACTTGCAGGGGTCTATTATTCTCTGCTGCGCGACTGTGTAGAGGGGCTGATGCGTTAAATCTGTCAAGCTCAAGGGAACATACAATTGGTGTAGAGACGGGATAGCGGAGCAACACGGGATCAACGTGCCATTTTACTAAAGAGTGTTTTATTGTGAGGTATGGGCATTGCTTGCGTCCAAATAGAGATTTTATTTGTGCTTTTGAAAAACCGTATAAAGCTAAGCGCTAACAACTCAAAATCTTTATTAATTACAAAGAAACCTTTTACACTGTATGGCGTTATAAATATTTTGAATTATATATGTGATTTCGAAATTATAAATATTCAAATGTGACTTCCTAATGTACAAGGTCACAATGACATGTAACCTCCTTCTGGGTTTAAAATATTTGCTTTTAGTAAAATGCATGCCTGAATTGGAGTCGTACTAACAGTTTCAACGATAATTAGTTTTGCTGTGGTTCACTTTTTTGACGAGAGGATTTGTGATTCATCTCAAAATGCCATTTTACCGACGATTTTGTGCATACCAGAACATAAAGCACACACCACTTTGTCGTCTTTACTAAAAATGCCTTATTTGTAGATTCATCAAGTTTGAAATTCTCTGTTATACTTACTATCTTGCACTTTTTGTTCTTTTGCTGAACTAGCCATGTTAAATAACAGTTAAAAATCGTAAATATAACACAAAATACAATTGTGTCAACGAAATTGACTCTGCTATGCGTTGACAAATTTTACATCATAAGCTATTATAGCCCACGACATAACTAAAGCAAGACAATAACAAACGAGTGTGCTTCCCGCCATCCCGCGAGCGATCCTTCGAGTTTGTTTGTAATACTTCATAGTGAACTTTGTTATTTTGAAATAAAATGCAAATCACTTTGATCGCTGACGTGCAGAAAATATTGTGTCGCGTGCCACTTGTTCGCCACCCCTGGTGTAGTGTATAAGTTCGGAGAGGGGGGTTGACAACTCAGGTGTTTTTCTCGGCACTTAACTTAAGTGACTTTTTTTAAGAGATTTACAGATCAAATAAGCAAATGAAACCCACTAACACTTTAAGTCGACGTTAATAAACACAAACTCACTCAATCAACTTAGCAGGCATTTTCAATAGAAAATTAATACCGCAGCCAGAATATTTCAAAATTGTTAACTTAAATTCAACAAGTTACCAACTCAGAAAAGCTTGCATATTAAATTTTTTATTAATTTTCTGTGGAATAATAAATTAGTTATTTTTGACTGAAAACTTCTTGCTTGAATTAAAAACAATTGAATGAGAAAAAACGATTTTAAGCACAAATATAGTATAACAATTTACATGAAATTAATATTCATTTATAAAGTCGTACATAATTATTCGTAAGACCATGTATGAGACCACATCTTGTACTAAATGATCTAGAATAATAAATTAACTCTGTTTTTAGATCATCATAAAAAAAAAGCCTTTTTCCTCCAGATTATATGGCGGTATTTGAGTTAATATAGGGCTAAAATTGGTTCACATTAGAGAATTTCAAGTCGTTAATAAATAAAAATCATGTACACTGTACCGCATCCATCATGAATTGGTCCTTAGTGAGAAGGATATTAATTTATTTATTAAGTGTTCTGTGTTTTTAATTAAATAAACTTGTTTTTTTTCCCTGCATATTTTGCGTGTAATTATTGTTTCCTATCCCTTTAATTAAAATTTCTCACGTTTCTTTCCGAACTATTAATGACGTTCAGCACTTTCGCGTCGGAAGATTTGTCTCAATTGGAATTACTGCTACCCATAATTATCAAACGACAATATTAGATTTAATAATTAGACAAAACTGTCATAACTTAAACCTCCTCATAGAAATACTTGTTTAAATATTATGAAAGTGCCTTCAGTACCAAAATAATTAAAATATTTCTTTTGTATGTACATCTGTTTAATATGTGAATATATATATATATATAATAATCTTTTAATCTTAAAGGGATTTTTAGATAAATACCTTTAAGCTTTTTTTTGATATACACATATGCTTCTTTTGATGTACACGTATGCTTCTTTTGATGTACACGTATGCTTCTTTTGATGTACACGTATGCTTCTTTGATGCACACTTATGCTGCTTTATTTTACTTATGCTGCTTTTATTAATACATGTGGCTGTTTGGATGTGCAAGCGTGGCTGTACTGATCATCACAAGTATTATAAAAGATTATGTTTGGCAGTAACGATAAATCCTACCAATAAGGTAGAAATTTTTTTAAGATAAAGATATTAAAGATAATTTTGTATGCTTATTGAAAAGTAACGCCTTTATAAATTTAAAATTACATGTGCCGTCCATCAGGGTATGTGGTGATTGGTGGGCGAGACTTAACTTTGGTAACGGGCCTGCGTTCGAATCCCGGGGAAGGCATCGATGTTTGTAGTGGCCTTAATTGTCTTTGCGGCACAGGACCTCAGGAATTTCAAGTCGAGCCTCAAGGTCCTTTCATTAGTAGTTCTTGGAGGGGAAGGGGGTGGGAGGCTTCTTGACAATGCCCCAGGGTGTTCTGCCTCAAATTGAGGTGGAACTGAGCCAAATTGTACTGTCACCTGGATGGTGCTCTAAGCTACTGATAACGACAAGCGTTTAAAACTGGCCCTTGAGAACGATGATTTAAATTGGACCTCGATCTAACATTGCCATTTAGGTGGCATTAGCAACAAAAAAATTGCATGCATATTAGCATTAATTTATTAAGTATTGAGATTTCTTTGTGTAAAAGTTATAGAGAATTGTCTATATAAATCATTTTTCAAAATTGCATTAAGATCTAATAATAAAACATCCATATTCTTGTATTACAAATTGATACTTTATCAACATTCTTTCAGTGAAAATGATACAATCCATACCTCAATGAAGTTTACAAACTCGGTCGAAGCGACGAGGAGGACACCTGAGGTGGAGGCACTCCCTGTCCAAACTACTACTCCAAACGGAGAACTTTAAGCTCTACAGTTTTAACATGCATCAGCAGTGCCGATTTACCCAATGGGCACTTGGGGCCAGCACCCAGAGACTCGGGGCCCGGATAAGCTGGACAGATTTTCTGGTTGTAAATTTCGATCCGCCAGTACCAAGGAAGCCTATAGCTCTTCTGCGCCCAGGGCCGAGAATGAAGGCTTAAATCGGCTGTGCATCGGCACCTTCTGCTCAGAACTCAGATTCGCAACACGCCTTCAATTAAATGAACGCCACTAGGCTACTGCAGCCGTAAATGGGACTACAAACAACAGCAAAGCCTTATTTATCCTCTTTGTATTATTTTAAATTAACTTAATTTATTCGCATTAAGAAATTTTGAAAACAAAAATGTATAATTACTGCACATGAGACGCAACAAATTTCTATTATGTAAAATAAGAGTTATTTGCTCAAATTCTTCACCAAGAAGTTGGGTAATAATAATAGCTCATTTTTCTGAAGCCTATGATAATTTTCTTTCTAAAATATGGTTTAGTAAATACGTAGAAAATAATTCACCGAGGCAAGGACAGTACATTACAGTTTCATCTCACGAGAGTTCAACCATCATTGAAATTCTTACGGATAACAAACCTTTTCTCCTTTAACTCCATTATTTTTTAAATTCAAGTTTTGTCCACATTTTCTGAATTACTTTGCATCTAAAATTTGCCGTAAATCACATAAATATACTCCTAAACAACCACTTTATTTTATGACCAGACTGTATTTACTTCACCCCCATATAGTAAAATAAAAACTGCGTTGTGTTTACATAAACACACAAATAAAAAGATACACAAAATTCATTTGCAGCCGACCCCTTAATGCAGACATTGTCTTAGGCTGACTTCGGCAGCTGCATTTTAATTTCCGTTAATTACTCGCGAACAGCAAGCGCCCTTGCTTACTGGACTTAAGCTGGACAAACCTCTTATTACAATCAGTTCGAGCTCCGAATCGCAATGAGGATGAGTTGAGGTGTTTTCTGTCTCCATCACAATACTAGAAATATGTCACCTGTGATGATTAAATTACGGAAGAAAGACATTTCAGGTGTAATTCAAGGCTGTGACGAGGAAAACGTTTGATCTTCATTCTGTTTATTGTTTTGGTATTTATTTATGGTTGTTAGAAAGAGACTTTCATGGTGATATGTAATCTGATAAAAAAATGAAGTTGTATCATGAAGAAATACCCGCGTAGTGTTGCTGCATATGTTTGTAATTTTAAATAAACCGTTTTATATGTTAAAATCTTGTATTTATATCTTCAATATTTATATTATATCTTAAATAAACTTAATATTTATCTATCTAAGATTATCTTAAGATATCTTGTATTTGTGCGGTGGAATAAAAATAATATTTTTCTAGATTTTGGGGCGAAATGCAAAGGTTATCAGATATGATGATACAAAATATTGATTCTTTTTTAGGGTGGAATAGGAATACTTAAGGTATCCGACTACGTTCCGGAATAGTGATTTAAAAAGCATAAATGGATATTTCATGATATTTGGTGTCACTTAGATTAAAATGTATATAAAATTGTTTTGGAATAGTATTGCAATTTAAAATTGTTTAGGGTGCAATATTTTTGCTTCCTTGAAAGGTTTCGTATTCAATCATTAAAACTGAGGTTTAGGACATTTGACAAAAAAATATTTAATGCAATATTTTGACAAAAATTAACTTAGAATAATCTTTTTCAAAATGTTTCTCTTTTATAAAATGGCTACAAAATATTATTATTTCGCCATAACAAAGTAAGGAGAAAAAGAGGTCAGGCAAGGTTTTGGCAAATCCATATTAGTACCTGGAGTTTTTGGCCATTTGGAAATGAATTATCGGCGTTTTTTCTTAAAACTTCTCTCCTCTGTTGATGGTAAACATGGACCAACCCCACTTCTATAAGCTATATGTCCTCAAAATTCTGGTTGGGCATCTGTGCAGGAGGTCTGGCTGTACAGGCAAAATATTATTATAATGGGCATTTTTCACAAAGGAGATATGTTGAAAACTGATTGGCTCCGTGGTTCGCATTACACGCTGTCTAAATATTGTACTTAAATAATTTTTATTGTAATAGTATTCTTAAAACAATTTTATATGCATTTTTCTAATCTAAGTGACACTAATTATCATAAAATATGCTCATTTATACTTTTGATCATGGTTCGAACGTGTTCGAATACCTTAGAGAACACATGTAGTGGGAAATAAGAAAGAAAAAAAACATCTTAGTGTGAAATTATTTCAGGAAATTCCAATTTTTATTCCTATTTCCGCATAAAATTGGCAATGGAGTGTCGAGCCTTCCTTGAAATCGACTAGCAATCCCTTTTTAAAAAATAAAAGTGACAAGTAATAATTATAAAGATTGTGTGGAAATATAATTTGTATAAAGTCGTTTTAATTTCTATTTTATGTCGTTTGTAGAAATGTCTGAAAAAATTGAGATTCTTACTGAGAAAATTATACAATGAGCATTGAAACTATTTTACTTACATTATAAAATAGTTTATTGCAGTGCTTCTCAAACTTTCAATATTTGCGACCCAATATTCTACCAAAATTTTCTTTGCGCTCCCCTTCCATACAATAACAATGTATTGAATTCAATAATAACATACCTTGACGCTAAAGCTACGATATATAACTTGAGCCCCTTAAGTATCACCGGTGTTTATAAATATCTCTATCGGTCAAAGCATTAATTACCTGGACGTATATATACGTCTTTCCACAAAGTGCGATCTTTTCTGTGCACTGCTATCCGTAAAATTATTCCGAGTGCTTTAAATTAATAAAGAAAGGACTGTGACGGTGTTTGTTAGAGTTGGCATATTCAGATGATTCTTATTTATTCACTTATATCCCCCCGCCCAATACATCATATATCAAGCTACATGATGAGCGGTGGCATCAGAGACAGAATCACGGTTAAGAGTTGAGTATACGTCGTACAATTATCCGAATAAACATTAGTTTTTGAATATATAATTTTATGTATGACAAGTCCATAGAGTTAACCTAGTAAGTTTAAAGCACCTATTCACTTAACTTGGTACTGTTTTGAGTAATCATAAATATTGTGCAGTACTGATACATTTAAAAGTGTGTTATATCAGTGTAATTGTGTATTTATTTCTTATTATGTCAGAATATATTTTGTTTGTTTACTAAACTTGGAATTAATATTTTTTAAAATAATGTTTTGTTTTGACTAATATATATGCGCCCCCTAGAGGGCTTACCTTATAATTTAAACACTAAGTTTTATTGCTATATAATACAACTAACATATTTAAAATTTTTTTTTAAAAAAACATTATATTATTGCAAATTGCATGTGTAGAAGTAGTATAACTCGTGCATTTTCATGGCACATAAAAACAACAACCAGCTAAACATTTTTAAGTTATGGTGCTCTAACATAGATTATGAATCGTTGCTGACAGCAAGAGTCGACTCAAAAAGAAATATCTGAGGACGATAGGAATGATTTACTGCAATGTACGTTTCAGGTATTTAATATGTCGCATTAGCTAAATGGTCATGGTTGTTGGCGGATTATTTTGTGTAAAATCGGGGGTCTTCCTGAAAGATCCAAGTGCCAAAGGGCCGAGGGACATTAAACCTGTCGAAGTTTAAGTCTTCACGTTGTAATGGTGAGGACGCTTGGTAGTGGAGATGCTAGCTGAGGTGTCACCTCACCATTTCGTGGTTCAAATTTACAGTTCAACCTGGAAATCTCTTGTTTCTTTATTGCTTGACATAAATAATCAATCATCAGAGAAGCGTTTTGGTTGCGCTGTTTTATTTCGCTATAATGTCCAAATGCGAAAAATAATCATTTTTAGTTAAAAATTTTTTTTAATTCTTTATCTCAGTTTTAGAAATTATAATTTTTACTCTATTTCTTTTCTCTCTCAAATATTTATTCTCTTCATATATTTGTCGCGTGACTGAACTATTTTAAGTAAGTTCAATTTTTTTTTTTTTTTGAAACTACCATACAAACGAATAGTACAACAATTCACACGTTCAGCGATTCAGTATACATATATTATATATGTGTGCGTGCGTGTGTGTATTTGTATGACAGGAATCACACCACACAAATCATTTCATATCTCCAACTTCAATACAAATAATGATATTTAACAGCACTAGCACGATGAAAATATATCATAATAAAATTTTAACATCATTTTATTATTTAAATAGTGTAGATCAATTCTTTTATCAAAATTCAGACATCGAATTTGGTTAGTGGCTTAGAACCATTTCGTTTTTACTATATTCTCTTAATGTCTAAGTCCCTGAACCAAACTTCTAATACACATTTCTATACAGATAAATACTCTAATTTTCATATTAATTCGTGGCATTGGAACGCATACATCCATTTGTTATACCGATTTTCCGTAAAAACACAGTTTCTCCTAACAAATATAAAGAGCTACTCATTTATAATACAGGAGAAAAATGGAACTCATCTTAGAAGTGAAAAAAAATTATTGATTCGGACAGAATTGAGAGCAGAATATTTAACGCATAAAATTCGGCGTATAACGTACACTTTTAACTCAAAAAATAAGATCAAAATTTACGGGTACGCGTTATACCCCGAGTATAAATATGAGAGCTTTAAAAATAAAAAATAGATGAGCACAAAAAAAAATTATTCTACATATATCGAAATACTGTTTATTTAAAAGAAATAACATTTCCTGTGAACTTAAAGGATTGTAGTTCTAGAACTGTACTATTTTTTCCCTAAGGCTTGAAATAATACCTCAAATAAATGACTTCAAAAAATAAGAGCATTGCGCACGTACATTTCAGGTTTCTTCGTAAAAAGAGGGTGCGTGTTATATGGCGAATATAACTAAAAATTAAAAATTGCTGCTTGAAAGTATAGGTGCGCATTATACACCGGATTTTACGGTAAATATTTTGCTTCTAATAGGATAGCTAAGACAGAATAAAAGCAATGTTAGAACATTTTCTTATATGAAAAAAAGCGTTTTGAATTCGGTTTATACTCTTTCACATTATGCGAAGACAGTCTTTAACGTCACTAAATGGCAATGACTTAAACCCGTTCGGTCATTCCTTAAAACTACCCACTTACACCAATACAAAAAGAGCACCTCAATTTCAACCGTCTCAGCCATTCAATAAATCTTTCAGCGTGGCATTGACTCGCATCATACTAACCATTCAAATTTTCGAAGACAAAGAGCCTTATTTAACAATGCCGGCAAAGCAAAAACCTGTGGCGAAGCAGTAGCTGCTGATGTAAAACCTGACCCTCAATACCGCTTCAGGGCACCCAAGGATTGGGTGCGGCATCAGGCCACCACGTTACGCCGGTATCCCCTCTTGCTGTGTCGCCCACCCCTCGGCCTTTTTTAAGAGATCTTGAGGTTATTAATGAAGGTTTGGTCCCCAGGAGGAGGCACTGCTTTTAGAATTTTTTATTTTGTGCAGTTTTGTTCTTTGCTGTAAGTGCCGTCAGCGAACAGAAGTTTTGACGCGCTGTAATTTCCAGTCATCCCATGGTAAAAAAAAAAATGGTTGATGATTTGGAGAGTTGTGTATCAATACTTTAGATCTTTTAGGTGACAAGGTACGAAATTAGTGTTTGTTTACTGGAGGTAATGTGCAGGATGAAAGTGCTGGTGAATTATAATTAAAGCTACCGAGTTCAGGTGTATCTAAATCGGAATATTTGATCTGTACAAATATTCCATACAGAATTCTTAGACCGACAGTGGAACACATTGAATATAATTTCCGATAGGATGTATCAATTCTTAAACTCATTTATTGTATCTCATTCTCTCTTCATTGAATAATCCTTAGAATCAAGTATAAAATATTTCAACATAGCCAATTTTATAAAAAAAATTGATTAACCCGTTCAGGAACAGGCGATTTTTCCTGTTAAGTTTAACTTATTTAAGGGATTCGACTACTGGAACACGTGATAAAGCGATAAATGGATAATTTTCATGATATTTAGTGTCACTTAGATTGGAATACATATATACAATTGTTTTAAACATTTTGACAAAATTTTTTAAATACAATTTGGAAAAATTCTTAGAATATTTTTTTCAAAAAATTTCCCCTTAGAAAATCTTCTATTATAATAAAATTTTTTCCTTATGCTCAGACCTTCACAGAGACCTCAACTGAATTTTGAAATATATAACTTAGAAATGGTTTATCCATATTTTACAACAACAGAAGGGAGGAGTTTTAAGAAAAAAACGCCGATAATTATAGATTTTAATGGGTTGTAACTCTGAAAATAATGTGAATTTTTCAAAAATCATAGTTGAGCCTCTGTAAAGATGTCTGAGCTATATACAGGCAAAATGTTATTATAATAGAAGCATTTTTCACAAAAGGAGTACATTTTGAATAAAAATATTGTATTTAAATAATATTTTTTTTGTCAAAATGTCCTTAAAACAATTTTATACATGTAGTCTAATCTAAGTGACACTAAATATCATGAAAATTATCCATTTTAGCGCTTTTTTAAAATCATGGTTTCGAACGTAGTCGGATACCTTAAAAATGCATATAAAATCATTAATGTAATATAACTCGCCGAAATGTATAGTTTATAATCTTTCCAAATTCCATAAGTTCCAAAGTAAGATAGATCACTGCGGTGTGATCACGGTCCTCAGAACGGGCAAAACGCAGTCTCACATATGATACCGTGTTCCCTGAGGTAATCACATATATGTGATCATGGTCCTGGACGGGTTAAAAAAAATGCCTTAGATTTAAAAAGACTTCAAAAATGGGAGTCTAAGGGTTAGAAGTGTTATTTATTTCGTTTGGAATATCACATTAGAGAGATGAATAACGAGTTATTTCTTGTAAGTTAGAGCCTGGATCTAAATATAAACACAGCGTAAAGAATACAAACTACACCCAATAGGCTATTTTAGATAATACATGTCGTCGGCCTAATTATCAGACTGCGTAACTCCACTGGTGTAACTGATTTGATATTGGAGTGCAACGCGCCAAACACTTTTTGGCGCGATTCCTTAATCGCGCCAAGCAGCGGTTGTTGTCGGGTTACATGAAATCCAAGATGACGGCCTAACGTTTCCCTCTTTGTTTTGTCTACGCCATGCCTCAGTGCGCGCTCCGTTTTTAATTCATTCCTTCGATCAGTGTAATCACTGTTTTTTTATTTCATAATAAAACTAGATTTTGAAGGGAGAGGTGGTGGCTAGATTTTAACATAAAATAAATACAGCAGAAAGTAACATTAATGTATTACACTTCCAGTTATAAATTATTTACACTGTTTTAAGCGTTCATTACACAAAATTTGTAACAGTATCGCACGATAAAAATATCAAAGTAAACCATATTTTAATATTATCGCCTATCTTGGCGAACATAAACAACAACTTGACGCCTAGCCCTACTGTATCAAATTAGCTTCCCAGATGGAGTTACACAGTCTGATAATTAGACCGACGATGAACAAAAATACGACATTTAATTAGCTTTGAAATCGACACCAAGGTTATATAAAGGCAGGGACATTTTAAGGAGGGGGTCAACTGGGCCTAATGCCTTAACCTCTAAGGGCCCTCGTCTCCATCTCGATTCGGTTTCAGTATCATGATGCGAACTGGCAACAGTAGCGAAACTGTATTATTACGTCAAATCCGTCATTCGTGTATAGACCTACCATCAATGCGCCATAATTAAGGCAAAAGGTGATATTCTTTCGATTCGGTTGTGACTAAGTTTGTGAAATTAGGTGTCACGCATATTTATTTGTTACTGGTTATTGTTTGTACGAGTATTTGACAATGTATGCTGTCTACTTAAAAGGATCACAGGTGGGGCTTGCTTTTGAATAGGAGTCAGGGATTTAAATGGGGGATATTAAGACTATTGACATGAATGCAATTTACGGCCCATTTTATATTAAAGACCCCTCAGGGGGCTCACTTCTTAGGTGGATACGGGTGTCACAATCTCGAGGTACCCTAGTGATCTTTTCATTTTCCCAAGGGGTTTACTATCTTGGTAAACACGGGTGTCACGACCCCGGTACCAGTTTGATTCTTCTCTATTTTCGACCCTCCATCTTGTCATCCAATTTCTCCTTTTCCCGTCCAGACCACAGACCTATGAATGTTTGGCGCAGTATAGCCAAAACTGGCTCTTGCGCCATAAAACACCAAACTCATCATCATCATCATTTTATTTTAAAGAACTTCAGCTAAAAGATTAGCTACTCAAAATCTCTCTTTCTCTCTCTCTCTTTTAATAGAAATACGAGAGAATTTTCACCTGAAAGAAATTTTCATAGAATAAATAGTGTATTTGTATTATCAAAATTACCCATATTATTATATTTCAACAAAGAGATTGGTATCGTAATTGCAAACGCATTCGAACTGTTATAAAACTTCTTTCTCTAGAACTATTCAAAAGTATTATATTCTCAATTATTATGAATTCTCAATTATTTATTTTTTTCATTTCGTTGATCTTTTTCAAACGTTTAAAGTAAGTAATAAAACAGTTTTCATATGATCATTTATTGTATTTTTCGGAGTGCATTTATAGTACATTTTTTTTTTCTGCTTTTGATCTTATTCGGAATAAATGGCTTTCCGTAATCTTGTTAATATTATTCACATAAATTTAGTTTCACTTGATGTATTAATAAATAGAAAACTGCAAGGAGTATTATTTTATTTGCACCCATTTGTGTTGCTATCTTTTCTTGTTTAGAATTCTCATAAATAAGGAACCTGGGAAGTCAACTGGGCCCATAACCTTAACCTCAGGGGGAAGGGGAAACTCATCTTGTTCTCGACTTGGAAAGATGATGACCCGAATAATTTTAATCGTCAACTGTTATTTCCGAGCATATTCTACGAAATACTGAGAATTTCGAACTATACGTTAACTAGCAACAACCACACACTATCATTACCCTTTAGTCGAGAAGCGGTAGTCAGTCGAGTCGGTTTGTGCTTGGGTTTGTGAGATTGTGAAGGCCGCGGTAGCCGAGTGGTATAGGTATCGGACCGTGGTTTGCCTTGTCACGAGTTCGAGCCCGGTACCACTAAAGACCCGCCGTGTAGGGCAGCGATGCACGTTAAATCTGTCGAGAGCTGAAACGTCCTCCCGTTGGTGTGGGGGTAGTTAGGAGAAGGGGGTGCCAGCTCAGGTGTCGTCCACGTCACTTGACCATGGTTCAAAATTACGGTCCGTCGCCAAAAGCCCTCGTGTTGCTGAACAGTGCGACGTTAATATTCAATCAATCAATCTCGTGAGATTGTGAATCACGCGCATTTATTGGTTGCGGGTTATTGTTTGTATGAATATCTGACTATGTATGTTTACTTTTGCATAAGGGCCCAGGTCCTCAAGAAATCTTAAACGCCCCTGGAAGTAAGCATGTCAACTCTTGCAATATACTGATCATAATGCAGTAAGACCCCGCTTAACGCTGTTTCATTTAGCGCTGTTTCGGTTTAACGCTCTTTTTTTTTTTAATTGTGAGATTCCCCGAAATTACACGCAGCTTTAGGCTTCCCGATATCCGAAGCAGTTTATCTGTTTCATCTTGCCTTGTGGTGTTATACGAACTTACTTTTATCATTTCAAACATTTGTTGACGTTATTGTAAGTATAAATTTAGATAATGCAACGATTTCTATAGTGACAAATATTATGAGTTTTAGTTTTTATCATGGGTAATAATAAAAACCACGAAAATAAAGCTACAAGAAAAAGCATTTTGCTAAAAACTGAAATGCAAGTGATTAGAAGACTGGATACTGGTGAGCGTCAATCTCACATGGGTGCTGCTTTGAATTTGGCAAATTCAACAATAAGGACCATTCTTAAGAATAAAGAAAAAATACTGCCATCGGCAACTGTAACTACGACAAGCTCTGCAACTAGAATTACCCGTTCTAGAAATATTACAATATATGAAATGGATAGTAGACTTTCTATATGGATTGATAACGAAATTGAACGCAATCTGCCTTTATAACTTCTTGATAAAAAGATAAAAAATTGGAAATACAGAAGAGACTGAATGATCTGAAATGTAAACATACTGACTTAGAATTTTATTTATTTTTATATACATATTCGTTTATTATGTTTCTATATTTGTAAGAAATATATTTTTGTTTTATTGTTATAAAAAACATACTTAATAAATTTAATGGTAAAATAACTGACCAATATTCCACCCATCTTCCCCTAACCCCATTATTTACATGATGAGATAACCTCGTTTAACTCTGTTTCATATTACGCTCTACTTTGATGGAACGCATACCCCGCGCTAAGTGGGGTCTTACTGTACAAATATTCAAATGAACCATTTGTTCATACTTAAAAATCACACATTCAATTTTTTATACTTTTACAACTTGTATCAAAATTCGATTGATTTTATCCAAGTTTAAATAAAAAAAAGAAATTTTGGAAGTTTTCGAATTCTTCAGCTTTACCTACAACAAAACCAATTCTTTTCTGCTTAGACAAAAGTTTTCACACCAGGTGAAGGACAAAGAATTAGGACTCCATCTGGATCATTCGCGAAACATTTATTTCCTACTAGGCTTAAAATAAAAAGTAAATTAACAATATAAAAAGAAAACACTCCGGATACGGTCCTTAATTCTGCATTTACGAGCAGACGACAGAAATACACCGAAAACCTCACCGAAAATTACGCTTAATCTGCGGAAACCATTAAAAACATCCTTCCCAATGCAAAGATACACTTTGTTACATTAGCCGCTAGTTAGAAGATTTGGTCATAAAAATCCAAACCCACCTTTTGTTTTCGAACCCCAATTGTTCGCAAAAAAGAGAAGCTGTTCCCTCTCTGATGTTAAATGTGGTTGAAGAGAAAGGTTCTTTTATGTTCATCGTGAATCGCCATCGTTATAATGTTTGACAAACTGTTCAGGAGCACGCCAACCTGCACCCCTGGCAATGAAAGTAAAATTCTTCATATCGTCTATCTTTATGACTCTTTTTTTGTTGTTATGAGCGGGGATTGTGACTTTTCTTTTCCATTATTGCTTTCTTTTTCTTTCTTTCTTTCGTTTTGTTTTTCTTTTAATGTTCCCCCGGTTTGACCTCCAGAACTCAACTGTTACATTTAAACTGGTAATCGTAATAAATTGCCGTAACTGTCGCTTCTTAAGTGAATAGACTGTGTAAATTTTGTGCTTGTGTTTTTTTTAAATATATATGTGTGTGTGTTAGTCATATCGCTTATTCTTACAAAAAGATGTACTAACGATTTGATTCTTTCCATTCAGAGTGCGTACACCTAATGTAAAAGAATAAAAACCCATACTAGGGACATTTTTTGTACTAAAAAAAAAAATTCGGATATTAGTACGAATTCGTGTGGGTATGAACCGTATACCAGTGTTTGGGGTTGGTATCGAATCTAAAAACACAATAAATACGCAGTTTTTCGCTTTAAGGTTTCCATTATCCATTTTTAATTTGTGGCAGCGATAGCCTAGCAGGGACGTCTTAAGGCATGGGCCAACTGGACCTGGGCTCAGGGCCTCTGACTTCGATTCCGACTTCATAAGATCGTGATCCGGATAGTTTTAATGGTCAAATATTATTCCCTTACATATTTCCCAATAAACAGGGAATTTCAAACTCCATGTCAACTAACAAAAGCGGTAAGTCTGTATTATTATGGGATAACCGTTGTCCATGTCTAGGCCTAATACCATAAACAATCATTCAACTAATTTTGTCGAAATCCGGCCATCGGTCGAGCCTGTTTGCGCGTAGGTTTTTGAGATTGTGAGTCGTGCACTTTTATTTGTTTCAAATTACCGTTTGAATGAGTATTTGACAATGCATGCTATATACTGTCTACTTTTAAAGATCTCAGGTAGGGCCTACTTTTGTATAAAGGCCCAGGGAATCAAAAGGGAAATCTTAAGACGTCCCTGTAGCCTAGTGGTTATGATCCTGAACTTGCGTCCAGCGTGTCATGGATTTGAGTCTTTGTATCACTGAGAAACGCCTTGTAGAGAGGCTGATCCTGGTTCTAAGTCATTTCGTTGGCATGGTGTGGTGGTTTGGAGAGGGGAAAACCAGCTCAGGTGTCGTCTACCTTACATTAACAGAGGCTAAACTTACGAGGTTCTTCATCAATAGCCCTCGTAATTCTGTATAGTACGAGGTAGTGGTCAAGGTATCGGATCATGGCAGGCATGTCATGAGTTCGAGCCCAGTACCACTAAAGACCCTCCTGTAGGGAAAAAGCATGTTAAATCTGTCGAAGGGTGAAACGTCCTCCCATTGGGGTGGTGTGGGTTGAGAGGGATGCCAGCTCAGGTGTCGTCCAGCACTTTGACCATGTTCAAAATTACGTGGTCCGTCGCCAAAAGCCCTCGTGTAGCTGAACAAAATGCGACGTTAATATTCATTAACTGGCTGTATATTACGATGTTAACAAACACTCACCACTGAGAAAATTTTAAATTCGGATTTATAAAAAACCTCATTAACCCCCCCAATCTTATTAGAATTCTAAGAATTGATTCGAAAGAATAAATATTTTTGGGACTTATACTTTTTGCTTCCGATTTTTAAAGTATTATTTTTTATAGGTCTTAAAATCTCTAAGAGATATATTGCTGTTATTATTAATTTCCCGTCTGGTCAGACGAAATCAGACCAGATCAGTAAAACCGTTGACTTTAATGAAATTTCGATACTAGAAGTGGACTATCATGGATGTCTTCCCAGTTCAGTCCAAGATGTGCTGAGGAGAAGTTTGTTCCAACTGGCATTTAGGATAAATAATAAACCTCTTATCCACCAGAAAAAAGGAGATTTTCTGAGTGCCCACTGGCAAGTCGGGACAGACAAAATTGGTCTGTCTGTCACAAGAAAGAGATAAAGAAAGCCCTGGTCTGTTGCCTTTTTATACCTTTTTATAAAAAACGGGGGTTTTTAACCTCTTTTTTTTTTGGGATTTTTACCTTGAGAAATAATTCTAAATATGATTTCCCAAAAAGGGGGAAAAAGGCGCAAAACCCCCAACCCCCTCCTTTGAAAGGGGTGTCGGCCAATTCATTTTCGTAGGTATTGTGACGTCTTCGATTGGGGTGAACCCCACCCCCTTCAATTCTTCGGGAAGTCACTATATCTATTCATCCCCAAACAGCTGTTGGGTGCCCTTTTTTGCGGTGGCCAGGGGGTCATTTTTTGTTGTCTGGCCTCGGTCAAGCCCCGGGACCTTTTTTGGCCCTTCCCCGAGGGAAGACGGGGGGCAGCCCTTTTTTTTTGACCTGCCAATGGGGGAAAACGGGGGGCGTGGGGGTGGACCCCCCCTGGTTTTTTAAAAGGGGTGAATTCTGAAAAAGGAAAAAAGGAAAGGGACGGAAAAAAAAACGGACGGGAGAAGGGGCCCTTGAGAAAGGACGGGGAAACGGACGAAAAGGGAAAACTGGAAAAAAGACTTGAACGAACGGAAAAGGGGTTTTTGGGGAAAAGAGCCCGGGAGGAGACGGACGGAGCCCGGAATGGAAACAGAAACCATGGAAAAAAACTAGAGGGGGCCCCAAAAAAAGGGCGGATTGTCGAGTGCCTTGCGGAAAAGGATTGACCTCGAGTGAAAACTGTCCGCCCGGTTTTTCCCTATTTAATGAAGCCCAAAAAATACTATTTAAATATTAAAATATGGCTTTTGACAAATTTTCTTGTGTACTAGTGACTGACGACGTTGCAGTATTGCCATGGGACGGAATCCATTAAAAATGTATTTTGTGATGGTAGAAGATGAGCTTAACTTTTCGTAGGATTGATACACTGATTTTATCTTTTATGTGGGCCCTGTTTTTGAGGTGTTGAATGGAACTATGGCTGTCAGATAGAATCCAGAGGTCTCCGTAGATACTTTCGCTCATGATTTAATACATAAAAGGACTGGCTAAAAATCAGAACTAAGACAAACCGGGCGAACCCCAAAACCCGGGTCATTCCCTAGACGTCGAAAGATTTTTTTGCTTAAAATCTGTTCCAATTATTCGCGTCTCTCTTAAAATCGTCCCTGTTACTTTTTTTCAGGGGTTTTTAAAAAATTTTGGGGGTCTGGGTTCCCTGGGGGCCTGTGTAGCTTTGTTGCACAACGTCAATAAGCAACCAATAAATTAATCCTTATTTATCAGATTGTTTCAAAGCAAATTAATCTTGTTAAATAATTTTTAAGAAGTTTAGAGGGTAACAAGGAAATGAGAAGTTTTAAATTATAAAAATAGGGATGTTGACTTCTTTTATATGTTAATAAGTTAATAAATTGAACTCGAATAACGTGTTGTAATTTATTTATTATTTTTTTAAAGAATATATATTTATCTATAGAAAATTAATAATTTCAAACTCATCTACAGAATAATAAAAAGTGTGACACATTTAAGTGTAATTTGTTCAAATCAATGAGAAATTTTAAAATTTATTTGAACATATGAGATTAAATCATATTAGATATAAAAAAAATTAATGCCGAATTTCCTAAATAATTTTTCAAGTAAAAATTATATTTGTTTTCTAATACTTGTTCTATCATTTACGTTAAATGAAAAAAAAAATAAGATTTTAAGAGCATCTGGAAATATAGATATTTACGGGTCGAAATTTCACCTCTTAAGTTAATATAGTTTGAAAAATCTATTTCTAATGTTTCAAACGCGTATTAGAAATTAAAGAAAAATTAGATTATTTTTACAAAATTTTATTTCAATTTAATAGCATGTTTTTTCGTTTTGTTTTTAAGAGGATTAATGAGGTAATAGATCACACTGTATACATTTAACAGAATTCTCTTAATTCATCAAATATATTACAAATACTTTGAAATAGATTTTTACCTTTATCATAAATTGTGTAAGTGACTTCAAATATAGAAAGAAGCTGCATTTTTTTTCTATTTGATATTTCTTTAAAATTTCTCCTTTTTCATACTTCGAAGTTTAAATTATATTGTTGTAAACATTCCATTGTTAAAAAAGTTTCTTTTCCTTAGAAAAATACTATCCATTTCGATAGATTCAAACATACTCGAAAAAAAGCTTAAAATCCCCTGTAGCCATTCGTTTTCCATGAAATATAACAAAGCATCGAAAACGGAATTATTAAATCGAAGGTGATATCACTCGAATTCTCAGTAAATGAAAAAAAAGAACGAAAATGATAATCGGAAATCGTTCTTTCGAAAGCTCTTAAGGTATTGTTAAACATTCTTCCTCATTCTCATTTCGAATTTCTTTTGTTGATTCCTGCGATTCCCTACATATTCGTTACAAAGAAGTAGAAGAAAAAAATGTTCGAAATCGAACAAAATGTTGGGTTACGATTAGGAATAACAACGGAAAAGAAAATATTAGAAGGGAAAAAAAAAAAGAAAGAAAAAGAAAACGCAGAAGGAAAGTTACACAAAAAAAAGTATTTAGGGATCCCTTCTTCGAACGAAATAATTTCTTCCTTTGTGATCGGATCCGAAAAGAACCTGTAATTTGTGTCCGCAGGCTCCTAACATTCCAGAACTAAGAATCTTTTCTTTTCGGTGAAAATTCCCACACCTATTATACCCCCTGTCCCTTACTTCAATTATCCTTTCCTATTTCATGACTTTAACTGCTATCAGTGAGCTCAATTGCCGTCCGTTTTAGATAGTTTTTCTTTTTGTTTTCTCTTGAACAAGAGCAGTTCGCGTGAGGCTTAGCTGCTAGCTTTTTGTAAAGTAAGTGATCGTTTTGTGACGCTTTCGGTGGCAACGGCTCGAGCCTTCCAGTCACGGAATACGAGTTAAAAGTTTGTTACTATGAAATAGTTGTCATGGGAGGGATTGCTTGTAGAATATTACTTTTTTTCCCCTCTGCCTCTGAAGAGTTTTTTTTTAAACGTGAATGTGATTTTTAGGAATAAGTAGTTTGATTACATAGAAAAAAAAATTCGATAAACACAATTTTCTCCCTTTTTTTTTGGGGTTAGAATGAGGGAAAAGCCATATGAATTTTAATTTAAAATACAGAATGAAATATTAAATTTAGATATTTCAGACAAAAACCAGTTTATGCTCCCTCACTTTTAACACAGAAAATAAGATGGTACATATATCTAAATACTGTTTATTTAAAAAATGACGTACCTTATGAACTTTAATTATGTGATAACGTGATAAGTTCCTCATTTTCAACTTCCGTTATATCTTCAGGCACATCGTCGAGTTTTGTTCCATTTTCATTATCACTGTTAATCTGATCCATAAATATAAATAATCATCTTTCTTTTCATCTAGATCGTTAGATATATACATTTTTAATGACTTTTTAATTATGATGTCAAGTTTATTTTCATTCCATGCTTTTATAATCCACTTCAAAAGATAAAAGCATTGTACAGGTACATTTCAGCTTTCTTCTTTAAAAAAAAGGTGCGCATTATAGAGCGAATATACCTAAAACTTTAAAAAATGCGGTTTGAAAATATAGGAGCGCGTTATACGCCGGAATATATGATAATCATAAAAAAAGGAACATTTTCAAAAAAGATGAAAAAATTAGTCTTGATTTATAAAATAAATGAAATTCTTTTTTCCTTTTTCCTTATTTGCATTCAATTTCTTTTTCCCATTTGTCAAAACACAACCAATTAAAAATATCTGATTATTTTTGGGGTAAATAAACAAGAATACAGCATATTTAATGATTAAAATCCTATCTTTTTACTTAAAATGGTTCTATATGACAAGAGATCTTCCCCGCAAGTAATGTCAATAATAACTTTTCGGGGATAATTACAAAAATGGTTTAATTTATTTAATCATTTAAAGATCCTTATGCCTTAATTATATGGTAAAACCAGATTACAAAATGTCAGCAAAATCTAAATTTTGCTTGATGAGATTAGCTACAATCACGATTTTAAGCATATAAATGATTCAGTTATCATGTGACTTTAACGTCACATGAGTTTAATCCGTTGAAAAAAGGGGGATTTCTCTTTTAAATAAAGGCGAAGAAAATTCCTTTATTTCTTCACCTAAACACATAAAGTAAAATCCTAAAGAAAAGCTTTTAAGATCAATAATTAAAAATCAACATATATAGTTTTTGTTATTACGTATTAAGTGATGATTTATGAATTTATCAATTGTAATATAAAAATCATTTAGATTTTGAGTCTAATAAATATAAATGAAATATAGTGAAATTACTCATCTGTACCTTTGAAAAAAAAGTTTTATATAATTAATCGTTTTTCTACGAGAACAAATGCGCGTATTTAATCCTTTTTAAAACGTTCTAGAAAATATTTGCAGTATAAATACTCTCCAGACAATGAATTTAAAAAGAAATATGTATTCTTTCATATGAACTTTGCTTTGTAACTTTTATCCCCATGCAGATAATGAGCAAATCCATCTTTAAAAAGCCGCCAAAGACGAGGAAAATTAAAACTTGAAAGAGTATATATTAAATAATGGTCTATGACTAATCAAACGCGCGTGAAACTTTTCAAAATTCTGTCGAAAACAAAAGACCTTTTGTCGAGTTTTACATCAAAGAAAGCAATAATGCCATCTTTGGTTCATAAATCTTCAAAGCTAAGAATATGTCATCCACAAGTAATTTTAATCCTTTTTCGACTCGTTAAATAATTCGAATTTTTTTCCTACGCTTTTTCATTCATTTTTTATTCCAACTTCAATGAATCTTGCTTTCCATGACCTTTTTTTTAACTAATAAGGATAATAAACTCCACTTTTTGTACTATATTTCGTTTAACCCTTCCATAACAATCTACTAATAGTGTGAATTAGATTTTTACATCTGTCTTTTATGCTGAATTAGTGTCATATTCCTCCTATGTAATGAAAGAACTTTTTTTTTCTGGTTTCTTTTTAGTTCTTTTAAAACGCCTATATAGAATTTTTTTCTTCCTTCTTGCCTTTTTTAGGCTTTCATCTGGAACTCTTTGTATAAATCATCTCAATGCGATTATTGTTTCTAGAACAATATCACATTCAAAACTTTCGAGTTTTTTTTTGTTTCATTTTAACCTTTTTTAAGCCATCGCTGGTGGTCGCTTAATTCTTAAGCAGTGATCACGTATAAGGGTGTTGGAAGGTATAAAAAAATCAGTTGCGGAAACAATTTAATGATATTTTTTCATTAATTTATACTTCTCGTTTCAGAATAATTTTTTTTCTTTTTTCGAATGCTTTGGCTAGGTTTTTTTTTTTCCTTTACTTTGTAAAAAAAAAAGTGTTGCTGGTGCTGGTAAATTACGTATTTTGTCTTTTGAGAAAATAAAAATGAAAGTGGAGTAAAGAAAAGATACATCTTTCTTTTAAAAGGACAAGGGGAACCCTTTTTTTTATGAAAATAATCTTCAACTTTATTTCCTTTGAATTTTTTTTTAAAAAAAAATCAGCATTTTTGACTTATTTCTTTCTTCAATAATTGACAAAGAAATAAATCTTAACCCAGAACAAAGTTCAAAGCATTGAAAGAATCATTTTTTTCCTTCTTGCCTAATAGTCTTATTTGAGTTGTAAAAATGCGGCTATGTCTGTGATAATTAATAAAAGCAATGTCATAGAAATAAGTATTTTTACTTTTAAGAAAAAAAAAATTTTAGTTATTAGTTTTATTTAAATTTTATTCTAATAAGATAATATCAATATATTTACATATATATAATGGACCACAAATTTATTTATTTATAAGTTGTGGTGGCATATTATTAAATTTATATGCATGATTATTCATTTAAATTCTTTAAAACAGTCGTTTAATTTACTAATCTAAACACTATTTAAGAATTATTAGTTTGTGAAAAATTTTTTTATTCAAATATTCGTAATATTTTAATTACTTAATTATTGGTGAGAGGTAAAAATCTTCATAATTCCTGTCATGTGCTTTTGATAGATTAACCTTATAAAATAAAAGCGAAATGTATCGTAGATTCCATTTATTGTGAGCGTGTTTCTCCACCCCCCCTACATAAAATTTGTTTATTTTTTAAAAATATTTTATTTTATTTATTTATTTTTTGAATTAGATTTGTATATTTAATTTGATATTTTACCTTCTCTTTTTTTTGTTCTTTTTATATTTTTTAAATTTCCTACATTAGCTCACACCTCTTATATTTATTTATTTTTTTTATTTATTCATTTATCTTGGGGGAATTTTCAATGTTAAAAAAATACTTTTTAAAGCCTCATTGAGCTGAAATTTTATATACATGATTATTTTGGATGACAATACAGTAATTTTTAATTTAATTAAAAATTTAAATTTATTAAAACAATTTTTTAAAGGGAATTCCCAAAATTCTCGCCATTGGTTTTTTTGGGGACTTAGTGACCCTTTGGTACGTTTTAAAACTTGAAAGGTTTTTTTTTCACGTGTTTAAACATTCAGTTAACTGAAAATATAACGTTGTTTTTGGGTAAAAATACGATACTTTATGATAATTAATAAAAAAAATGACCCCCCAATGTTGTATTTTGTCAATTTATATGCATATTTATATTAATTGCACTATTTAATAAAAAGTAGCTAAAATAAAATTTTTCTTTGTTGATCTAAGTAGGAATTGACTTAAAAAAATTTTTTTTTTATATTACTTGTTATAGATATTTTATGTGTTCTAATATTTTAAAATCTCACACAGTTTAGCTGAAATCCGCTCTTGCACCATAAACTCTAACACTCATCATCAGTGAGCATGTTTTTTAAATAGTAATTATCGAAAATTAATATTTTTGACACGATTTTGATAATTTTTTAAAAATATATGATCACTGCGACGAATCTCATTGAGTTTTTCAATGTGTAAAAACAAATAGTCTCGATTGTCTACGTATAACTTAACTCAGGGGTGCGACAACCCATGAGGACCAAGGCCTTCTGTGCCCAACTCAGTATATGCGACCTTGGGCTCTGAGGTGCATGAGCAGATGTTCCGGTCAGGTGGTCAGTCTAACGCGAAACACCCAGTGTTAAGTTCCCAAGCAAGTTTGGAACTCATGTTATCGACCCACTGAAGAGAGGAAAGGCTGAGTCATCCTTGCTCAGCCTGGGTTTTGAACCTCGGACCTGTGGTGTGGAATCGCGATGCACTAAGCATTCAGCCACTGGGCTATGTTAACGTACATTAATAATAATTATATATTTTCTCATTTAGACTTAAATTGAACCATTTTGTATAACCAAGAAAAAATATTTTCGCATACTGTGTTATTAGATTTGTAATAAAAATTATATTATTTAACTAATTATTTTCATTGAGTTATTTTCAAAAAGTCAAGTATAATATTACTTACAATTATAATTTTATTCTGGTTCCTTACAAACCAGATTAATGTAAAAGCATAGCAAACAAGATCCGTCGTTCGATATGTTTTTATCTAATTTCTTTTTGCACACCTGACTATCAAAAATTTCACTTGTGATCCGATCATTATTTTACAAAAATTATCCATTCGAACTCTCTCTCCATTTCTAACCTGTCAATACTTAAGGAATGCGAAATAATTCAAAACACACGTAAAACTCATCACGAAAATTCATTTCACACTCATTCTTCTCCAAAAGCAACGATAATTTTAATCAAAGCGACACCATTAAAATATTTTTTAATTATCGCCGCTTCATTTATTATCGCCAAATGAGCCACGTAATACCAACATGTCTTTAAATTATCGTTTATCACCGGCTGAAGCACCATGGTTAGGTTACATAAACAGTCGACCTTATCATTCGCTTTTTCTTTTCTTTTGTTTTGTTTCGGCCATAAAAGAGGAGCGGACGTCACAGACTGTAGTTTACAAAGTTGTGTAACGCGAACGTGTACCACAGCCTGACTGCTAAATGCGTAATAATAATAATAATGTGATCTGGCCAGCATTGTTGAGACCCCCTCACATCTTTTTCTTTATGTCCCTCCAGGCCTATTAGTTCGATAACCACACCTGAGCCCCAGGGTGTGACCGCCCTTCTATAACCTGTCACCATAATAGTGACTTCACTCGGGGGCATCTGCTGTAATTTACATTGTGGAGGCTTTAGGTTATTGGCGAAGAAAATTAGCGTCAATCGAGGTGTGGTTCTGTGAGAATTGATTCACGTTTTTATGAGGGTTTGGTCCCTTGCTGTGCGTTGGATGGTTACGTGAAGTGACAAAGGGATTAGAAATACCAAATCGGAAATTAATTAATTTTTAATTAATCGTTTTGAATTTTTAATTAATGCTTCGTTTCGTATTTGGTTTCAAATTCTTGGGGTTGCCGTTGACCTTGGTTTATTCGTGAATTGATTAGTGATAATATTCTAATAAAACTAAATAACCTCTTAGATTCTGTTTAAACACATGCCATACAAAGTTTCCCATTTTTTTCAAAAAAGGAAGGATGGCAGAAACGAATTTGAAATCAGGTGTATTATTATGCGATATAAGATAAAAATACTTTATATACTTTTATCATTCAGTCTACAACACAGATATACAGTAAGACGGGGTATACGTTCCATCAAAGTAGAGAGTAATATGAAACAGCGTTAAACGAGGTTATCTCATCATGTAAATAATGGGGTTAGGGGAAGATAGGTAGAAAATTGGTCAGATGTTTTACCATTAAATTTATTAATTATGTGTTTTATAACAATAAAATAAAAATGTATTTCTTACAAATATAGAAACATAATGAATGAATAAACATATATAAAAAAATAAATTTTAAGTCAGTATGCTTACATTTCAGATAATACAGTATCTTCTGTATTTCCAATTTTCTGCCTTTTTATCAAGAAGGCATCTAATGCAATATGCGTTTTCCTTTTGCGCTCTGTAAGAAGTTGTTGGTGAGTGGAAGGCATCCATAACGACACGTCTTGCCTTTGAACTCCTGTCAAAATTTGCTCCTTCTTTTTCTTGCTGCTTTATTTTCGTGTATTTTATTATCACCCATGTAAAACTAAAAATAATAATATTTGTCACTATAGCAATCGTTATATTATATAAATTTATACTTACAATAGCTTAATATATTTTTATCTTTACAAATGTTTGAAAAGATAAAAATACGTTCGTATAACACCGCTGGAAAGAAGAAACACAGATAAATTGCATCGTATATCGGGAAGCCTACCGCTGTGTGTAATTTCAGGGAATCTCACAATCCAAATAAAAGAGCGTTAAACCGAAACAGCGCTAAGCGGGGTCTTACTGTACTTGTCTACATAGACTTTATTTGTTTCATTTTATCTCTTATTGGACTATAAGGGATGCTAAGAGTAAATATTAGTAATTAACTTTCATAATATTGGTAAACATTAGCTTTTTAGAGTTTGAATTTATACTTAAAATACATAAAAATCACAAGAAAAATACCTAATATTGAGTAGTTTTTTGATCAATATGTCCATTCAAACTATATCAGTGTTTAGTTTTATCATGCATCTGTTTTCATTTGTTCAAATATGTTTTATTGCTTTGTGGACTAAAAGGTTTTTCCGACCATTTATCAACCACTTAAATGTAAGAAATTTGTTACTGATTTCAAGTTATCCCAGATTCTAACAGGACATGGAAATTTTAAGAGCTATTTATCTAGATTTAATTTAATTGGGAGTGATATTTGTTCTTGTGGTCAGGATGCTGAAACTGGGGAACATGTATTGTTGTATTGTAAACTATATTTCTGTAAAAGAGAGAATTTTAAAAGGAATTGAAACGTTTAGGTATTTCCTGGCCACCTGTTTTGTCTTTGTTGGTCAATTGTACTGAAAGCCTAAATGTCTTAAGAAAATTTGTTTACTGTATAGATTTTTAAAGTTTGATATTGGGGTACCTCCCCTTGTTTATATTTGTGTATTTCCACTCTTCCTTTTTATTTTATGTTTTTGTCTTAAATGTTTTTTCCAAATTTGTTTTAAATAATATAATTGTGTTACCACTTACGTCTGTAAGCCTCATGTTATGCAATGTGGAGCATGAGGAGTTTTGCAAATAAATTAAATAAATAAATAAATAAATATACTTTATTATTGTACAAAAATTATACTTACTGACTAAGATAAGACATATGAGAAAACTAAGCAATATATTATTACACAACACAATAAACTGAAATAAATATAAGAATACAGCCGGCAGATGTTTTATCATTGGTGCCAATTGATTTGACAGTTTTAAAAAAAAGACCGTTCCTGTTTACTTAATTGCTTTGGGCATACGTTCTATTTTGACATTCTGTATACAAAATACAGATGAGGCAATAATTAAATATGACAATCGCCAATTTTAAAATTGGGGGAAGGATATTTCCCTAATTTAAAAGATTCAATTTCTTCCAGCCCCAGAGATGATTAAAAATATTTTAATTCGATAGTATATTAAGGAAACCTATTTTTAAAAATATATTTGCAGAAACTTTTTTGCTTATTTTTTATTCATTATAAAGTTTAAATTTTCGAATACAATTAAATTCAGATATAAAAAATAATAGCCAGGAACCAGATAAGCAATAGTATGAAATTTTAATAATGATAATGATAACACTCATACACATATGTTGTTCTCACGTGAAATTGATTAAATCTCTCTCTATATCTACCTATATAAATCTCTCGTGATGATGTAATTAATTTATTACGTACTATCGCAACAATGCCAACGCTCAAGATAACTCGGTAAGTTGACCCCCGATTTCGCATGTGTCGTATGCACTAAATTAGCAACCATGAGCTTCGTTTCATATGTTACCAATACAGTTGCGATAGTACATTATTGCAAGCTCTCCCAGAAAAATATTGCAACAATTGCTTCAACTGGAATCGTTGCGTAGAAGAAAGGCGTTGTCTCATACAAAGACTTATTAGCAATCAGCTGAACTAAAAAAATACTCAACTTTCCAGGAAGCTACAGGAGATGCAGGTTTATCAAAATATAAGGTCTTTATCAACAGGGGCGTAACTACCGCCCTATCAATGATACGGGGCCCCTAAGCTACAGGGGCCCCAACATGTGTAACTACAGTCCACTAACAGGGCTCTTGTATCCAAAAAGTGTCCCGAAGGAATATTGATACAGGGTTCCCTGAAAGCCAGCTACGCCAGTGTTTATCGATGAAGGATGATGCAACTTGAGTAATGAATTTAATTGAAGAGAAGAGCCAAGAACGAATTTTTCGAAAAAAAGGAACAAATAAATAGAACTACATAACACATGTAAATTACAGTTTTACAATTTGAGCAATGAGTATGAACAATTCTATAACTTATACAAGTCATATGTACTTAAAAATGCATTAATTAATGAAAGACAAAACATTTCTCTGCTAATTATTAAATGATTTATCTTCACCATAACCACATTGGAAAGTCTTTACAAGTGTATTCATCAGCAAAAAACATCCCCTTCGCAAATGAAGCTGAACCTCCCCAAAGCTCTCCAAACCTCTAATTTTTCGCATAAGCAAGAATCGGTTAATCGAGCTTGTAAAACACAAGTATCGCTATAATTTTGATTTACTGCAGTGTAAACCAGTACTAAAATCACTCCCAACAGCAGTTATTAGTTCCCCAGCATAGGCACTACCTATAAAAGCGGAGAGGGGATGCTAAATCAAAGAGCCCACCTCAAATGAGAACAATAGGGGGATGGGGTGCATTCTTTCGCGAAGGCTTGCTCATTTATGATCGTCTGCTTGGACACAATAATAGGTTGAAAGTGAAATTGGGAGTGGCGCTCAACCCGATCGGCTGTTTAATGAGATTTTGGGCAAATAATTACGCTGGTTTTTACAGCATTAGAACAGATCGCAAAGAACAGCAGAAAAAAGTACAGGAAAATGTTATGTAATGGGATAACAAAGACGAGATGATCGGTGAGATAAGTTAACTTTTTTTTTTTTTTTTAAATTGGTCGTTGTATGGAGATTAAAATGATTGCTTTAATTTTTAGAACGATTTAATTTTGGTGAGTTGTTGGGATAATTTGTTTTAATGATACAAAGTAATCGTTTTTGTTTTAGAGTTTCTTGGGTCTCTTTTCTGATGAACTGTATACAAGCATACAAAATAGTCATTATTCAAAATTGTTTTTGTTAACAATTATTTTTATTATAAAACAATTATTTTTCAAACATTTATAAAAAAAAAAACAATCGCTGCCAATTTCATGGTTAAAGATATCACAATATCGTAATGTAAAAACATTTTAATCATCTAAAAAATTATGGTATTTTTACGTTTCGCTAACGAAGTCTAACTGCGAAGTCGCTAAATCTCGAAAATAGTTTGTTATATGTGGAAAATTCGTTAAATGGAGATCCATCTTTTAATATACTTTAGAAACCACATAAAACAAATTTTAAATTAAAAAACACTATATATATTAAAAGAAAAGTAATTATTCACACACTTTTTTTTTGTAAAGTAATATCTTTTTATTTTATAAATTTTACCTAACAAAAAGAAAACAAGAAAGGAAAGCACGAAAAACAAAAACATTGTCCAAGAATATACTGTATTTTCAACTTTAAAAGTAATTTTATATTAAAATTAATAAATTTTAATGACATTTTCTCTAATTCTAAGCCTATGAGTAATTTTAAGCATTTATTGTTTTATAACCAGTAATTTTTAGCATGCATTATCAATGCGTCCTTAAATTTAATTACTGAAAAAATCTGTTAATTTTATTTGAGTCTTTTTTTTTCTTTTTTTTTTAAATTACGGTAATTTTGTTGCTCTAGATGAGTTAGGCACCTGGTAAAACCAGTCCAAGGTCATTTATCACCATAAAATGTGTTGAAAGAGAGAATAATTTGATATGTCCAGAAATATATTTTTAAAATATGAAGAAAAAAAAATCAAGTCACTAGAGTAAATGTTTGTTAAACACAAAATGCACTTTGCTATTTGGAGGTTATTTTGCAAAGAAAATATTAAAATGATCTTAGTTCCAGGAAAAAGTTCGCAAAATAGAATAACTTGCTAAATAGTGGTTCGTAAAATGGAGGTCTGACTGTCACATATGTTAATATTTACTAATATTTATAATTAGTAACTATTAATAAAATATCATTAAGTACTATTCAACCCTAGTAACTTATCATTAAAGAAAAAAAAATTTTTTTCGCTGTCAAAAACACGTTTTTCTAATTTTTAAAAACAACTAATTCGAATTGTAAATGTGGTCTTTATTTAGAATAATAAGTGGTCATTGAATATTGGAAACTGTGCAAAAGTCTGTCACCTTTCCACTAACAAAAAAAAAGTGGCTTAACTATTCGATTGTGCCATCATTGACTGCAATAAGTAATACATTTTGCTTCTACGACATTCAAATCAGACATTTCTCGCTAAATTACGTTCATCTTCATGAATAAATATTCCGTTCGGGTCTCGAAAGTCTTCGAACTTCCTGAATTAGATTGACAGGGGCGTTCCATAGCACGTCGTGTCTTCAAATATTTTGAAACGTATCTTAAAAACAAAAGCGCTCTTAGATGAGGCTAAACATCACTTACGCTTTTTTTTTATATCTATTGTGATGTCTACGATATGGTATGTTAATTTATATACAGGTTAAGTTGCATTGCTTCGCGTTCTTTTTTTGCTGCAGTTCAGATGCTATCAAGGAATTTGATTGGTTTAATCGTACAAAAATACCCCTCAAAGTATTTTTTATTTGTATTTTATTTTTAGAAGTATGGATTCTGTGAAGTAAGAAGTACAAAAGTGGGATGCATTCGCGTGATTCCTTAAACTTGACAAATTTTAATAAAAAGAGAATTTAAAGTTTTTTTCTTCTAATAAGTTTATTCAAGTATTTGAGAATATAATGTACCTCTATATAATGTGTCTAATTATTTTTTAATTTTTAACTTGGGTTTTCAAATTTATTTTTTACATGTAAATGATTTATTTTTAAATTCGCAGGAAAAGATTCAAAATACATGTTTAAGGGGGCATGTTACGATTTATAAAAAAGTTTTTGATTTAAAGGTTTTCTCAAATTTTTTGGTTGTACCCAGGCGTATATGTATTATGTAAAACAGTTTTTGTGCTAAAAATACCACAAAAGGCTAACCATTTTATTTTTTTACAAAAAATTTAAAATTCATGGAGTAATTTTAAAATGCTACTTCTGTAATAATTGACACACACACACATGAAATTTGATTTGCAAGTTCGCAGAATTACGTGCAACAAAAGTTGGTCTGAATTTTATGATAACATGATTGATATTCATAAAATACATTTTTTTTAAATCCTTATTGAAAATTCCTTAAAAAATATATAAATTCTAAATTTAACTTTTTATAACAATTATCGCTTTGGTTCACAAATGCATACCAACTTTTGTGACCTGTATTAATATCAATAGTTTGAAAAAAATATCAAAGCATTTGGCATTATTTAAAAAAAAAGCCTTTGCATTTGAAATGAAGACAAACTAGTGACTTTTCTTTGTGTTTTTTATTTTTCACCTGATCGTAGTAACATCAGATAAAAGGTCCCAAACTCGCGGTGGGGCTGATTTTTCCCCCTGTCGTTCCCTTCCCGGCACCAAAAAAGGTGAAGTACGTTTTTTGGTACCCCCCAATTTTGAGGGGCCCCGGGGTGGTCAGGGGCCTCCCCCACCAACCTCCGAGAGGTTTTGCGGCTCGACGGCTAAAGTCCCCCCATCCCGCGAAGGCTCTATACTTTTCAAACTTTCATTCTTCTCAGGATTCAACGGCCTTACGCACACAGTCCGTCATTCCCCATACCGGATGGGGGCCTTTTTTGTTTTCATATTAATCAAAAAAAGTTTTATTTGCTATTGGAATGTAAAAAAAAGGGCTTTAAAAAAGTTATAACTTTGGTTTATTTTTTTAACTTTTAGCTTTCAAGCATTTGGTTTTTTGAGCGATTTTTGTCAATTGAATAGTACTGTGCCCCCTTAATTTTATAAGTAAAATTTTTTTCATTAAAATATATGTACGTATGGTTCACGTTACTCTGTACCAAGAAAAAGTACAGAATAAAAATATATAAGAATTATAATTTCTAAATAGCGAAAACTGCCATTTTTATACAAAATTGACCCAAAATCAACTATACAAATTACTGAATTTTGAAAACATTTATGGTAAATGTCATTAATAATATATTAAAATTTCAGAAATGTTTAATTGACATAAAAGTAAAAGAATTAAAAGGAAATGAAAACACTCTTTCAAAGTTTATATTTTATTTATTGTGAGATATTATTATTATATAAAATATTTATTCCATTACATCATTATTATAACAACTCGAAGCAATTAATCTTTTCCAAAAATTGTGATTGAATAGTTACGTCTAATCGCGATTATTGCTAAATTTTCTTTAAAATTTTAAATATTCAACAATTATACCAAATTTACTAAGAAAATTCTATAAAATTAGCCCCTCTCCTCTTTTCTTCCTTTTTTTTAAAAAAAAAAAAATTTCAATATAAAAAGAAATTTGTCTATTCGATATTTAAAACATATCAGTCAATTAAAAATTGTTCTATAAATGGACTTGACATAAACAGTTTTTTAAATTGCTTTCTGATATTTAGATATATTTTAAGATGGAATCTCCAATTAAGTGAAAAATAAAGCATGATCCAAGGAGACAAAAAAATAGAATAGTGTTTTCAGAAATAAAATCATATTTATAGAAAGAATGGAACTTATTTTCTTAAAAGTAGTGAATTAACGAGATTTTTTACAATTATTCACTAAATAAAATATTATTCACGTCTAATGTTTCTACTGGTGAGCATTTCTAAAATATTGGTATTAAATTTTAAAAGAAATTAGTTGGAAACAAGAAATTTCAATAATCGTAATCGATATTTATATCGAAGAATTACTAAAAACGAAAGCGATTTGTGTTTTCCCTACAACATCCCTTTTATTGCAGAAAAGCCATATTTAAGAAATTGCATTTCACAGTCCACACACAATGAATCTACCCACACACACATTTTGCTCTCAATATTTCTGATTTCTCACTTTCTTTCCTCTGGGTTGTTAACTATCTATCAGAGTTATATAATTACTTTAAAACACTATTTAACATTTCACAACAACAATCTACTGTTTGTTGCCATTAATTTCCTTTAACGAGAAAATAAATTCTTTTAACATTGTATTATGTGCGTAGAATTTTTTTTATATATATAATTGTATTATCTGTATATCTCTTTCTTTATTTCTATTGGATTGACTTTTCCCCCTATGATCACAAATAACATTATTAAATGAAAATATTTGTTTAATAAATCAGGTTTTTAATAATTATTATCAGGTTTGATATTAAATAATAAATACGTGTGGTGTGTTAAAAGTAAAAGAATACAATATAAGAAATCCAGTATTATAAAGCTCTCTTACAAAATAGTACACTTCTCTATTGGAATAATTTTTTCATGGTAATTATAATTATTTTAATCTAGAATAACTTTTGTTCATTTTTATTTAATATGTCGTTGAAAATAAGTATTATTTTTTTTTAAAAAAATATCATTTCAAAATGGAAAACCCCAAATATATTTGTGAAATGGTACTCATAATATAAAATATTTTCATATTCATATAGAGTACTTTGCATCATTTCATTTTAAAAATAATAACTGTAAATAACAATTTTGCCATAGCTAATGTTTTTCAGATAGTTTTAAAGATTTAATGTATATATGGCAGTAGCACAATTCTTCTGCTATATTGAATATTTGCCTCTGAAGATGAAAAAATGTAAAATTAAGAAAATAACTTGTTTTGTTTAAAGAAAATGCACTTAGAATTCGATTTAAATTCAATTTTAAATGCAAAATAGCTATAACAATAAATAAAAATTTTACTACGAAAACTATTTGCATTAGGGTCCTAATTATTAGGGGGGAAATGTTCCATTTTGTTTACAAAGGTAATACTTTTGTAAATGAGATGTTATTACAATTTCTCGTTTCTTGGTCTTATTTTTCCTGGTCAGATTCAATTCTATTTAGAATTAATTGTAAACAAAATTATTGCAGAACGAAGACAAGTACAGTTTTTCCCACTTTTTCGTTGTTTTAAGAATTTAATGTGTTTATTTTGAAATATACAAAAAAATTTAGAGATTTGAAAATTTATACCTCGTGGAAAACAGTGTATTAAAAGTATTTTCGTTAGATGGAAATAATCTAAAACATTTACAAATGAAAAAAACTTCCATTCTTGTATTGAATATCTGTAATTATTGAAACAAGGAAATGCCTTAATGGTAAGTAAAATTTTAAGGAAAAAATAGTAGTTATCTCTTAAAATGGATTTTTTCAAAAAAATTCACTAAAAGCTAGTATTTTGAATTTTATAACAGGATTTCAAAAGGCAAAGATGGCCAATGATCACTTAATTTTCTAGATTTATGTCAAACCAGGAAAAGTCCTATACTGATATCTTTTCAGATTTAGCATAAGAAAATATTATCAAATTTACTTAAAATCTTATTAATTAATGTATCGTAATTTATTAAAATTATTTTTCTGCATTTCAAAAAATATTATTAATTAAAAAACAAATAAAAAAAGGTAATATTAAATTTAAAAATAACGTTCTAGTATTTTCTTAGAAGATTTGAGTTCATTAAAACTCAACCACGCGCGGAATATCACGCCAAAGAAATCTAGAGCTAATTATTTATTAAATCACATTTGCGGTAATTTCACTTTTGATTCTTTTGAAGCATTTGGGACTCGGCCAAAAATTACTTCTTGTTTTCTTTATTAAAAATAAAGAAAAGAGAAGAGAAAAATGTCATTAACTAAAATTATCATTTTTGTGAAGATATTGCCAAGATCTCAAAATAAAAGTTACCAAAAACAGAACTCGAGTAAATGGCGGTTCGACAGCTATTTCAAAATCTTATTCAAGCTAAGAAACAAACAAACCACAAAAAAAAATTTTTTTTTAGAATGGTATGATAACCCGCATGGCTCTAAAACAAAAACCTAGTCAAGCAAGCAAAAAAAGAACAACCCTAACAAATAAAAATGCTTCTAAAACAAATCAGCTTTATAATATACCGACTCCAACTACACCTTATAAAAGGAGAGTGTCTTTTATCGGTCTAGAATAAAGGGCATGGTATTTAGAGGGGAGGGCAGGCAGGGAATCTAGTTTTCGGAACAAAGTAGCTTGTCATAGAGTAGAGGGCAAATGTTATTTATTCTTCGGCTTAATCGATAGGTGAGGGCAAGATTTATGGGAATTGAAAAAGCTTACCTGCCGATCGCAGGAAGAAAATGCATTAAAATTTGACGTCCAATCATGGGCGAAAAAGAGGTGTTGTCAAATGACGCGTCTGGGGTCTGTTAAAATGCGGAGAAAAAAGCCTTTAGATGCTGGATGAGTTCATTTTTGGTGGATGAGTGATGGCATGATGAAAGATGGGATCATGTGAAAGAAATCTGTCTGATCGATCAGATTTTGTCAACCAGAACAAAAAAAGGATGAGGATGATGTGTAATCAGGCTCCCTTAAAAGTTTGAAAATACTGATGAGGAAATTGTATTAGTTAAGCCTTTGTACTTGTATTGAGAATTTTGAGTTTTTCTTTTATAAAAGAAAAAGAAATCACAAGCAATTATTTTTTTTAAAACAAAACGTGCAGGTTAATTTCTTTTCTATATGTTATAACTAGCCAGTATCCTTCCGCTCCGTCGGGTATTTCATTACGTTATATGAATATATACTATTAAAATAAATTATTTATATCTAAGTCCTGGCATCAAGCGCTAAATTGTATTGAAAAATATTCTATAGCCCTCATTTCTTGATTTAAAATGGCTAGGGCTTTAATTTTTAAAACGGAAGTTCAACTATCTTTGAGCTACAGTCCGGCTTCTTTTCCCAAAGTAGATTTCCGCAAAACCCATTTCTAGTGGGTCCCATTTAGCTCTATTCAACAAAACAAACATGCTTAACAAATTTTAAGCCGTCAGGTCTAATAATTCAAAAATGGAATTGTTTTAATGCACATTCGTAAGCCTTCCCTCCTTGGAAGTCAACTTATTCAAGACCCGTTCTTAACGAATATCAACTAAGCGAAAGAGAAACATGCTTGCCAAATTTCAACACTCTTGGTCTAATATTTCAAAAACAAGAGTTTTTATCTATTACATCCACTTAATCCCTCGCCGCCCCCTTCGGAATCGATATCACAAAACCCGTTCTTAGAGAATATCTACTAAAAAAAAATGTTAAATTTCAAGTCTGTAGGTCCAATATTTCAAAAACGGAAAATTTTATCAATAAAATGTCTTAATTCTTTGCACCCCCTTCGAAAGCTGATTTCCATAACACCCATTCTTAGGGATCCATGTTGAGCAAAAGAAACGTGATTGCCAAATTTAAAGTCATTGGTTTTATAGTTCCGGAGATATCGGAAATGAGTGAGTGAGTCATTATGTTTCTATATATATGTATATATATATATATATATATATAAAGGAATCAATTATATGCTATGATTGACTCTCATTCATAAGTATACTTAAGATATATTTGAATACAAGATCATGCGTATAATAACTAATAATTCATGAGTGTATGAAATTACAAGATTTGATCTACTTTGTTTCGATTAATATCGTATAAATGCTACGCAAGGTGATTGGTGATGAACTTAATTTCGAAAAACGATCAAATGTCGAAAATGACCTTCACAACTTCATTAAAAAAAAGTGGAAAAGAAAATGTGTTCCATGAATTTTAGGAACAATAAGAAATATTTATAAGTGACTTGCCAACTATGTTAACTTTTATCATTTATTACTATAGTTTGTATTACACTAAATTGTTAATAAATTGCTCTTTCATTCTATTTAGCACAATCATTAATAAGTAATTTTCCAAACACATATTTAAAATTGAAGTTTCATGCTTGCCAATACCCATGTTTCGCTACTGACATCAACTCATTCGAATCATTTACACTGCAGTCTTACGTATTTGGCTACGAAATGTCCTGCAATAAGTGGTAATAAACAATATTACTCTAACATTATAATAAAAGAGACGCTCCGAAGGGAAATTTCGTCATTTTTTTTTCACACGAAACCTTTATTGCCAAAAAATACCCCGTGACATGAACTGTACATCTTGTATAATTTTTGACATAGTCACCATCGACTTTGAGACATTTGTTGTAGCGTGGAATCAAGTTAAAAGAAACCCCTCCGGTTAAATCCAGTGTTCTACAAAGCAAGGGAATTTCGTACATTCTGCTACACTTCGGCATTTTTTGGAAGTTACGTCCCAAAAGCACGACTTTGAATGCAGGAAACAGGTAAAAATCCGATGGGGCAATGTTTTCATTCGGGGAAGTACAGGATTGCTCACCGACCTTTATTTTCCACCTCTTCTTTCCCTGAATATGCAACGCCAGCGACCAACCATTTGACGAGATATGACCTCTTCCCCATACACGGTCTGTAAACGTTCATGGATGACAGACACACTAGTCCCATATGTCCATACATACCAGATAATAGTACGCATTGCCGTCTAGAAAGTATGGTGGTTATGACACTCGGCTCGTAATCGAGTATGCTCGGCTCGAATCCCGAATAAGGCATGGATATATATCTTCAGGAAAAGAAGTCAGACTTTCGGCTGAAATGGATTCCCGTCTAGAATGGAAAGTAGAGCACCCCTTCTGTTCTATGCTGGGGTCATCGTTTGTAATAATATCTATATTCAAGTCGCCCATCCAGTATAGTGATTAGCGACTATGACTGTTGTGCCGTTGGGCCTGGGTTCGAATTCCTGAGAAGACATGGATGTTTGTAAATGTATAGTGCCTTCGCGGCATGGGGTACTTTAAATAGCCGTCGAGCCGCAAGTCCACTCGTGAGGTTGGTGGAAGGGGAAGAGAGGTGGGAGGCCCTGACCACCCCCAGGATGTTCTCTCTTAAAATTGGGGTGAAACCGAGCTAAATTGCTCTGTCACCTGTATGATGTTCAAAGTTACAGCTAACGACAGGCGTCATTAAACACTTTGCCATGATGAATTTCGTGGGTCTTGATCTGGCCTTTGCCGATCAGGTGGCATTAGTAAGAACAACAAGTCTATATTCTTCCGTGATTGTATTGTATGTTTTTGCTTATCTATCTTCTTGTCTTCGTAAGTATCCCAGGATGAAACGCACGACACAACAACAAAACACATTTCCATTGGCAACCACATTGTTAACACCTTTCTGTCTGCTATCATGATTCATACTCGAATAACATCGGGCATGCCGGTCTGCTGCTGCTCTTTCTTCTTAAAAGCGCTTCGTATGCGTCATTCCTCCTACACTGACGCTCTTCCATCGTTGAATTAGTAACGGATGGGGTTTATTATGACATTTTTTGTTTTTTGTTTTTCAGCTGGTGTACCACCAACCCTTTAAAGAAATGATGGTACTTACTTTAGAAACGTATGTATCAATTAACAAGTTAAAAGCTAGTGTTTCAAATAAATTAATCACAAAACTAAAAGGGGCACTCATTTTTTAATCAAAAGATCTCATTTAATCAACATTCGAATAAACAAATAAAATAATCCATCGATATTTTCAAAAGTAATAAGAAGAGGGGCTGTTGATTACAGAGCACAATAGATGTAATATTAGATCAGTACTGATAGGTAATTTGGGATAACTTTTACTTCTGGTTAGCTCTCGTCTTATAATTTACTTAACTAATAAGTATTCATTTCAACTGTATTTTTATGTAACACATGTGATTCGTAATGAATACAAAAAAAATTGCAGATGTTTTATTAAATTTGAATTCAAAAAGGTTATATCGCTTTCATGCTATGTATCATTAATGTCTAATTGTTCATAATAACTTACTCTAATAGTCTTAGATACATCTCTAATATGTTGGTTTTCTTTTTCAATTTTTCTGTCCTTGCAACTTTGCAGTGAACGTAATTACATTAAATGATTGTTTTGAACGAATTCAACTTTTTCTTTGATTTTTTCCCCTCTTAATTGCAAGATATTTAGAGTATAGCAGGTGACGCTATTTATCAAGTATAGGTAATTGATTTGAATTTGTTAAAGAAGTAAACGGGTTGGAAAAATGAATGAGTTTTTGATTCAATAAATTTTCACATAGTCTTCGAACTGTTAGCTTTTATTCTGCAGTCTATTAATGTGGATAAAACTTGAAACTTAAAATCAAATTTAAAAATTTACAATAGAACATCTAAATCTACATCTGCATGCTAATTGATAAGAAAAAAAATATTATTTATACAGTTATCACATATGAGTACACTGCTGTTCTTTGAAGATCATTTAGAGAGGGTATTGAACCTTTATGTTCCATGTACCACTTTATCAATAACACTCAGGTAAGGGCTCATTTCGCTCGCACACACCCACAAACCTTCGACTTTTACAAACCTCTGTTCTTATACACAGCAACAATGCAATATAACATGTTAAGAAAAATTATCCTATAGAAAAACATACCCCTTTTTAGTACATTAAACGGTAGTGTAAAAATAATAGTTTGTGTCATTGTTATAAGTAATGATACATGACCGTGTGTTATTCAAAAAATAACCCTAAGATATGAATTTTATAAATAAGAAGTTTACATATATGAAGAAAACATTTATTGATGCAAACAGTTTTTGATTTGTAAGGTTTTTTTTTAAAAAGGGTTAAAGGTCGAATCCTATTTTAACACACACTCTTATTTATCGCCAATTTTGCAATTATTATTTTTTTTGGAATCCAATGGAAAAAGCTCGGGCAAGAAAAATTTTTTTTCTTTTTTTTTCCAATTTCTTTTTTTGTGGAAAAATAGGATTTTCCTTTTTGATAGGAATTTTTGGGCGTAATGACTGATCTATTTAGTTTCTTGAAAATGTTCATAAGAAATAGAAATTTTAACATCTAATTAGTTGTCACTAAAAGAAAGAGATTTTCAACAAAAGTTTATTAACATCTTTAAGGTGACTAACTATCTTTGAAACCGTTATTTTAAAAAAAGCGTATAAATAAATAATTTTTTTTATATCTAGTGTCACCTTAATTAGATTATACTTTTAAAACTGTTTTAAGAATATTATATTACAAAAAATTTATTTAAATGCTATTTTTTGGCAAAAAATGAAGAAAGTATGACATATTTTCAAAACATTCTCCTTTTTTAACATTCTTCTTCTAAAGTGATGTTTTGTTTATATGAGTTGGGCCCTTTGATAAGCATGAACTAGGTTTTTTGGTTAATTTTTTTAATTTAAAATTTTTTGAAGTTTATTATAAAATATTTTTAACAAAAAGTATTTTAAACCCAAAAAGGGGCCTTGTAAAGGAAAATTGGGAAAAAAATTAGCTTTTTTGGTTCCAATTTTTTTAAAAAAATTTTAAAAATACCCCCCGCCTTGAAAATTTTTTTGGAAATTTTTTTAAAAATTTTTTAAATTTCTTAATTTAAAAAATAAAAGGGGCTTTTGCCAAAAAATTTTTTTCCCAACTAAAGGGAAAAATTTTCTAAACCATTCCCCTTAAAAAAATTTCACAAAATTTTTTACCTGAAATTTTTTTTTTTTTTTTTTTGGGGAAAAACACAAAAAATTTTTAAAACTTTTAAATTTTATAATTAAAAAAAAAGAAAACAAATAAAAAAAAAAATTAAAAAAAAATTTTCTTTTAAAAAATTTTAAATTTCCCTTTCCCTTAACCCCCATCCGGGGTTGCAAACCCTAAATTTTAAATTTTCGGGGAAGTAAGCCCCCCAGTCCCAAATTTAAAAACCCGCCGGGGGGGGCAGCGCTTGCCTTAAATTTCTGTGGGAAAGCTGAAACGTCCTCCGGGGTGTGGTGTAGTATTTGGGAAGGGGGTCCCCAGCCAGGGCCGCCCCGTCAGGAACCATGGTTCAAAACTTTTTTTTCCGTCTCCAAAAGCCCTTCCCCATGAACAGTGCGCCCGTTAATATTCACCACTTTCCCCGGGGATTTTTCCTTTTTTTAAACCCGGGTTTAAATTTAAGATTTAAATATCAAAAAATTGGGTGCGCATGATTATTTTTAGTTTATGTTTAAAAAAATTTAAAAAAAGTCCACACCACCCGACGAAATAAATTTTTAACATTCTCAAGGGTTTGATCGATAATTCCCAAAAAAAATTTTAAAAAAACCCGTGAAATTATCTGGTGGCTTTTTTTCCCAAAAAAATCTTAAAAATTTTTATTTGGGGTAAAAATTTTTTGCAAAAGTTTTAAAAAAACCCCAAAAAAAAAATTTTTGGGCCCCTATTTTTTGGGGAATTAAAAAATTGAAAAAAAAGTTCCCGAATTTTTAAAAAAAGGGGGGTTTTTGACTTGCTTCACTCATGGATTTATTTATTTATTTTGGCGGGAAAAACCCCACAAAAGACGCAATGACATTTCCTGAAAAAAATTTAAATTAAGTGGTAAAAGAAAAGAAAACCCCCCCTTCAGGCCAGAATTTGCCATTTCTCTGGACAGCACTTGACACAATGATTGTGTCACGGACACCGTATTTGCATATTCCAACCATCCATTTCGGCACCTGTCTTTTTGTTCGACGATCGCGTCGCTCTAATTGTAGCTTTCTGACAAAGACGTTTGCTCGTTGGAATCGGAGGTTCGTGATCGAAATCAATTAGAAAGTTCTCTCCCCACGGCACCGAGGCACCTGCGGGATTCACCAGCTGATTTCGGTGTCAATAAAGTACAATTGTTGCAGAAGGCATTGTTGGAAAAAGCTCCGGGTCATAAGGAACATTTCTAAACTATTTTTATTATTTTGTACATACCTGTAATAAGATAGTGTAAGAAAGAATGTGTCTTAAACAAGTAATATAAAAAAAGTTCAAGTCAATTCCTACTTAGATTAACAAAGAAGTAATTCATTTTAGCTATTTTTTTATTAAAGAGTTACAATTAATATAAATATGTATATACATAGGACAGAATCACAACTTTAAGTGGCAATTGATTTTTATCAATTATCATTAAAATATCGTATTGTCATTCAAAACAATCGTTTATATAAAATTTTAGTTCAACTTAATGCTTTAAGACGTGAGAAGAAAAACCTTTTCAAGTTTTGACACAAGTCGCCAAAAATGATGCCAACGTGGCAGCTATAGAGTGTAGAAAATTTCAGCTCAAATGAGCGCTTTAAAATGTGAGACAAAATCCTTTTCAAGTTTTGACACAAGTCGCCAAAAGGGTCGCTATGTCGCCAAAAATGATGCCAACATAGCTGTATTTGTAATTGTTTGAATAATTAGTTTTAATCAATTAATTTTTATAAATTATAATTAAATTACTGTATTGTCATCCAAAATAATCTTTTATATAAAATTCCAGCTCAATTGAGCGCTTTAAAATGCATTTTATTAACAATTGAAAATTCCACCAAGATAAATATATAGTGTGAGCTAATAGTAGGAATTGGAAAAAAAAATGGCACTCAGATTAGGGGTGCGAAATCAGCGAGGAAATCAAATATTGTCTTTTTAATTGAATCTAATTTTACAGGCAAACTCTCACGGAGAAAATCTATCAATATTCATTGATATGCAGTCGGACCCGATTTAACGAACCCTTATTTAACGAGTTTTCCTTTCCTGGTTAAAATGAAGGTAAAAACCTCTATTCAATGAATAATAAACCCCGAATTAAAGAATTTTTTCAACACCCGAATTTTTTTTTATTAGTTTATATCAAAAAAAAATTGGATCTGTTTTCAAACGACGTACCCTTTTTGTCCGGAACAGGAAAATACCTTTCTTGTAAGCAATACATTTCAACAGGAAAGGGTCCAGTCAATTATTTGACTTTACAGGCGCAGATAAATCATGAGTGTAACTTATCGTGTGAGTTTTGAATAGGACATAAAATTCTTTTCTTATCTCACCAGTCTCCACAATGCAGGGGATATTTTAAGATTTTAACGATTTTGTTACATTTGATGACGGACAGCCTATTTGTGCTAGTGAAATTGAGGAAACTGTTGATTTATACCAGTGAATTTTGATTGTGATGTAAAAATGGATAATGAAACTCCTATCAAAACTATTACATTTTCAAACGATTAACAATGTTTCGAAACCATGAAAACATACCTTATGCAGCAGGATGAAAAAAAAAAAATGACGCCGTATTTTTTTTTTCTTGGCATAAAAGTCGAAAAAGAACGTTTTTGAGAGAGTCAAGATTCAAAAAAATTGTCAAACATCTATTAGTCAATATTTTAAAATTTCCACTTTACTGGTGCGTAATAACTCGCTAATAGTATTTTTGGCAGTTGAATAAAAAGTGTGTAGTTTCTAACTACGGGTATTTTTTGTTTAGTGACTTATTATAGAATTTCCATAAGATAAGTGCCAAAAATTTTCATTTTATTTGGACCTCGATATAACGAATAACCCCGAATTAACGAACAAAATTTTCAGTCCCACTGAATTCGTTAAGTAGGGTCCCACAGTATTTTTATTAAATTTCTTTCACCTATAGTATTTCCAAATTGTTGGATTTATCAAGTTATGATGACACTTTCTTGCATTACTTCAATTAAAATTATGAAAATTCTTCATTTACCTTTGTAACGAGTTTTATTCGCGATTCCTATTAATCCTCTAGGATAAATATTTTTATGATGTTAACATAACAAAACCACTTTCTATATAAAAGAACCGCGATTTATGTTAATGAGGGTTGCTATTTAAAGTCAAATGAAGTAGGAAGTTGGAGAGGATGGTATTTGTATTGATGGTATATACGGAGACAAAAGGAATTTAGAGAAATTAACATTTGAAATTGACGGGGTTCAAGTAGAAAGAATGCGATGGGCCATTCTATAACGCTTATTCTTACTGAAAAATCTACTTTTAAGAGTGAAATTTATTATTATTATAGGTACTTAAATCAGTATTTAACCCAACGGCTCTCTCCCATAGCTTTGGTCGAAATTGGGTAGAGATTTGACAGTCATAATAAAAGTAAACGTCTCATTCTTTGGTAAACCCTCACACTTCCACGGGCGAAAGTTCGCTATACCTTTTCTGAGGATATTATTACCGTATTTATTCGAATCTAAGCCGCCATCGATTCTTAACCGCACCCAAATTCTAAACAAGATTTTGGGAAAAATAAAAAAAATAGTGTAAAATTGTTTATCGATATCCAATTTTACGAAATTAAAATAAATTAAAAATGAGAACTAATAAAAAGTGAATAACTAGTTATTTTATCAGTATTATTAGCTTCTAAATACATACATGAACCTTTAATTGCTCTGTGAATACCCCATCCAACATTTATTTCTCTTTGATTCTAAGCCGCACCCGATTTTCAGCCATATTAATATTAAAAAAAATGTGGCTTAGATTCGAGTAAATACGATATTTTTCATGTGGCTAGAATGTGCATGCAGGGTGTCCCGAAACTCAATGCAAAGCGGGGGTGTCATATCAATTCTGGGAGAAATAAAGAAAAATCCATATCACTTGGTTAAGTGGTGTCTTTCATGTTTTCCAAAATGTGAAAAATTGACACACACCATCACATCATTAGGCACTGTGATGTTACTTATATTAGGTATTAATTTTAACTGAAACTTCTTAGTGTTTTGCCTTATTTGTGAATATGGCTATTAGTGCGGTTATGTAAAATCACGTTAGTGATAAAATCACTGCAAAAATGTGAATGCGTGCTCATAGTATTTAGTCATGTGATGGAGGGTGTGAATTTTTCCAATTTTCAAAAAATATCCTAGAGATCACTCGATATGGAATTATTTCCCCTAGAACTGTTATGACCCCCTCCCCTTTTATTTCATCCTGTACCCGTTTGATGCTGAGTTTCGGGGTACCCTGTATGCATTTATCGGTTTGATCTGATGCCTATATCTTCGTCTTTTCTCTATCAGAGTTTATTAATATACTCTAGATTCGAAATGTCTTTATAAGTACTTATTTAGAATTTTTTTTTTATTTATTTGACTTAACAAACACGTTTTATATATTCTTAATTTCAATGAGTACCATAAAAATGTACAGCAGCACAACTTAACACGGCAGTGGAGCACACAGGGGGGTCCCCAGGTCCAGACCCCCCACCCCAAAACCTTTGAATTTTTTTTTTCGATAAATTGTAATCCTATGCATATTGTACATAAAATTTAAGTATTTGTTATTGATAATTAATTACATTAATTAATGCTAATTACTCATTTAATAATTAATATTTTACTGTTTTTGTTCCCGAAAATCGGACAGAATCAAAAGAATATGTTGGGTGACGTATTGGAGCACGATACGAGAGGGGGACTTTCGACCCTGAGCCCCCCTCCTTGAAAAATTCCTGTATGCGCCACTGATACACGGTAGATGAGGATCATGGATTAAAAAACCAATATACTCAAAAAAGCGTTTAGAATATAATGAAAATTAAATCATGAATAGATACATTTGAAGTTATTTGTCAAACATTTTTCTTCCACTTTCTTCATTGTAAATGTTATGCTTAAAAAATAAAATTGAAAATTTTTATGGCAATTTGTACGTAGCAAATGACAATAGCTGTAAAACTATTAATGCTGCATGAATCTAAGTACTAGAGAAAAAGAAAAAAATCGAGACATGCTGTTGTTTCAATTCATTATGAAATTTATCAAAGACAGAAATAGTTTAATTTAATAAAGTGAACCAATGTACTTTTTATCAACCTTTTGATGTTTATTTTATTCACAGTCTATTTCAATAAACTGCAGTCGAACCGCAATTTAACGAAGTCGCTAAATCCCGAAAAAATGTCTGTTATGGAGGAAATTCGTTAAATAGAGATTCATCTTTCAAAATATGAGTTACTTGGTTCCAAAGTTCGCAAAGTAGACGTTCATAAAATGGAGATCAAACTGTATTACAATTAGAAAGACTGTGCCTATTAGTAGTTACATATATAACAATTATTAATGATTACAAAGTTTAATCAAAAGTTCTAAAGTAATTATATAATGAATATATTTTTAAAAGCCCATCATTTAAAGCATTATATTGAAGAAAATTGTATCTTATTTATAAATTTTAGCAACGATAATTTTAAAATGTTTGCTTTGTCCACAATAGACACAAATATTTAAACAGAGATAAAGTCCAATAATAAGCTACACGTACAAATAATTTCCTCAGAAGAGACTTTTATAAAGTACATAATTTTTTTTTATTATTGTTCTTTAACTTATATTTTAATAACTTTTTTAAAACTATTCTAAAAACGTGCTTAAAATTATTTTTGACCGTTTTTATTTTTTATACTTTTTAGAATGACAAAAAAAATCCCTCTAGATCTTTACCATTTAACGATAAATGAAAGAATTTGATAAAACTGTCATCAAGTTTTGAGTTTCATATCTGTACAAGAAAAATATTTAGTTAAAAGAAGCATTGTAAATCTTTTTATGCCTTTTCTTCGGGTTTACTTTTTCTTTTTTACTAGAGAATGTATGTGTAAAGTTTCTGTATCTTCTGTGTCTACTTTTTTTTAGATTATTCATCTCTCCTAAACTCTAAACTAAGCGAACACAGGAAAAAAAAATGTCTCGCAAAGATAAAATAATCGTAAAATTCTTTTCTTTAGTAACTCATTCATTCCTTCCAAAACGTTCTTCTTCCACTAGTTTTTAGGAAAGATAACAAAGACATCTCAGATCCACGGTCACAAAAGCAAAAACCCTAACTACTTTCCACGAAGCTTTCACTGACTTTTATGGCGTTTGCTACTCTCTTAGCATTGGAATTAATCCCATTTCTGCCGCTTGGCAATTTAGTGGCACTATACGTTTTCTAAAATGTGACAAGTCGTCTGCGGTGTTCACCGTTGCCAACACTGCTTTTTATCTAATGATAATCATTGACGAATATGCGAAGCGACGAAATATACGCATCTTTCCATTATCTTTTGAGAAAAGCCACAATTGAGGCAGACACAATAAGACTGACAGCCACAATGTGTTGTGGCAGGTTGTGCCCCCTTAATATTTTCATCTCCCTCCCTTCTCTTCCAGGGATAAAAAAAAGCAGACGATTAGAACTTCGGGGTCACACTATCGCCTGATAATAACGAAGGCGCCTGGCGCTCCCTTTTTTTCTGTCTTTCGGCTTAGGGGCAAGAACTTTCCAGTCCCCCCTCCTTCTACTGTTCTTCGAATCTTTAAACTGATATGAAAGAGAAATTATGTGCTCTCTCTGAACGCTTTTGTTCATGGAAGTCGGCTAATTCTATTGTGGATAAAGCCGATGGTTGTCACTTTCGTATTAGATGGAAAAACAATTGCTGTGGGTTTTTTCCCTCCTCTGTATTGATGGCGATAGATAGCGTTAATAAATATATTTTTTTTATTGCGGTTTAACCTACTGGTAAAAGTGATTTGTAGAAAAATCTTTATTGTAGTTTTAAACAAAAGAACGCGAAAATAGCCATTGTTTAATTAAATTCAGAACAAATTGCTGTTACGCCAATGTGTTTCAAATAATCTGTTTATTTCTTTGTGATTGATCAAGTTAGATATACGAGCAAGATATAACCTCTGAAAACTATTTGAAGGAGCAGAATCAGTGACGTGCGGCAGGAAAGGGTTAAACCCCTCCCTTCCTTCCTCCCCATAGACTAAAACTTCAATTTTTCCTATAAAGGTTACATTTCGACATTTTTATCTACATATCTTACCCCCTCCTCCTTTTATAAAAATTAGTCTGTGTGCTTCACTGAACCAGTGGCGTAACGTACACCCTTGCATCGAGAGGGGGGTAGGATTCTAGGGGGCCCACACGTTAAGATTTTGCAATCCTTTGCAAGATCCCAGCTTGGGGCCCAAAACATAACTTTGCAGGGCGGGGGCCTAATATTCTCCGTTACTCCACTGCATTGAACAGTATATTATTTAAACTTGATTATATCTTTTTATCAGCTTAAGCAATGCAGAAAATTCATGAGCATACTCGTATAAATATGATCTTGATTTCAATATTTTGAGTTAGTATATGGTTTTTAGTTAATATAAGTCTTAATGATTCCTTACTTTGTGCAAATTCCAAGAATATAAAATTAACGGAACCTTAGACATACTAAAATATTAATAGTTCCTGTTTTCTCAGCTTTTCATTGAAATAAAATATTACCTAACTAAATTTTAAACACTAATAATGGTTCCTTTTTTAAGAAAAATATTGGTAGCTAAAGAGCTTAGTAAAATGCCCAAGTTGTTTTCATCCAGCTGCAATCTTTAAATTCTATTTAATGTTTTCGAAACTAAATTTCACTATCTTCCTTCTGATTGATGGGGATGACCGCATGGTAAAAAGGTCATGGCAGTCATTAAATCGTTTTGCGCAATAATTCTACCAAAAGGTCACTAAGTGAAATTATGGGAAATACTGCATGTTAAATTCAACTGGGTCTGTTAAATCCTCATCAAGCATCATGAAGAGCAGTGGTCTCTAAACTTTTTCGACTCACGGAACTCTTAGTACTCTCAGGCAGTGAACCGCAACCCCGGTCCGCGGACCAAATGGTGCCGGGCCGCCTAAAGAACGTTAAACTATTGCCATTTTATTAAAAGTAGTGCATTTCTCTCGGATTTGCGCGACTTTCCACGGAAATCACTTTATATTCCACGTTAAATCACTTTTATTCATTTTTAGTGTAACTATATTTTATTCTGAAGGCATGTTTAAATGTAACTAAATTAAAATTGTTAAATCAAAACAATCTAAAATATAAACAATCAACGTGTCCCACTCTCGGCGGGCCGCGATAAAATTATCAAACATTGACCGGTCCGCAGCGATAAAAAGGTTGCGGAGCACTGCTCAAAGGAGCTTTCAAAGAACCCCACCCCTTGAATATATCTTAATATAATATATATTTTTAAAATAGACTACTTTATATAAAGACAATGAAATTAGAGCACATATAATTTGTTATTAAAAAATTTTGATATAATATTAGTAATTATAAAGTCGGATTCTATTGTCGTTATTTGAAAACGTATTCCTGTTCACCATTCAATTTATTTCTATACTTTTTGTTCCAATACTTACTGAAAATTACTTTTCGCAAATATATATATTTATAATATGTTAAAACTAAAAAAATAAAAATAAAAAATCATTAATAAGTTTTAACAGAAATTTGAGGATATTTGGGATAAATTTGTAACCAAAAATCATCAAACCGCTGTAACGTCGTCAGTAGTTAGCAAACAAGAAAATTTGTCACAGCCTCATTTTAAAATTAAAACAGTATTTAATAGCTTCATATGTTACCAAAAAGTCCAATAAATATGCCAAGCCAAGCGGACCGTCTATTTCTCGGGAGTTCAATCCTTATTCTGAAAGGCACTCGACAATCCCTTGCTTTTCCGGGCTCTCCAGTTTACTCCATCCAGGGCTCTATCTCTCTGTTTCCATCCAGGGCTTTCTCCAAGTTTTTTCCTCTCCCTCCTCTCCATCTCTATTTCCATCCAGGGCTCCGTCCACGTTTTTTCCTCTCCGTCCCCTTCTCCTCAAAATCCACCCCTTTTAAACACCAGGAGCGGGTTCACAACACACCCCTCGTCTTCCTCATTGGCAGGTCAAAAAAAAAGGTCTGCCCTCGTCCCCGGGCCACTTTCGTCTCCCATTTGCGCGGCAAACACAAACACATTCCTCGTCTGTCTGGAATCCAAGGGCGCCATAATTCTCATCCAACTTCTGAAACTCCCATTCATCTCGCCACCTGGGCCTCATAGCCCTATTCTCTAGGCACCGACTTTCATACAGGCTTCGCCTATACGTCAACCTCTATTGTCACCGGCATTCTTTAGCCATTGTAAATTCCAGACTCGATGTCTGCGTTTGTCCGAGTCCAGTCAATACACAATGACCCCATAGCCACGTGCTCTTGTCACCCAACGTCTGTTTGGGGCCATAAAACTTCAGATGAATAGATGGGTGAGGTTCACCCCAATCGAAGACGTCACACCGCAGTAACATAGAATCTGCTGATAGTTGAGTCAATTATTTTGTTTTATCAGTGATAAATCCTGATTTTTAGTAAATATGGCTATGAATTTTTAATCCTGTCATGGATTCTTCATGGGAAAAGTAATTCCTGTTAGTGGTTTTTAATTGTAAAATATGTGGGCTCTTGAATCTTTGAATATTTTATAAAAATTAAAATTTTACTGAAATTTCGGCGCTTTGATTAAGCTAATAGTTATGACTTTCGGAACCCCTGTCAAAGTTCCAGGGAAACCCTAGGGCTCCTCGGAAATTAGGTTGAAGGAAGGAACGTCTTAAGACTTCTTGAGGTTCCACTCAAAAGTAGGCCCTGGGCCACTACACAAATGTAGGCCCCACCAATGACCCTTAAAAGTAAGCAGTGCATATCATACGTTGTCAAATACTCGTACAAGCAATAACCCGAAACAAGTAAATGTGCATGATTCACAATCACACATAACCAAGGCCATCTTGAATGAAGCCTTGACATAACTCGACCGACTACACCGCCTTTTGACTGAATGAGTAATGATGGTAACAGGTAACTCTAGCAGTTTTGCCGCCCCGGACAAAAATGGAAAATGCCGCCCGTATCACCTATGCCGACTCTCTCTCTCTCACACACAGGTATATATATATACATTATTTTAAGTTTTAAAAATTCAAAATAATTCGAAATGAAGGACATAATTGCTTGTTATTATTTCAAATGAGGGAATTGTAAGAGAGGGAATCGTTCATTTAAGCAGGTCAATTTCATCGAAAAATAGTCTACTAATGGTGGGGATCCCAAGCGTTTGTTTTAATTTACAGTAACTACACGCAAGATTAAAATAAAACAACTTCTGTGGCTCTCTTTCTACCAAAACGTCTTATTACCCTTGTCCCTTTTGGATAGCTGATACCGGACATCGTAAGGGTGAAAGAAATGTCCGTTGTGACCTCACTCCGGGATGGGGAGAAAGTTACTAGTTAAAGATGTGTAAACATATATTAAATTCCATGCTTTAACATATACTCCTGCCTCGAGCCCTTTAAGTTTCAACATAAAAGAAAACTGTCATTAAGTACACAGAGTACAAAATAAAAAAAATAATATATTTTAAATGAAATACCAAATGCATATCCTATAATATTTCAGGAAATATATCAAATGTTTTGTAACAAAGAAATATATATATATTTTCAAATTCGATCCAAATGCCGCCCTTAAAATTTGCCGCTCCGGGCAGTGGTCTGGTGTGTCCGGCCCTAGAGCCGCCCCTGATGGTAAGCCTGTACCTGGACGACGGTCATCAAGAGTACCTAGCTGACATATCGTCCGAAATTCCCAGTTTTTCGGAGAATACAACTGGAATGAAATTTTGAAATTTGAAATTTTTCGAATTATGATCTATTTAAGGCTGTCGAAAAGGAGATGAGGCCCAGTTGGTCCATGCCTTAAGACGTCGCTGGTTGAAGAGACCTCTGATGTAGAGTTGAAGAGCGTAAAATATGTTCGCATCCTCGTCATTTGAATATGATTCAGAATCAAACGATCTACCTCCAATAATCTTTTAAGCAAGCACTAATTCAATCTTACTATAAACGATCAATCAGTTCAAGACCCTTTTCAAGCATGGATCATTACAATTAAATTATATACGGAATATTACGACGTATTATAATTCTTTGAGTAGAGATGAACGTAATTGTCCTATGACCATATAAGATTGAATTTCCATTATCACCATATACCTCATCAAACAAAATGATACAAAATTGTTACTCGTGTCATGTATCCTTGTAATCGATTGTTCAAAGCACAAAAATCACTGTCACCCCGCATCAGTTGCTCCAGATTATGATCTGGAGATCATTTCCCGAGATTAGCTTTGCACGTGTTCGCAGATTATACAACCATTACACGCCTGACTGACCATACGCTTCTTGCAGATCGTCATCTCGAGTGAAATTAGACTGATTCAGATTAATCTATTAGTTTCATTCCATCAAAGAACAATCTCACCTGGGGGTGGGTAGGAAGTTTGTTTCATTCTCCTCCCACCCTGCCTTCCAATCAATCTGCAATCCAATCGCCGCGCGATGCGAAAAAAAAGAAATTCCCATAATGCCCGGTGTTAGGGTGGTCGCGGGTGCGGCAACAGTAGCCGGTTTAGGTGCGGCTTCGGCGACTTCTGACGGAAGCCTCCTACATTACACCGCCCCCTCAATTTCCATACTAACACTCAATTCCGAAATGGTGCTGTATTTTAGAGACCGCAAATCATAAATTATGAAGCCAGACCCCACGCACTGGACCAATATTGTTTGAATTTTTTTTCCATGGGAGAGTTTTTAACGTGAAATCGGCCAGTTAAGGCAACCGCACCCAAACTTCGACTAGAATTGATGGGAATTGTGGCTAATTTCAATACAAGAATGGATTCTCAGTGAAGAAAGATACGTATCTTTAGAAGTGATTTACAAAATTCTATCTCTTGTTTACAATTAGGAGAATGGATCTATCTAGCTTTTCAATTGCACAAAAAAATCTGTTTACTTAATATATGATAGCAAAGTGCTCTTTCTTTTTTTTTTAAGAATGATGACTAAATTGTGTTTCATTACAAATTCGTAGTTAAAGAAATTGTTAGAATTACAAGTTGGTCTCAAAATGTCTGACCTTTAATTTTGCGTATTAAGTTTTTGGGTTTGATAGTCATGGAACATATTTAAGGTATCCGACTACGTTCGGAACCGTGATTTCGCAAAAGTGTATAAATTAATAATATTTAGGATATTTAGTGTACACTTAGATTATAAAATGTGTATAAAACTGTTTTAAGAATAGTATTACAATAAAAAATTATTTAAGTACACTATTTTGACAAAAATGAACATAGAATGACCCATTTTCAAAATATTCTCCTTTTGTGAAAAATGTTTCTATTATAATAATATTTTGCCTGTACATAGCTCAGACCTCTGTACAGAGGCTCAACTAGAATTTTTGAAATATATTACTTAGAAGTGGGTTTATCCATGTTTTACGACAACAGAGGGGAGAAATTTTAAGAAAAAAACGCCTATAATTATATTTCAATTGGTAGTAACTCTGAAAATAATGTGAATTTTTCAAAAATCGTAGTTGAGCCTCTGCACAGAGGTCTGAGCTATATACAGGCAAAATATTATTACAATAGAAGTATTTTTCACAAAAGGAGAACATTTTGAAAAAAGGTTATTCTAAGTTAATTTTTTGCCGAAATATTGTATTTAAATAATTTTTTTTTGTCAAAATGTCCTTATAAAACAATTTTATACATGTTTTCTAATCTAAGGAACACTAAATATCATGAAAATTATCCATTTATGCGTTTTTTTAAAATCACGGTTCCGAACGTAGTCGGATACCTTAATATATTGTCAATTGTATTCAAATCTCCTCTTTTATTAAATATGACAGTTATTATTCCTACCAGGGACATCTTGGCTAACTGGTGTCCGGGCCCATAGCCTCGCCGTAGGTGGGGGCCTCATATTTGTTCTCGACTCTGTTTTAATAAGATCATGATCCGAATATAATTTTAACGGTCAAATATTATTCCCGTACATATTCACCGAAAAACACGGAATTTCAAACTGCATGTCAACTTGCAAAAGTGGTAAGATTGTGTTACTGTGTGATGACAGTTATCAATGTCTAACCTAGACCTAATACCATAAACAATCATTCAACTCATTGAGTCGAAATGCGGCCATCGGTCGAGCCGGTTTGTGCCTAGGTTTGTGAGATTGTCAGTCGTGCACATTTATTTTTTCAAATTACCGTTTGAACGAGTGTTTGACAATATATGCTATATAATGTCTACTTTTAAAAAATATCAGGTTGGACCTACTTTTGTATAAGGGCCCTGAGCTCAAAAATCTTAAGATCTCTCTGGGCCCTGGGCCCCAAAGTGTCTTAAGAATCCTGATTTCTGCTACTTATATACTTTGATATTAATGTACATGTACAGTAAGTTTGATGAGATAAAGATTTTCTCGTTGAAACATCAATAAAGTTAAGAATTATTTGAATATCAAAACGAAAACCGTGGTATTAAAGAGTAAGGTAATTGTTCAATACTTGCGATGAATCCACAGAACACCTTGAAGACCAAAGAATCCACGTTCTGCTTCGACCATGACCATTCGGTTACCACGGTAGCTGAGGAGAATCAAATCTTGGAGGCAATGAAGACCAGCCGTGTAGATAGGCAGATGCATTTTAAATATGTAAAGGCTAAAAGTCCTCACGTTGGCGTGATATAGAAATTTGGGTGAGAGAGGTGCTAGCTCATGTGTTCGTCTTAGACTCTTGACTGTGGTTTAAAATTACGAGGTCAATAGCCCTCGTGTAATTTCAAGAAGCTTCGGTAATAAACAAACAATCAATCAATCAATCAACCATTTTGTTCCAGAAGGTATATTAGAGCTTACAAGAACATGTCAAACACAAATGTCTTAAGTAAGAAAACACATATTTACAATATAACTCCTTTTCTTAGACTGAAAGGGAAAAGAAAATTTAAAATGCTAAAAAGGAGTAAAGCTTAAAGCAGAAATAAATATATTAACATTAGTAATAAGAAAAATATGATTAACTTATTAAGGAAAGAAAAACTAGAGAAAATAATATCAATGAGGGATGGATTTGTAGAATAAATGGATTTGTAGAATATAAATGTATATTAAAAAAAAACATAAAAAAAGAAACGAGTCTTACAGTAGTCGCATATGATCATCTGACATGTTATCGTGGTAAATAGGCAATATTAACTTTTTTCTGAAAGAAATATGAAAAAAAAAAAATCTTTCTCTCTCTCTCTCTCTCGCGGGTATGATTGGAAATGATTTTCTATCGAATAATTATATCTTCCATGAAAATTGTATTTAATTAACAAAAGGAGTAATGCAATATTTTATCAAAAATAATTATTCTTGTTCAATTTGGGGAAGAGCGGAGACAATAGACTTATGCTAACTAAAATATGACACATATACTTGCGATTTCAAAGTATTTAAAAACCGTTGAAAAACAGCGTCAATAACAGTACCAGGGTTAGCAGTCGAAACATTCTAATTTGTGTTCATTTCGAGCTTGAGTTCATCATTCATAAAAGTTGAGCGGCTCAGCTTTTGGCAAACTGAAGTTAAAGTTAAAATCACCCACTAAAAAATCAGGGAAGCGAGGAAAATTTTTTTAAAAGAGCAGAACCACCTTCGTTATTGGTAAAAGTACAAAATGCAGGAAATCTTTAATTTTTAACCGTTTGATTCGAAGAAATGTATCGACCACCGAAATCTTTGTTTGCCCATTTTCAAATAGTTCCCGCACTTATGTCCCCAATATCGTGACTAACGGATTTAAGTAAACGCTCGAATGCTTGATGGCTACAAAGTTGGGCCCCCATCGAGGTAGCGAAAAGACACAGCCACCACCTTTATTGGTCAAATCAAGTAGCCGCGCTTCGTCACATCCTGTTACACACATCCGTCCCTTTTCACGAAATCACTCCCAACAAATATCCAGCAACCGAAAGGAAAGATGTTACACATCAAAAATAAAAAGAATTATAGGAAGTTTGCTGACTACTTAAAGAGAAAATAATCTTAAAGAATTAGTTTAGGTGACTTTATTCAACAGAGATTAGCATTCAGTTTAAAATATTTTCTTTTCTTTTCAAGATATTTTATATGAAAATTACATTTATGAATTATTTATGAACTTATTAATAATTTGCGTTAACATCTTTGCTTATTTTTTCATATAATTTTATTTACTCTTAATATCAGAATTTCAACTAAGTGTTGAGCAAAACTTTAAATACATATATTATTTATGATAGGCCATTTATTTTCGCTTGAATAAATTATAAATATACACTCTCCCTGTTTTTTGTGATAAAAAATATTCAATGAAAAAGTACGAGTAAGTCTAATATTGTTTGCAAAAATTTGAATCTTTTTAAAAATTTCATTTATAATTTTATAAACTTGGTTTTTAGTTATTTTTATTACAAAAACTTTTTATGAAATATTTTAACTTTATTGTTATTGTTTTATCTGTATATGTACCCTCTAAATGTTTTTAATTTCATTCGAAAAGTACTCGTTTTTTTGTAGCTATGTTCATAAATTACATAGTTAAATGGTCAGTGATATTTATAATAATACAAAAGTATTATTAAACGAAGAATGACATGGTTTACAATTTATTATCATCACCTTGTCAATCTTTTATTCTTTCATTTGATTCCATTTATACTTCACAGAAAGTTAATTCGCTAGCTATTAGATCATTCAGTCAAGGGTTAAATTCGCAATTTTATTTTTATAATTCAGATTTATCTGACAATAAATTATTCAAATATATTCTAATTCAAAGTTAACAGCACAAACTTCATTAAACGCCTCATCAGTTAAGTCTTTTACATCCATTTCACCCGTCATGTTATATTATGTTTATTGGGATGAGACGTCCATTTACATAAGAATAGTGAAGAAAAAGTGTATGTCGAAAGGTATTTAAAAATACCCTCATCTTTTCAATAGGGAAGAAGTCGAGATGAGAGTGTGTAATGCATCATCAATCCTTGCAGCGTTGAAGCAAATTACCGCATCATCGAACTTTAAATGCTTTCATAAAAGAATCACAGAACAGAACTTCAAAGATGCCACTTTTAATACAGGGCAAATTAATCGATCAAAGCGTAAATCATTTCTAGACGCCTTTTAGACTTTTATTGTACCTAAGATTGCCCCTTTTTAAACTTCATTCAACGGTTTCGTCACTGGTGATAGAGTCAGTCCTTTTCAAGAAACTGTTCACGATAAAATGGTATCAAAAGTGTAGAAGAGCCCAGCAAAAGTAAAATAAAAACGTAAAGAGGTATCCTTATATCTTTTTTAAAGACGGTGTTGTCACTGGTCGCTTGAAGAACGGATGAGGCCAGTTTTGTACATGTTTCTGATTAAAAGCTCTGATAAAGATGGGCGCCATTAAAGAGAAGACCACTAAGTTGCCCCCCTCCTCTCTTAGGAAGGGGGGTTTGCATGCCTTGGGTGCTGATGTTGAGCTCCACACATTAATCCTCATTATCTTCCAGGGGCAGAACTAGAGCGGAGAAGAACCTTTGGAATGTCTAGTTGTCCCTTCTCCCGCCCGACCCTGAGGGCATATATCTAGCATTTAACTTTTCCATAACTGGCCTCATTATAGGTTGCCTATTGACTGGGGGCTCTCGGGGTGTGAAGCTACCGATCTCCGCCCCTCTGTCCCCCCTGGAATAATAAACACGAGGGGTAGCTCCCGAATGAACAGGGGGGATGATAACTGCATTGGTATTTAGTGGGCAGTCGAGAACTGTAACACTAGGGGCGTTTGTTCTCGGCGAGGTGTGACGATTGATCGCGCAGCGTTTGAGAAATGCTCTGTAGATAAAACTCGGTTTTCCTATGACTTGCATACGGTATCCGAACAAACAGGGAAGGAGTGATGAGCTAACTCTACGTATGTGGTTCTGTCCTTGAATAGCGAAGTTTCTGTCATCTGGAAAAGCAACTTTTCTGAAAATTTATAACAATCCCTTTTTAACAATGGGCATCTTGTAATATTGTAAAAGATTGCTTTTTTTTTGCATCAGTATCTCCTTTATCTAGTTTTTTTTTTAGTTTTTAAGAGTGTTTGAAATTTAGAACTGGATTTTTAGATACTTGGTCCGGACTGGATTCTTTAAGGTCATAGCATTGTTTCGGCTTTGTATCTTTAAATCTAATTTATTTTATAGGATTTTATTATTCTCAGTGGTGATTCACAAAGTGCGTTTTTCTTTTAAATTGAGTACAAGTAATACATCTAATCCATGAGAAATACTTTTAAAAATTGTTCTGTTACGCATTTTATTATTATACTTACCTTAAAAAAAAAGAGTATCTATAGTTAATTTATTTTTTTTAATATCCCTTTTTTTACCTGTATATTTTTTAAAATTTGCTTAATCGATTCCTTGTGATTCTTGGACAAATTTTTGGTATTTTTTATCATTTTAATTAGAAATTGTTTGCTTTTTTTTAACTGTAAATTTGCATTGAAAGAATCCAATATGTGTTCTCTATCCATTTTATACTAAACAAATAATTTTTATTGTGAAAGTTCTGTGACCGCGATAGCCTTGTGATCATGATCACAGATACATGACCACCGTTGTCGAATCACGGGCTCGAGTCCTGATGCCACTGAAACGCCAATGTGTAGAGGAGCTGATGTATGTTAAATCTGTCGTGGCTCAAAGTCCTCCGGTGACGTGGCGTGGAAGTAAGGGGTGTGAGGTGCCAGCTCGGGTTTTACTTGACCGTGGTAGAGAATTACGAAGCCCCATGCCATTAGTCCTCGTGCTGTGTTGTAATATGACGTTAATAAATACTCACTCATCTGCAAAATTATATTAAGATATATCATCTATCTAAGCATATTTTTCTCCCACATAATCTCTTAAAATTAGTTCATTTTTATGAAATTTCTTGAAAGATGACTGACATACTTTAGCCATACTTTTTGGAAGTTCTTTATGTTTAAAATCATGTATTCCATCTCTTCTGATTGAAGTCTTGTATTTCAGCTGACACGTGAACCAAGATTTGTACGATCTTACTTAAAAAGCGAAAGAGAAAAAATATAACATTATAATACCTTGTTAGGAATTTTAAGTTTAAAATTATCCTTTTTTTTTTGCTTATATTTTTCAATTCCTACTATTAACTCTCACACTCTCTATATATTTATTTGTTTGCTTATTTATTTATCTTGGTGGAATTTTCAATCGTTAATAAAATACATTTTAAAGCGCTCATTTGAGCTGAAATTTTATATACATGATCATTTTGGATGACAATACAATAATTTAATTGTAATTAATAAAAATTAATTGATTAAAACTAATTATTTAAAGAATTACAAATACAGCTACGTTGGCATCCTTTTTGGCGACTTGTGTTAAAATTTGAAAAGGTTTTTTCCCTCACGTTTTGAAGCATTCAGTTGAACTGAAATTTTATATACACGATTGTTTTGGATGGCAATACGATATTTTAATGATAATGAATAAAAATTAATTACCACTTGATATTGTGATTCTGTCATATGTATATACATATTTATATTAATTGTAACTATTTAATAAAAAGTAGCTAAAAAATAAAAATTTTCTTTGTTGATCTAAGTAGGAATTGACTTAATTTTTTTTTATATTACTTGCTTGTAAATGTTTTAGAAAGGTGATTTAGTTTATTTAACGTACGCCGAAGAAAAAATTCATTGAACAGCTTAAGCATACAATTAACAACCTTATCTCTTGGAACACGTTTTAAAAGACGAGCTATGAAACAAATGGGCTTTTCTTTCTTGATCTGGTCTTTTGAGCATCACTGAGTTCCTTGCTTTATGCATGAACTTGAGAGGATTCGCAATAGAATTTCATTAGACTGAAAATGCACGCTGTTTCAATGCGCTCGTATTTTGTGACTTGGGCCGAGCTCCCTGCATGATATCGCATATCATTAAATCGTTTACTGAATTCCTCCTCCTTTCTTTTTTTATGCAACTGACATTTTTATTTTGTTTCTTCGTTTTCCAACAGGGAAAGTAGCAAAAATGTAATTAAAAGAATCATTCTCTTTCTTTTTTTTTAAAAAAAAGTCTATTTTCGTTCATTAACCTGCTGCATGATGTAAGGTTTCAGAATGATTGTAAAGCGATCGAGTTTAAAAACTTCTAAAAGTCAGCCTAAATTCTGACTGAAATGTCTAACATAAAAATGTATTCAGGCTTATTTCTAATTTCCTGGGATTTCAAAGGTTTTGAAATGGATTGCGAAGAACAGTGGTGCACATAAAGGGGGGGGAGCCTAAGAGTCCGCTTTCCCCCAAAGGCCTTGATTTTTTTTCCTGATTGATTGTAATTCTAAGTATATAGTACGCAGAATTTATTGAAGTATTTATTATTAATGATTAATTTTATTAATTAATGTAAATTATTTATTCAATAATTAGTTTTTTACTGATTTTTTGTTCCCGAAAATCGACAAAATGAATAACATGATACAAGAATGGTGGACTTTCGACTCTGTAGCCTCCCCTTGAAAAATTCCTATGTGCGCTACTGACGAAGAACAATCAAAGAAATAAGAAATGTAAACTAATGCCTCTTCTAGCACAATCAAAATTGTGTGGCGAGTTTTTTTCCCCTTATTTAATACGTTACGTAAAATTTTAAAAGTATTTAGATCACAGTAGCCTTCAACTTATGTCGACTCACGGAACCCTTAAGGTATCCGACTACGTTCGGAATCGTGATTTTGCAAAAGCGTATAAATGGGTAATATTTATGATATTTAGTGTCACTTAGATTAAAAAACGTATATAATATTGTTTTAAGAATATTATTACAATAAAAAATTATTTAAGCACAAAAAATGAACATAGAATGACCCATTTTTAAAACATTCTCCTTTTATGAAAAATGCTTCTATTATAATATTTTGCCTGTATTACATTGCCTCAGACCTCTGTTAAGAGGTTGAACTATATAATTTAAAATTGGATTTATCCATATTTTACTACAACAGAGGGGAGAAATTTTAAGGAAAAAAACGCCGATAATTATTTTGATTAGTGATAACTCTGAAAATGTGAATTTTTCAAAATTCCTTGTTCAGATTTTCTAGAGAAGTCTTTACTTTATATAAGCACACAAAATATTATTGTTATAGAAGCTTTTTTTATTAAAGGAGAACGTTTTGAAAAAAGGTTATTCTAAGTTAATTTTTTGCCAAAATATTGTATTTAAATAAAAAAATTTTGTTATAATGTCCTTAAAACAATTTTATACATGTATTCTAATCTAAGTGACACTAAATAACATGAAAATTATCCATTTATGCCCTTTTTTAAAATCATGGTTCCGACCGCAGTCGGATACCTTAAAACTATAAGGCAGTGTCCTTCCCCCCCCCCAACCTTTTTACTACCGCGCACACGTCAACATTTTATAATTTTACCGCCACCCGCTGAAGGTGTGACGTCGATTGCTTATATTTTAGATTATTTCTATTTAATATTTTTAATTTAATTACATTTAGATATACCTTCAGAATAAAATACAGTTACACCGAAAAAAATGAATACAAAGTGATTTAATATGAAATATAAAAAGATTTCCAAGTGGAAAGTCGCACAAACCCGAGAGAAATACACCACAGTAAATAAAATGGAGGAGGCCCGGTAACATTTGATAAATGGATCAGTACCGGTCCACGGCTTGGGGGTTGGGAACCACTGTTATAAATTGTTTCCGAGAAACTACATCCAAGTCTTAGAAAAAAAATACCGTAAAATAATATTTAAAGTAGATCAACATATTATGGGTATTTTCAATAAAGACAGTTAAAAAATACTGTATTTTTCTATTAAAGATTTGATCGATTCATTTATTCGTGCTTCAGCTGTTATCTGCTTGTGCGTTATTTTTAATAACTGGGATATGCGTTTGTATTTTTTTACGCAATCTACCGAAATCTGTGCATATTGAAGCTATCTGTTGTCGAATTTCATATTCTGTGTTATAGTCCAGCCATATTAGTCAAAAATAAGGGTCAACTACGGAATGAGAGATAATAAGCTGAAAATTGGTATAGACCTTTATTTTGGCACTCTAAATGTTGTCTCAAAAGTCTCATAAAATCTCGTGTCCGCGTCTTAAGATATTTAAGGTCAAAGGTAAAAAAAATAAGGGTTTCTTACAAATGTCTCGTTTTTTATGGCTTAATGCTATTTACATTTAATATAAATACTGTAGAGAATAAAATTTTCTATAACTTTGAAAACATTTGAAACATTTTTTATACATCAAATCATTTTTGAGATAAAGGGTGTTGAACGCGCAGCGCTTAGCTATCTATAGCATAATGCAAGATCAACAGTTAGTTACATGATATAATACGCTGTATAAAGTCTATAAACCTTAAAAATATATATAGTTACAAACAATTGGCATTTTTTTATGAATTTCTACATTACATTTAGTAATAGATTTCATTAATCAAGTGTGTTTCTTAATAACTTTCATCTATACATGTAATTAAAAACAGGTAACTGAAATTAAAGGCTTTAATTACATTTTAATATATACTAATTATATTTTAAGTGGAAAAAAATGAAGTACAATTTCTTTAAAATGTATAAACCTTCCAATTTGTTTCTTACAGATTATAATTGTACCTGCAAACCCCTATTATACGAATGTTCTATTTATAGCTAGTTAAAAGACAAATGTTCACCTGTATACTAAAGACAGATTCCCTTTTCAACAAACCAGTTTCTACTAGCCCTGTTTATTCGTTTGTTTTAAATTGTATTTTGGCAAAGACAGACGTAAAATTTTGAGAGTTATGGCTGATTTGTGTTCTATATGTAATGAATCGTTATCACAAGGTGATCCTGTTACTGTAGTGCGTGGTTTAAAAACTTTGAAAGCAGCCAGTATCAAACGAAATGACGGTCACATAGATTTTTTAAATTCTTCAACCCCCGAGAATGTACATACCGAGAAGTTTACATTAGTAAAAATTCGATTTCAACACCGAAATGACACATTGAAAACAGCGAATATTTATCAACACCTAGTGTACCTCGTAAAAGAAGAAGTGAAGGGTTTGATTTCAAAAAGCTCTTTTTATTTTGGGGTCAAGTAGCTAATTTGCTGCTATATTTCGTTTTTGTTTCCACATACGTTAAGAAATATTTTTAACTGAAAGATATTGCTCAGAATGGCATTAAAAGGCTTATAACTGTGTGAGAAACTTCTGTGTATTCTACAAAATTTCAATTTAAGATTTAGGATCTGTCCCTGCTTAAATTCAGATAATAATGTCGAATCTGTTATGTTGATAAATTGTTCCTTTTCCTTCGTTGGCAAGGTTTCTGAATTATCCAATTATGCTTGAAGATTTATTTATGTTAACTTTTACAGAAAAATTCCCTTTAAAATATTCAATATTTTATAAAAATTGAAATTCAGTAAAATTTTGGCGCTTTGATTAAATAAACAGAAGTGGAACCCCTGTCAGTCTTTTCTCTCTGTGTTGGGGAAAAAACAACTTTTTGTTGAGGAGACCGAGCCAAATTTCTTCTGATAGCTTATAATTCAAGTGAGTATTATGTCTAAATTTCACATCTGCATTAGGATTGCATTACGCGTGGAAATGGCCACCAAAATTTACTTTTAAATTTTTTACACATTTTTGAATAGTCACGATAAAAAAGTATCTTACGATTAGGATGAACAGTTCAACTTTTCTTCAAAATATTATATAGATTATAGAATACAATTTGGTACATACATAAAAAGATAAGACTGTTAATAAAATTCAAAAATCTCTGAGGAATTTTGAGCTGAAAAGTGCATGTTTTAACACTTACAGGATTATATGGTTGATTAGAGTAAATATTAGTGTAAACTGTGTGTGTTTATTTTAGTTTGTTTAGACGTAAAATAAATAGAAATCATAAGAAAAATACATAACAATGAGATTTCTTTTATCATTGCGTCAATTCAATCTGGATCAATATACAGTTTTATCAAGCATTTGTTTTTCTTTGTTCAAATAGCTTTATTATTGTACAAAATTATATTTATCGAATAACATAAAACGCGTGGGAGAAAACACAGATGTTATTATACGATATAATAAACTGAAATAAATAATAAGAATACATCCCGTGAATGTTTTATTGGCGTCAATTTATTTGACGGTTTTTTTTTTCTTTTTTAATTGTTCTCGTTTACCTAATTGCGTTCGACATACGTTCTATTTTGACATTCTGTATAAAAATGCAGATAAGGTTGCAATTAAATACGGTTACCACCAACTTTAAAATGGGGTAAAATGTTTCCCTTAGTCATGATAGCGTCAAATACAGTGGCGCACACAAGAATTTTCAAGGAGGGGATCAAGGGGCGCAAGTCCGAAATTCTTGTATTATACCTCAATGCACCCCTTAACGTATTCTTCTGATTGTATCGATTGTCGGGAACGACAAGCAGTAAAAATAACTTGAGTAAATAATTAGCATCAGTTAATAAAATAAATAATTAATAAGAAATATTTAATTATAAATTACGTACCATGTACATAGGATTATAATCCCTCGAACAAAAAATCCAGGGGGAGGGTGGACCCTCCCCAGTGTCGTAACAGAGAATATTAGGGGCCCTCTAGAAAGTCCGGTTTGGGGTCCAAAGCCGGATCTTACAAAGGATTGAAAAGCAAAATCATAACGTAACGTAAGCTTCGGGCTTACTAGGATCCTAGTCCCCCCCCCCCATTCTGGGATTCTAGGAAGGAATATTATCCCTGTGACTCTTCCCCCTTGTGTACGTTATTAGTTAAATAAAATGGTGAAAATGAGAAGAATTTTTTACAACTTTTCGAAAATGTATTACTTTTTCAAGCTAGTTATCTTTTACATATTATTATATTTTTTTAATAGATGAATTTTTTTTTCTTCTACAATTATACTCTAACAATCATTAATGAATAAGATGTCTGAATCAGAAATTGACTTCAAATGGCTCTTCTGGACGTAGGAAGTCATTATTTTGATTAAAAAATTCTTGGAAAAAATTCGTCGCTCTTTTCATTTGTTCCACTTTTAATAGCAACAGCTTCCGCGAACAAGGAAAAAGTCCATAAAAACTTTTATATAATAAATACTTCCCCTCTCACCCAACATAACCAAACAAATGCAACTCACCAGTAACTGATCCCGACTAACAGCTGCGATCTTGAGCACTTGACTTTCCATCAAAAATTCTTTTCTTTCTTTTTCTTTCTTTTTTCATATTTATATATATTTCCTAGCTCGCAATAAAAGTATTAATCAAACAGGAGAAGAAAGCCAGAGAAAGAGAGGAGAAGTAAAAAAAAAAGAACATATTCCTTCACTCGTGGAATTTTATTTTTAGATATAAATTTCATTGCCTTTAATGCCTGGATTCGAGTTACGTCTTGATGCCATTTAGCAATACGCTGCCATCTGGTGATTAAAAATGCCTAGGACCTTTAAAACTTTTTTTTCTTTTCGACTGTGCAAACGAGTATCCCTGGAATTCTATACCGTCTAAATGTTTTATGAAGAAATGGCGGACTAAATTTAGCCAGCGGAGCGGCTAGAACAACGTATGTTGATTCTAGCAACAAACTCCCTTGCCTAGAATAGAACTTCATCTTTTGACACGGCCAAAAAACAATAATGGCGAGCAGTGATATCTTAGGAATTTTTTTCTTCTTCTTCCTTGTTTTTTAGCAGCAGAAGAGAGGGGAAAAGGATCGCGTTGCGTCTTTTGAGACATGTTCTGTCTGTCTTATCACAGTGATTGAAAACAAGGCTCTCTCTCTGAGAGATGCCTGTCTGTCCCTCAACCTCGTTATTCGAGGAGTAATAGACAGAATCTTTTGAGTTAAGGTAAATAAAGAGTTCATAATGCTGATACGCGTGTTGCCGCTCTCGAAGAGTCTGAGGGCTTTTAAGTGACGCATTCTCACGCAGAGGAAAGTTTTCGGGCAGATTGTTGTAACATATGTTCCCTGGGAATTGTTTATATTCCTTTGTGAGGTGCCGAAGCCGGTTCTTTGTCACTTTCTGGCAAGGCGAAGATACAATGAATAACAGTTAAGATATGCAGTGCCATTTTCGCCTTGGCTTTGCTTTCCAGGTTCTTATCTATGATGGTTTTTGCACAAAAAAAAGAGGGCTCTATACGCTATTTAAAGAATTTTGCATCTGTGAAGAATGGTTTGCTATAAAAAAAAATCTTCTAACTCAAATAAATTCTCAACCTTCGCTTGATTGCACAAGCTTTAAGTACCCGAATTTGTCTTGATGTCTTAAATCCTCAACCCTACCCTTTCTCGGTTCATTATTCTTAAGATTAGTTCTACTTATTTCGCTATAAAATAAGAATACATTCAAATCTCTCTTGTTATTTGAAAAGTATAACAGGATGAAAGAAAAAAGGCGTTACATAAGCAATTTTATTTGAAAAGATTTTCAAATATTTAAGAACAGTAAATTGTTTACAACTTATTCTCAAGGTGACTTTTATCGAATAAGGGAATGAGGCCTTATCTTTGAAAGTAATATTATCTTCCAAAAAGAATGATTTAACTTAATTTATAACTTAAAATTTTAAAAAAAATACCCGATCTAGTGCCATAGTGTACAACCCCGCAACGCGTGGGAGCCCAGGATACTAGGGGGCACAAAGCCTGACTAACACTAAATATGGCTTAGTGCCCCCAACCTGACTTTGCAGAGGGGACCTAATATTCTCCCTTACGGCACTGACCCACCCGTTTTTGCAATTAAAAATACACTTCGTTCAAATTATGCTCCCTTCCCTTTGTATGATAACATATTGAACATTTACCTTAGAATTATAGAATACATTGAATACAATTATATTTTTTGCCCATGGGTGAAGAAGCGATTGAATCCAAATCGAAATGATTACAAGCAAGAAATAATACATTATTTACTTTTATTAACCAAGCAATATATATGATACGTGATATGCAGATAAGACAAGTTAAAAGGAAGGAATATATACATACAAAAATTTATATATATTCCTGTGAAAGAGAGGCTACCTCAGACCCCCCTCTGACTAGTTCATAAAAGGCGGAATACAAAATTCCAAATATTGCCAAGACAGTGTGGTTATACGATTCACTGACACGAATCAGTACGTAGGAAATATCGTCCACAATCATATACCTCGCTGACTCAGATCCATACTGTGACGTCTTCAATTGATGTGAACCCCACCCGTCAATTCATCTGAAATCACCCTATCCATTCATCCCCAAACAGATGTTGGATGACAGGTGCAGGTGGCCATGGGGTCATTGTTTGTTGACTGGCCTCGGACAAGCGCAGACATCTGGTCTGGAATCTACAATGGCTAAGGAATGCCGGTGTCAATAGGCATTCCTTTATGAAAGTTTTGAATAGAAGTCGATGCATTGAGAGTGTGGCTGTGAAGCCCAGGTGTGAGATGAATGGATGTGAGTTATGGCGCCCTTGGATTCCAGACGGACGGGGACTGTGTTTGTGTTTGCTGCGTAAATGAGAGACGAAGGTGGCCCGGGGACGAGTGCAGACCTTTTCTTTGACCTGCCAATGAGGAAGACGAGGGCAGACCCTTTTCTTTTTTGACCTGCCAATGAGGAAAACAAGGGGCGTGTGGTGGACCCGCCCCGGGTGTTTAAAAGGGGTGAATTT
>BMAV01016484.1:275449-307065 GCA_019973955.1 Trichonephila inaurata madagascariensis
TTTTTTTTTTTTTTTTTTTTTTTTTTTTTTTTTTTTTTGCATATATATATATATCGGGAGCCCCGTATCATTGATACGGCTGTTACGGCGGTAGCTACGCCCCTGCTATTTACATGTTATTTGGCAGCAGCGTTCACTTATATTGAAGCGTTGCTCTAGCTAAAAGTACCAATGGGCTTAATTCATATGATGTCATAGTCACGTGACAAATGCAAGTACGTGTTTCCAGCCCATCAGTTCAATCGCTGCGCTGTTGTCAATTTTTGCTTTTCACAGAAACTTCCTTTTGAAAAGTACATATTTTTCAACCATAATAACACAAAAGTAAGCAAAATACATTCGATTAAAAGTACATGTTTAATATAAAAAATTTTTTTAACCTTAAAAACTTTAAAAAAAAATTTTTTTTTAATACTTGAACGTCTTGAAATTTATCTAAATAACAATAAGCACAAATTAAATGTTTGTTTTGAATTCATTGGAGAGCACGTGATTGCCTTTGCCATGTGACTGTCATTAATGACTTTAGGTCATTTGGATGGATGAAAGTAAATCCAAGTTAGAGAGGATAGATATCACGAATATCTCATTGTTCCATATGTTCAAAGGACAGAGAGCATAATAATCAAAAAATTGAATAAAAAATACAATATAGTTATATGTGAATAGTTATAAAATCTTATGGATTCTGATCTACGCGTATAAAAGGGAAAATGTTTTCATTAATGCTTTTTATGCACTTGCAATTTAAGTTGGGTACATTATAAATGCTTTCTGCAATGTTTAGAAAACAGCATTTAATATTGGGCAGCCAAAATTTGAAACTCATAGATTATTCCTTAACAACTTATTTAGTCTTTACGGCAATCACTTTCTATGGACTTTTATTTTTGTTACTTTTTTACCACAATATTTACCTCAACTCATAGAATCCCGTTTTACTGAAGCTGAAGTGGCACAGTTTAATTACGCAACCGTTCTAGACTTTGTTTTCAAGTTTTCTTTGATACCCAAACTTGGTGTTATTAAAATTTGACTACCTCAGTTTTCCAGTGCCATTCATTGGGGGCATAAAAATGTTCCCCATTTTCTGAGAAAAGTCAAGTGGGGGCTATACACACACCCCGAGCACTGTTTCAAAATTCGATGAAAAATTAATGAATGCCCGAGCGCGAATATTTTAGAGAGATTTACCAATGTCTTTACAATCCAACTCCTTTTAATCTTCCGAGCTCCTTTCGGGAATAGTGCGACGGTGGGTGGTTTAAAGGCGGGAAAAAGAAAAAGAATCAAGAGCCCGCTGAGAAGACTGTTGATTTTCACATCTTTTATCCCCTTCAGGATCCGCACTGCTGTGAAAATTAGGAGACTAAATCAAACAACTTAAGACACACAATTTTTCGTTAATTACTCCGTAAGAACACCGTAGTAATCATTTTGTGGTTATTAAAAGGGAAACTGTTTAAAAGAAAGAAGAATTATTCTGAATGCCTTTTCCCGCTCTGTACTCTTAATACTGATTAGTTGATCCAAAGTGCTCGGTATTTAAAGCTTTTATCCTTTATTTATCACACCTTTCTATCGAACGGGGAATAGGGGGAAGAAGAGGGAAAAAATTCAATGGATCCATCGCGTCAGCGAATGTACCAGCTCCAGAGAGTACCAGAGAGTTGTGAAAGTAACGAAATTCATTATGGAACTCCAAAATGAGAAATGTTTCAAGCACCATTTATATTTTTTGCTCATACCTGTTCGTTAATGACTTGAGAATCTTCCTCCAAATAACTGATGAGGAATTATTAAAACTTCGTGTCTTGAGACACCAAGATTTTAATGTCTTCATTGAGTCTTGCCATAACGGCTTTTCAAGCACCGTTTTGTTTTAGGGTGGATGAGTGTTAATAATTTTCGCTTACTAAGCTCTCAAAAAGATGCTGGTTTCGTAAAATTTTCGTTAACATTAATGATCTTCCTCCTCTTTTTATTAATCCTACATTTTTTTCAATTTTTTAACCGATTTCTGTGTTGAATTAACTATAATAGATTACAAAGCCCATCATTAAAGCGTATCAAACAATAGCCATAAAGAAACGTGGTTTTTTTTTAATTTATACATTTATAAAATATCTAAAAATATTTTACTGGTACTTCCATGTAGTAATATTGTGCCATTCAAAGTATATATCTAACATAAAACCTCGATTCTTTGTATCGCCTTTAAAATCAATGAAAAAGTATTCCAATAATATTTAGAGGATTAACGATATAGGAATACTCTTAATAATGTCACGCAATGACTTTTGATTTCATAATTAAAGTAATTTAATGATTCCTTCATTTTAAATTGCACACACAACCATTCTTCGAAATTATCGGACATCCATCCGAGAAAGAAATTTGTACAGTGTCTGGCACATAATGCTAAAAAATGTATTCTAGTGAGTTTTTAATTTTTTTTTTATCCCTCTGAACATTTCAAACTGATTAAACCTTCTCAACTTGGTTAAATTATGAGATTTTTTTTAAAAAAATATTATTTATGATTTTTATTGATATAAACAAAACAAACACGTCCGGGTCATCAATGAAACGTTAATAGTTTTATCGTAGCAGTTTAGATAAGTGAATAATGAAAAACTTATTAACAGGTTAAAGAGAATATGATATTTATTTGCTCTTTTTGTACAAATCTTATTTTCAACCGTTGCCATTTAGAAAAATATGATATTCATATTTGAAATTAACGCGTTTCTAATCAACAAAAGATAAGTGTAATTGCGGCCACTGCTAGCTACACTTTTATATTCTGTAATAATAAGATAACTGAATCCAAATAACCAAATGATAATTAATATTTGAAACATTAATCAAAGCTATGAATATAAGCAAAAAGTAATAATTTTGTATTATGTTAATTTATTTTCGTTTATGGATGCATACTTTTAATCATATTATGAATTTAAGTTTTATTAATTGTTATAACAATCTCAAAGTTATCAAAACAGTTTCATATGAGACCCTTGTTATATTTTAAACTTTCATGTTAATAATTTAAGTTGAACAGTTTAAAAATTTCACAGCTCACCTAAGATCTTCTATCGGTACCTTACCTTTTTCAGTTAAATCATAGCTTTTTCAGTTCATCACTATATTTATTCATGAGTTCACTATTGCATTGCTATGGCGGAATACGACTGTTTTGTATGTGGAAGAGCATAGTATGCATCTATTTCTATATAATTACTCTATTCTAGTGTATAAAATGCTGTCTTTTAAAAATGAAAAGAAAGAAATAAAAAAAGAAAAAAAACCACGTTATGGGGAAAATATTACAACTATCCAGAATATTTAGTTTAAGAGTACATTGTACCTTTTAAATATGTTCATACCTTTTTTTGTTTTTGTGTTGCTTTCTTCTCGTAAATAAATACTTAACTGGGGTTCGTATATCCAGGTAAGCGTCTTATTCCGTAGGAATCGGTTAAATAGGGAACACTGATTTCATTTTATTATTTACCTTTAGTTGAAGCATTCGAAACAAGACAAAATAAACTTGTAAAACTTAGTAATTTGATGCATGATAATTATTTTATAGATCTGGTATATTGCAATCTAATTAAACATTCAAAGCGATTTTGAGATTTAAGAAAAATACTTTTGGAATAAATATTTTTTAATTATTTGTTGTACAGTTAGAAATATATATTTATAGTTATTACTTCATGTGTTTTCCAAAATATTTCAATTTAAAATAAAACGTGCATAGAATCGAGGATTTTTAAAAGTTATCTATTATATAGTAAGTTTTAAATTTATTTTTTATTCTTTATTACACAAATAAATTTACTCTACAAGAAAATATGCTAATCTATCTTGTAAAGAATTTCAGTTAAATAAAAAAAACAATAAATCAAAATATCAATTTTCGAAATAATTTTTTTAAACTTGACCATTTATTTTTATTATGCAACGACCTTTTTAAAGAAAGATTCGTACAATTATCATAAATTCTCTGTGGACCATTTTTTTAAATCATACCTTTAATCATGAATTAATTTTAAGACATGGTTCTTCAGAAATCGTTTGTTTTATATCTATAAATTCTTCAATATTATTGTTGCTGTTTGAATTTTTCTTTGGCATTTTAAAACATCTTTTACTTTAGAACTTATTTTAAAAAATTAAATCTGATACATTTTAAAATAATTTAAAATTATTCTTAAGGAAAATTATAAATAGATTTAACTTTCAAAAGATAACTTAAGTTATTCTTTATTGAATTATATTTTAATTAAAAAAATTTTGTAACGCACCAAACGACAAACAAAGAAAACGTAGTTGCAGAGAAAAGTTTTTTCAAGCAAAAGTGGCATCGGCATATTTTTATTATTCTTGCTGTAATCAACATTTAAAATTAAGAACTAAAAATAAGTGCAGAAATAAAATTCTTTCGTAGAAAAAACAGTTTAATCATCTGCAGTTCAAGATACATTTGATAAAATATTTTTGTGTGAGCATGTTAATTAATAAGCTAAGTGGAATGTTGTGCATATAATGTATAAGGATACATAAGAACATATATTTATATTTTTATCGTCTTTTTGGGTAAAAATTCTTCAGTGTTTGATGTAGTAAAATTATTTGAAGAATGTTTTTTGCTTGTTTTTCTCTTTAATTTTTGATAAAAAAATAATCATGTTCCATAATGTTATAGTAAATCTTTTCGATTATTTAAGAAAGAATTTCATTTGTAAATTTTTGGCCACTTAAATTGTTAATTATTTCTAATGTTTCCTATGCATATAAAGCGTATTAAAATGCAATTAACTTTTAAGAACTTTTCGAAGCCCTTTTTTTTTAAAAAAAAGTACATATAATTAATGTTACAGATATGAATTAATTATCATGTTTTTAGTGTTAATTGCAAATGATTATGGTATAAATCATTCACAATTAAATTGAGCTGAAAAAAATTCTATTATTTTTTTTCATTTTTAGAATTATGATTTCTTGAATTTTTTATATTAAATTAAAAAACCTTTCTTTCTGTTTAGGTAAGAAAACGGATCTTCTTGGTTTTCTTTGTCGAGTTGTAAGCGAAATTGGTGAGTAGATGAAATTCACTTGTTTAAAAAAATCAACAATGAACTGAAAAATATTTAAAATATTTTGACTACAGTTAAGACAATAGAAAAATAAAGAAATCAATTTAAATGAAAGCATCCTATTAAGATAAAATAAATTTTATTATACAATTCATAATTGAAGAATTCTCACCTAAAACAGTACTTCTGTCATGTGAAAATTTTAAATTTGTCTGCAGTAGTGTCACGGCTTGAATGAATATATTGATTCAGGAAAACGATTCTTTCAATATTAGGATTTTTTTAAAATATGTTTCATACAAAAGTAGAATAATTCACACACATATATTCACTAACTCATCGGCGTGTCATTTTCGCATAAAAAGTGTTAATGGGTTAAATTCATGATGGTCACATAAAAAAAATTTAATTGTTTTTTGTTGAATTCAAAGCTGGCATTACGCTTGAGCTTGAAAAATCCGGATACGATTTCAAATTTAATAATAAAATTAAAGGTGTCCAAGTACTACGACTCTTTAAAAAACTTTTCAAATAAAACAATAACTATTATTTTATTATTCTGGTACTTTTAAATCAAATGCATTTTGTTTATCCATGTGTGTTTTATCATTGTTAACAAATACGTAATTTTTAAAAGAAGTACGAAAAAGAACATTTCTGTTAAAAGCAAATGTGGGCATCAGTGAGGCGAATGAAATAATTGGCTGGAATTTACCATGTGACTATAACGTCTCATGAATTTAACCCATTAGAAAAATATATATGGAATAATTTAAATTACTTGCTGTTCAAATTTTAAATATTAACTGTACAATTTTGGGGCAGGGACGATTTAAGTCTGGCCCGAGCCCAGAGCCTCGTCTTGTTCTCAACTCGACATCGAATATCATGATCTGAATAATTTTGACAGTCAAATGTTTTCTCGGAAATATTCTGCTAAAAACTAGCAATTTTGAACCAAATACCTACTGGAAACTGTGGCAAGACTGCATAATTATGTCATGTCCGTGCCTAGGCCTACCACTATACACCATCATTACTCATTTAGTCTAAAGGCGTCAGCAGGTCGAGTTGGTTTGTGACCAGGTTTGGGAGATTGTGAGTCATGCACATTTGTTAAACCTGATTACCTTTTGTTCGAGTATTTGATAACATATGCTGTATACAGTTTTCTTAAAAGGGTTGTAGATGGGTCCTACATTTTCATAGCGACCCAGGGTCTCAAGAATTTTTAAGATGTCATTGAATTTCGGTGTGTTTCACTCCTTCCATTTTTAATATAACTCTATTATTTTCTAACCTTTATAGAGGAAAGGGGAAATTTTGAGACATAAATAACGTATTACATGTTTATACTTAGCTATAAAAAAAGTGTTGTAAGTTTTATCCACGATTGTAATACTAAATATTAAATTTTCTAAATACTTCTACTTATTTTATTTATTTAAATTTTTTTTATCATATAGACTTTGTTTAATTATTTCCCTTTTGAAGTTTTTCTTTTCAAATAATGTTCTGGTTTCTTTTCCACCTCCATGTATTTATTTATTTAATACGTTCAAACAGTTACGAAGCATCACAGTACATAGTAGTAAAATAATCTGGTTACGCTACCAAAACGGAATAACGCCTTTTTTTTTTCCCCTTTGAATTATTTTACTTTTTTTCCCCACTCACTTTCCCTCTAATATGTCAGTCATCCGGCAGATTCTCTGCTTGTTATTGCACGCTTTATTTCGAGAAGTGTCGAAAGCCCTCTCCGACACTTTTGCTGTATCTCAAAAAAGTTATACTTTTTATTGCATTCTTGCTTATGACGGACGGAGGAGAGAATAAAAAAAAGAAATATTTATATATTTGGATTCTCTCTCTCTCTGCTCCGTCTCCAAGACGACGTCGCATCATTGGAAACGATTGGAGAAGTGCATCGCTTTTAGAAGAAACTTTATTCAGGTTAGGGTTTTAAAGTATTCTGATCGAAGCCTTGATTTTTATTACGACATTCTTTTTTAAAAAAATTCTTTCGAAGAAGTCTCATGCAGTGACAAGTTTCATTAGGGGGTTTTAATTTAGAATATCAACGTAATGACCAAGACTTTGCAATGATTTGTTAACTGTTAGAAATAGCCAACAAAATATACTTAAAACAACAAAAAATAACTTTTGAAATACATCAAAATGACATGGAAATATTAATTACTGATAATAAGTAATCGAACGATGATATGAAAGTTTGAGGGGGCAGCTCGCACAACTTAGGCATCTCTCGTCATTTGATTGTGAATCAAAATTACGAGGCCCGTTGTCAGCAGCCCCTTTGTTGCTTCGCAGTCCCAATTAAAATAAATTCAAATCAAGTCAAATTAATCCAGAAAGGAAAATATGCTGTCGATATCAAGGTACAAGATTAAACTTACTCGAGTTTTATCCCACGGAAATACGTTTATTTTTATATATTATTTTTCTAATTCGTCAATAAAATAATTTACTTGTTTACAAGTCACAACTGGAATTAAAATAGTCTTATGAATTTTTTAGATAGTCAATTCATTTTAATTGTTCCCTCGCTTTGTAATCTTGATCAATAGTAAATTGATCAAACCAAATAAAATTGATTATTTTTATAACAATGCCTGTTGATTCGGTGTCCCAAACTACATCCGCAACCATAGGGTCGTGACAAGGTATATCTCAATCTCTTCCACTTTCATGCTATCGTTTTTGATGCTATTAGAAATAAGACCCCTGTGATCCGGGGGTCATATCTGCTGATTTCTTTTTTTTTTTTGTTTTCAGCGTCGTTATGTTTTACTTTATTTAAGGTAACATGTTTCTCACTCTTTTCATTGCAAATTTTACTTCAAAATCTATTCAGAGACTTGCAATTTTGTTTTTCGAAGTTAAAAAAAAATATATATCCGAATAATTGAGTGTAAGCTTAAAGATATATATGGAAGGGATTTTTATAATTTTATAATCATGTTTCACTGATTGTTTTTATTATTCTAAATAATTAAAAGTACTATGAGATATATTTATTAAGACTCGCGTATCATTACGATGCTGCTTAAAACTACAGATTTTTTAAAATTAAGTATTATTTTCAGATGAATTTTTTAAAAATATAGTCCATTTTTAGGGGAATTTATAATTGTTATTACTCTCGATCAGTGGCGCACACAAGGGGGGGTGGTGGTGTCCAAGGGGTCCGGACACCCCCATAGCCCTTGACTTTTTTTTCGATTGGTTATAATGCGGCGTATATATTACGTAAAATTTAATTATGTATGTTATTAATAATTAATTTTATTAAGTAATGCTAATTATTTATTCAGTAATTAATTTTGTATTGTTTTTGTTCCCCAAAATCGACAAAATCAAAAGAATACGTTGGGCGGCGTATTGGAGCCTGATACCAAAACGGTGGACTTTCGACCCTGGACACCCCCCCTTGAAAAATTTTTGTGTGCGCTACTGCTCTCGATTGCGACTTTACTGTATCGTATCATAAATTTGTGCGGTCTTAGATTACAATTAACCTAATAAAACCGTCCTTCATAAAAGTATTTCCCTTCCTTGCTTTTGAATCTATTAAAATGTATCTGAAAATTTTTCAATGAAAATTTGTATTTATTATAATATTCCTTATCCCTCATTATAATTTCCCGTATTACAAAAGACGTAGTTTCACTGAACAATGATGTAAACAATGAGATGAACACAAATGATCGGCAACATTTTCCCCTTTTTTTCCCATTCAGGAAAATTTCATTACGCATTTACGTTATAATTTTAAACAAATTGCACTTAGTTCTCGAAACCTTCTATTTCAATATTAGTTAACATTTTATTCGGTTCCGTTTGAAATTAGATTCCAACATTGTTTATGTAAAACTAAACGTCGCAGCTGTTCTTCAACAATCATTTTGGAAAGAATTAATTCGATTTCACTACAAAAGTATGAGTAATTTATTTTGAGCACGTCATATGACTTTAAAGCGGTAATTCCGTTTCATAAGCACCGAAGGTTACATGTATCTTATTCATTTCATTCATGAGTTCTGCGTATTGTTCGTTAAAAATAACCAAAACTAAAACATTTTTTATAAATATGATTTTCCGTGTTATTTTCCCCTTTAAGTTAATTTTAACCATTCAGAGACTTCGAAAGTTTAGAATTTCAGATTTTATTGAAGCATTAGACTTTCTTAGAGCAGGGGTGGGCAAATAATGGCCCGCGGGTCCCATGTGGCACGCCCGAACAGCTAGAAAACCAAATAGACAGAAAATGTTCTCTATATTTGTAAGTTTTTCTTGCATGAAGGCCAACATTAACTTACAGGTTGTAATATTAGCATTTCAACTAGAAATCTCACTCCTATTTTAACAAATAATTGTAGAAAAGTATAAGGTACATTTGTCTCATTAAACTAAATCTAAAATTAAATGTGCTTGCAGCTGTAGACATGAAATAAGCACAATGAATAAATTGAATAAAAGTGGCACTTGCCACAATTATATTGATTGATTTTTATGGTGCAATTAATACCTTTTCTAAGACGCAAACTTGATTAATGAATGCAATCATTTTAAACGAATGGCTTAGAGTCATATTTTAAAGAGTTAGCGGTATCCTTCGCTTCTACAATGTGGCTCTCGAGCCAAAACAATTGCCCACACCCGTCTGAGAGGCAATACCTTTGAAAATATTCTGATTATACTTCAAGTAGAAATTTCTTTCTTTAATTTAATTTGATATGATTTATAGATTATAAAATTGATTGGTTTAAAATAACTTTACTCTAGAGTTGTACGAGGGCAACTGACGGTGAGAATCAACTTAGTCAACCAGAATTCTCCTTTAAGTAATTAGAAGTTGTGCAAAACATTGTAAAAAATTGTTTCGTGATCGAAAGAAATCAAAATTCACTTTTATTTGACGTATGATATGCAGTTCATATCGAACAACCGTTTACACTTTAATTGTATAATTTCTAAAAATAAATCTGTAGTTTTCATTCGCATAGTTATGGAAATTAAATTAGATATAATTTAATGAAATAATTATAAGTCTTCCTAAACAAATATTTGTGTTTACTAATAAAAGATAATCTTTGCTTTTACAGAATTTATAAAATGGTTATTTTGGACATAATGAAGCACTAAAGTGTATTGTTTTCTGTTTTAAATTGGGAGAGCTTAAGATTTTAATTAATAACACGTTACAATCATCACCTCACTGGTTATAAGTGCCATATCTGACAATTCTTATATACATCACGATTGCATACCTGTAAAGAAAATTACATTTAAATTCATATTTTTTCTCCAGATTTACAAATAACCTGAAGTGTGGTTGGACTTTACATTCAGATCTATATGTTACTAGTCTCTCTTACATATTATATCTCAACTAATTTATCTCTCAAGTGACATGACGCTTGGAGAGTAACATACTAGCTCAGGTATCTTCACTTTATCACGACTCAAACTCAAAATCTTCATTCCGTCCAATAATCTTTCCATAATTCAAGAGCAATTTCAATTCAAGCCTAACAGTTATCCTTTTATTACGCTAGCACAAATTCTGCATAAAGGAACTTAACATTATAAAATGGCAAGAAAATTTACTACCGTAAAATCCGGCGTATAACGCGCACTTTTAACACAAAAAATGAGGTCGAAATTTAGGGGTGCGCGTTATACGCTGGATATAAAAAAAATGATAGTTTCAAAAATAAAAAAAACAGATAAGTATAAGAAAAATTAGACTTCTACATAGATCAGACTATTGTTTATTTGAAAGAAACGACATACCTAATAAAATTAAAGAATTCTGATTCTAAAAATATACTATTTTTGAAAGTTCTGGGATAATACCTCGAATAAATGGCTTAAAAACATACCAGCATTGTATACGCACATTTCGCGTTCTTTCGTAAAAATAGGGGTGCGCGTTATACGGCGAATATACCTAGAAATTAAAAAATGCAGCTTGAAAGTATGGATGCGCGTTATACGCCGGATTTTATGGTAAGTTACTGATATACACACAAAAAAAGGAAGAAACTGGAATATTGAAATCAACGTCTATAACTAAATGAACTACAACCCATAAGGCTTACATTATTTTGAAGTAATAGGTTTACATATATACATTTCTGAGCTTACCAATTAGTCATTTTTGTAATACTTCTTTGAAAACCATATTGGTTTTAAAAGAGAGAATAAGATATATTAAATGTTACGCATTCAAATTAATTTCAAAAATCGCACTAGAGCCAAAATATAATTTTGATTTATAAAACAGCCCTTAATAATTATATTCAAAACAGCATTTCATGTAGCACTAAAAAATATTTTAATCAAATGTAATAAATACGGATGTATCTCAAAACTGAACTTCTGACTTCAATAATCCAAGCGTAATACGTTCTCTCCCCGCCTCCCCTCCTTCGATCTTTAACCCTTTGGCGATGACCAAACGGTTACAGTTACCCGTTCCATCTTCATCCGTCAATAATCGGACGGGTAATTACCAGCGCGGGGTAGACCACCCCTGTGCGAAAGGGAACTATGCTGCCGCTCTGTTTCATTCTCAGAATGTCGAATCGAGGTTCTGACAGATGTGGAACAAACAAGGGGAAAGTCTTGTCATTTTTCCGCCGGGGAAAACACCATTCCCCTTGTAAAGAGCTGTTCTGTGGAAGAAAACATCATCAATTTATAGTATTTAAAAGAAAGAAATTCAGTTTCTTTAATTTCAGGTCTAGAAACAAAGCAACATTTACATGCTTACAATGACCTACTGTGACATCAAATGACCACGATGACTACGTAATATAACATTTCTTGGCAAATATATATATATATATTGGAAAAAAGGTATTAGAGCCTAATGCTGTCCTTTCATCGGTGGTTTTATGACTGCTACAGTAAACGTGATTTTGCCCATGGCCCTTTAATGGAACGATGAGTCATAATATAAGCTTTGTGGGGCATTTTAAGTACTATTGGTTCTTAAAATTGTGTTATATAACGATTAAATGAAAGCATTATCAAAGGTATTATTTTTAACACTTGACGGTGATTAAAAATTTTTGGGTTTGTCAGCAACTTCCTGTTGTGTGTGTGAAGATTCGGCGCTATATTAGCTACACAAATCAAAGGGTATAGTATGAAGTAAGTGAAAACAATTGCCTATTAGATTTTAATCCAGGCCACCAGAGGCGTAGATGCCACCGTATCAGCCGAATCAATGATATGGGTTCCATAATATCTAATATTTTGACATTTTTAAATAAGTTTTATGAACGCGATCATTTTTATATATTTTCCAAAAAAGGCCCCAAAATAGTTTTGATATATGGCCCATTCAGGACTTTCTACGCCAGTGTTAGCCACTGTAGTTGAATAATCATGGTCAAGCACTTCTGGCCGCCATTGCTTCTGCCGAGTCATTTCTCCTCAAAAGATCCACAGTGTAGAGAGGCTGATGCATGTTATGATGCATGATGCTGTTATATATATAGCAAAGTGTGGGAATTTGGAGAATAGTGAAGTGTTAGCTTATAGGCGTCCTCTTCACTTTACGGTGTTTAACAATTAGGAAGTCTGTCGCCAATATCCCTCACTTTGCTTCGAACTGTGAGATTTATAAACAATTTTTCCACACGTATGTCTAGGAAATTAATAGAACAAACTCAAGTACTGTACTCATATCTGTTATGCAACCAGAATTATGAAGTACGATTCAAAAATTAATGCTTAAACTGATGCACGTGTCTCAAAGTCCTCCCTTTGGCATGTTGTCGTAGTTAGGATATGGAGGAAGGGGGTGCTAGCTTTGGTGTGTTGTCTTGACCCTGGTTCAATATTACAAGGTTTGTCGCCAATAGGGACACCCATTTCCCAGAGGACGGGTTTGTAGCTCTAAACCCCTCTCGGGTGAGTTCGATTCCCTTGGGCATTCTGTCAATAGCCTTCTTGTTGCTTTATAGAGCGCAACGTTAATACACCCTCACTCATTCACTCAAAAATTAAGCGCATTGAGCCAGTGCGTCTTTAGATAGACGCAACTTATTTAGATTTAATGTATTTTAATGAATTCTGAACGTGATATATTTCTAGCCTTAAATCAAAATTAAACACAAGTGCTTGGGAAATGAATAGATCTGAAAACAATAAATAACTTGTGTGGATAAGATACTTTGTTTGGTTTAATAGGCTATTTATCCATTGTCCATTACTTAAGGCTTCGTCGAATGCTACTATTATGGGCCAAAGCAGGGGCAGTGTGTGTTTTGAGAATGGGCAGGTAGAGAGCGGACGTCACGATCGGCGGGTCACGGCTCGCTCTAGGCATCCGCTCGCCTCCACGATAACTCAATTAAGCGTTCTCTAATACGGAGGGTCGCACTTAGCACCTTTCTCAGGGCTCTCAACACCCTCCGACTTGATTTATGGTTCGGTCTTGTGATTCTGTTAATCGAGAACAGTATACGATAGCCATCAATCCAGCCTGGAACTACAAAATTTCATTTCGTTTTAATCCATTTCAAACGCGAAGCATGAATTTGAGGTTACTGGGGACTTGTTCTGATCGGGGGGATCGATATTCTCGATTCATCAAGTGTGGTTTCTGTTTTTCTTTGGACTGTTCATTTCGCACGTATGAGTGTCAAGATTGAAATCTGGCTTAACTTAATAAAAGGATCGGAATTCTTTTTCGTGTTTTTCTTTTTTTTGTTCTCAGGGAGAAAACCTGAATCCAATTGTTGAGCGAAGTGGTTTTTTTAATTGTTCGATAAAATGAAAAATGTGTATTGTTCTTTTGGTGTTTAGATTAAAACTGATATCTGCATTTCATTTCTTTGAAGGCAAAATAAATCTTATAAAAGTTTCAAGCAATTTTCTTTTCATGACATTAAAAAAAAATATGGTTTTACAGTAGCTACTCAATACACAAGATTTTTCGCTGAATGAATTAGTTATATTGTTCTTTAAGGCGAGAACAATTAACAATGTATAATTATGAGAACAATTTCAAATGTGTGTAATGTGTTAGCAATTTATAGTTACACCCATGAATGGTATACTTCACATTTCTAGTTTTACTACAAATATTAAAGACATGGAAATGTATGAGGACTCAATTCAGTTTGTATGAAACAAATTTTAATATTTTCTCAATTGCAATACAAAAGTATATACAGTTATACACGTTTTATTTTGAATTAAAATTATATGGTTCAATATACGAATACAGAATACATTAATCAAAATTTCTGTCTTTTGTCTGACTTTAAACTAAATAGTTTAGGAACAATTATTTTGACTTCACGCAAGAATTTTAATTTGTTTCTTTGATATAAGGGAATTGGATAGGATCATAAAAAAAAAACTTTTTTTGTAATCCTCACTTAAAGCCTCCTTTTTTGTCATGTATATAGGCTATGTGACATTAAAAATGCAACACCAAGAAGTGACCTATAAATCATACACATTTCTGACAAATGCATCTCACCAAGTAGTAATGTAAAGTATCAGGAACACATTGAGTAGGATATATTGGAAAGAAACTACAGAATCTATACTATATACATGCAATTATTTCTCCCAGGAATATCATAGTAGAATTTTTTGTCTTGTGTCAGAGGACACGTAATAGCAAATAATGCTAGGTATAACTTCAACTTACGAATTCAATTCCAGTGAGCTAATGATTTTACGAGGTATGATGATTCGACTTAAAAAGGGCAGGTTGGCCCGTATTTCGAATCTCAGCTGACATCCACTAGACGTGTTTATAATGCACCCACTGTGGCAAAGATAGTTGGAGGAAGTAGATTTGGGGCAAGTTTGAGGGGTACTGGTGCTGTCAGCATGTGTGGATCGCCATATCCACCGACAAACCATTTCTGCCTCTATTTTGTAGCATGTGTAAATAAATCCTTAACGTTTTCATTTCGACTAGAATCATTATTCGTCGATTGTTTGCTAATTACTTGCACCTATGGCATCTATTAAGACTTCATTGATCCCCCACAGCATAGACGAGTCCACATTTGCAATGATGCCGAGCTAAAACAACGTCAAAGACGGGATGGCACAAGGTCGATCTCAGATGGATCATAGTTCATTTGTACAGTGATAGTTACCGTATACAAGTATGATACCGTATACCGTATACGACATGGTAACAGGTTCAATTCGGCTGTCTATGCAAAACTCCCCACCGCTCGACATGGTAGCATCATGTTTTGAAACACCATCGCATGTTCGGCAGTAAGTCACCTCTGGTTCAAACGGTGTCAAAATATCGAAAGATACGATAATGATATGCTACAGCCGATGATATTCCTCCTTCCTTCGTAAGATGCCTAATATCCTTTACCTACAGGATAACGTCTGGTTGCACACTGCACATATAATCTAACGTTCACTGCAAGATATACAAATGCTTTCCTGAACACCATTCTCTTCTGATCTCTTACCAATCGAGTACATCTGAGACGTCCCACTTGCAGCTCTGCCATCACCACGTTCAGAAGACTGACTCAAATGGTTGGCAAGAAATGTAGAGTCATCCCTCAGCACGATATCCATACTCTAAATTAATTCTGAACCTAGATATGTTACTTTCAGCATCACCGTCCGTGGTAATCCTACAACCTGCGGAACTGACATTGCAAGAAAACATCATTTATTGTTCCTTGATTTCTATTTCTCTATTTGCTACTGAGTTTCTACACTTTCTGGACATTTCTTGTTGCATTTTCAGTGTCACGTAGTATATGAACCTTTTATCACATTATCAGTTATATCAGTCACAGTATAATGAAAACAATGCAAGATGAAACGAAATAAATTTAGATTTTATTCCTAGAAGTTTGCTGCCAAAAGTAATTTTTTTTTACTCATTTGATGAAGTAATGGAATTAATGAATGGCTTATTTATTTATTTTTCTTGAAATACCTTCATTCTTTTTACTTAAGTTCTGATAAGAAACTTCAGTTTACGGTCTTTTATTTCATCTTAGCATTGTATTCAATTATTAGTATTAAATACCAATACTTGAAGAAATATAACTCAAGTTATATTCCTAAGTCTAATAAGAAAAAATTTAAATATGTGTATGTGTGTAATTTTCAATCTAGCGATCTTAAGTTACTAAAAAATCCCCATATATCTGCAACTTATCATATTTATGATTTATATCTCTTATTACTTGCGTCAGATTGTGTTTAAATGTACTCATAAAAACTCACTCTCCCAAAAACAAATCTCAATGCATAAAAGCTAGAAAAATGTTAAATTTAAAATTTGAACGTTTTTAGTAAAAGGTTCGAAGTACCTAGAACTACTCAAAACAATTATCTCTATTAAATTGTAAAGAACTACATCTATTCCGAAGAACATTAATTTTATTTAGAACCTTGATTCAAAAAACTAATATACATTAGCGTATTCAAGCAAAAGACGCAAGAGATTATGAAATAAGAAAAAAAAGCCAAACTAACCCTATCATTTATCCAGTTATGTCCCAATATGTCTTTGCGGTTCAATCTGGTTATTTCGGAGAATCCCACACAGTAATTTTAATGCGACATAAATCAAAATCGTCATAATATCGAGTGTCATTTTTTATCTCATTTATCTCTCTTTTTTTTTTTTTTTAGTGAACGAACGTTTTACTATTTTCATTAACAAAAGCTTCCAGCCTAAATTATTCCTATTCTTGTAAGTTTTCACAAAAGCTTTGATATAAAAATCGTCACTTACTAAGACTGTGTTCTAAGGGATTAACCATGTACCCCTTTCAATCAAACTCAAATTCCACCATGTAAAAGTGTAACCTCGCCCATCTGCAGAATTTAATCGCAAAGGTGTCAATTTAAGAAGACACCATTATCGATCAACTGGTAAATGAGAATTCCTTTGTTTGCACTCGGCAAAGAATTCTCTGTCAATCAGAAGTTTTAAATGAAATGAAAAGAACCAGTTGTTTTGAAGCCATCTTCAGAGAAAAAAAAGTAGAAAAAGCTATTGATGAAAATGAATCGAAGTACATTAGTACTCCGAATCCGTCTAGTAAATTGCATTCAGCGACTTAACAATTGATTCGATTTATTAAGTTGAGTGAGATTCGTTCGATGTTATTTGATTCAATTTTATTTTTGTGTGGCAAAGATAACAAGATTCGTCTTTGAAATCAGATCGATTAAGATCTAAATTGGGTTATATGTAGGAAAGAAATGACTGATTTTCTGAAATAAAGAAGCTATTAAGGCTTGGTTAGAGAGGAAATTATATCATTTTTCGATAGTAGTTTCCTAATCTAACTTTGGATATTTTAAACAAGAGTAACACATAATATTCGATACGATCTTGTACTATAAATCATATTTGTGTAAATGAGCAAATAATATTAAGGGATTTTACCGCAATTATATATATTGTATAATCTTCTATATTATTTTATCTCAATTTGACTAAATTTACATTGCTTGCAGTATTATTGAGATAATACGTGCTTTTTTTTTAAAAAAAAAAGTAAGGATGCTTGTTTTTTGGTTGGGAACATTATATGAGAAATATTATTATTATTATTTTTTTGTAACTTTAATTGTATTCGCATACTTGAACAAAAGTAAACAAGAGGTCATTATGAAGGAATCTTCAAAGGAAAACCCTGGCCAATAGAATCTGTCTAGCCAGATATGATGATGATAATTCGTATACTTAGTATACTACGTCATTCATTAACTACACTATTTTGAAATTCGAATTAAATTTGTTTTATAATAATGATTTGTTTCACAAATCAAAATTATGAAATGCAAAATAATAAGTAATAAAGTAAATTCCAATAATTTCAAAAAAGTATTAAACATATTGGCAAAATGGGCTTTTCTCATATATGTATCTTGTATTGGTAGACGAATTTTGACATGCACTGTTGCCTAACTCTTTACAAAAATAAACATTAATAAGAGTTTCATGTAAGAAAAATATATTTAGGAACAATTTAAACAAATTATTTTCTTAATGGCGAATATATACGTTTGTTATTGTTGATTGTGATTAAGTTAGCTGCAGAAGGACATACGTCTTAAATTTCTTGGCTGTTTAGTAAATTTTTAAAAATTTAAAAATGTTAAAGTATCTTTTCTTTTAAAAATCGTGCAGAAAGCTAAATACATATTTTTACTGACATCTAGAATCCTTCCTCGGGAACTTATCTCAATGCATTATCAACAGCGTTTCAAAGTTAATGCATTTTCTTATCGATTACCTATTTAAAATTTATTTGGAAGCTGAAATAAATTAAATTGGTTTAGTAAATTCTTTTCATAAATGTATCCAATTATTTTTAATAACAGTTAAACATACTTTATAGGAATTCCTGACCCATATTATTCAGTTCATATCAATATTTTTAGAGAATTTTAAACAGATATTAATTTTAAATTATGTTAAGTTGATTTTATTGTTATTTTTTTCTATCTACAACCAATTTAATCGCCAAATTTCGTGCAGTTTTACAAAATTAAATTCAGTGAGATTCACGTTCGATAAACTTGATTGACACTGCCTTGACATTAATATTGCCTAAAAGTACGCGTACAGACATAATTTTATGGTTATGAACTAATAAGTGTGTGTGTGTGTGAAAATTAAACTTTTAAGTGTGGTAATGATTGATTGCATAAATAACTATCAATTTAAAATTTTATTTCTCCACCGATTTTAATTCCTAAACAGCAAGCTATTGGTTTTGTAATGCTATGTATTCAAGGTTCCCTGTTAACAACGAATTCCATTTTGTATTTTAATAAATTTTTCGTAAGAAAGCAAAAATGGTAAATCAAAAATGTCCTGAACATTTACTGACAGCCTAACAATCGAACCGAATTGACCCGAAGCTATTGAAATCCTTTTTTTTAAAAAACCATTAATTTTAACTAATGTATTTTATTTTTAATGCTATTATTTCACCGAACTTAATCAGGTGTTCGGAACAGAAGCATTCCGACCGAAATCGATCGTTTTTTTTGTGTACAAAACCTCGTTTCCGTGATTTTTTCGGGACAATACATGGGCGTGGGCCTTCGTGCCCCTGAGCAGCGCAAATTACGATTAGGAGTGTCGATGAAAAAACCAATATCTGCGTCTTTTATCAGACATGGAATAAATCAATGGACCAGCTTGACAACTTCATTTGGCCCGTGAGATTATTGCTGGCGAGCTCTTGGCTTCTTCGATTATATCCTCGCCATCGAAAACAATTAATTACGCGTGCACAAAATCTGTAAAAAGGCCACTTGAGACCGAAGCCTGACTTCTTCACTTTTTTCACCTCGTTCCTCGAGGTGGGTTGGGAAAAAAAGGATTAGCGTGAGTTCTCCTTGGCATTTTCGTGTTGAAAGGCTTTGTGGTCTGGTCGAAGGTTGATCAATGGATTCTAGTCACTGGATATGTAAAACAAATCTAATCAGATTTGACCTCAAATGTAACTTTTTATTTCATTTTCATTTCTTGTGAGAGGTTAATATATGATCGGTTCACGCTTGATGAAGTAACTCTCCGGAATTTAGTTTATTAAAGTAATAATTCTTTCTTTCGTAAACACAATTCAGGATGATTTAGTACTTCTATAATATGCTCATGTTAAATCATCTTCAAAGTTATATATATTTCGTATCATAAATCGTGTATATATTCATTATAAAGTGCGTAGCGATCATAATTAAAATTGGTCGAGACATTGTCTGTGTTGCAGTTATAATTATTCGGCGAGATGATATCGATATTTATACTCATGTTAATTAAAGTAGAAGAGGTATGGATAGAGGCAATTTTTTTAAAAAAGTAAAAATTGTGAAATAATTTATTCTGTGTTATAAAAGATGTCCCAGAATTCACGCAAGCTTTCAATTTAGCGCAATTTTTGTTGTAAATTGTTGCCAACGAAATAAAAAAAAGACCACGTGACAGCTGAGAGTTCAGGGTTAATAAAAATGGAGCATTTTATACGAAATAATACTTTTTCATTGTTCAGCAATATTTCAAAATGTCCTGGTCGTGTAATTACCCGTTTTGGTCTTCAGAATTGGTCGCCAAGATCATGCCCTTTAACGACGTTAGGCGTTTTCCTAGAGGATTTTTGAAGTAAAAGGTTCATATCGCAACAAGTTTAAGAGTTGAGAGTCCATGCCTTAAAGATGGAAGTTGAGCCCCATATCAAAGAAATTCAGCCATATTTATTCAAAACGGTAATGGAAAATTTCAACTAAAGAATGCGTTATGTGCCAACAAAACCTCAGCTGCTTACGATATGCTCTTCCATACGTAACCCAATACTGTATAATTTATGAATCAATGAAAAATTCACAATTTTTAATTATAAACTAATATTTTTTTATAAAAATTACTTCGTGCTTGATTTTTTTTTGAATACCCTATTTATAACTCCTTTCAACAAGATGTTGAAAAAACGTAGCATTTGCTTCAAAAAAACAGTTTTAGATTATTGAAACACTTTAATTTTTTTTTTTTTTTGAATTGCTATTTTACAGTGTAAAAAATTGCCTAGTCATTTAAATCTTAGTTTTACTTAATTTTATCTGAAAAACAGCTTTCAACCATCATAAATCTTATCAGCTTATTCAATTTGTATCTGGTAATTATCTGTAATTTTCATAAAATTTGAAGATTAAACATTGTATTCATTATTCGATTTTATTGTTTGTAAATTTGATTTCACTTTTTTTTAGAAAAAGAAATAGTTATTTAGTAATTGTGTGAATGGCAAAAAATTAGTGGCCGATAGACTGTAGATTCGAGATTTCTTTTCCTTGACTAAATAATGATTAGTTCTAGTGAGTTATAAGAGATTTTTTTTCATTTACCAAAATAATGGGGTTTTTTATGCGCATTAGTTCCTGAGATGGTCTCTTCACCATTTCAGATGTCTTAAGTTTTGATTTCATCCAAAACTTATCACGAAGATTAAAGAGTTTGTTTCATATTAAATTAAAAATTGAGTCTGAAAATCCTCTCTTAGTATAACTATTAAAATAAGGAAAATGAATTATCTCTCTCTCTCTCGGCTCAAATGACGTCTTCATTAATTGCCCTTAGGGTCAAATTTTAATAAGTCCGTCATTGGTCTCTGAGTATCTAAAAGACAATGTTAATTAAAACCGAATCAGATAGATATAACTTCCGAATCAAACCAATCTTCCACCTACAATAATTCAAAATTTCTCACAAAGTAACTTATTATAAAGGTATGTAACATGTGGCACGATTAAGAAATACTTATATATACTAACGAAACAGTAGCGCACACAGAAATTTTTCAAGGAAGGGGGGGTCCAGGATCGAAAGTCCACTATTCTTGTATCATGCTCCTTTTGATTTTGTCGATTTTCGGGAACAAAAAACAGTAAAAAACTAATTACTGAATAAATAATTAGCATTAATTAATAAAATTAATCGTTAATAATAAATATTTAATTAAATTTTACGAACTATATACTTAGAATTATAATCAATCGAAAAAAAATTAAGGGTTTTGGGAGGTGGGGATCCGGACCCTTAGGACACCCCCTTGTGTGTGCCACTGTGACGAAATGATTTATAAAATGATGCATAGAAACGCTTATAATCATTTATAGTATTTGAAAAACAAAGATTTTGATCTACGTATATTTAAAAAATTCTAATACTTTTGAGTATAAATTTTAGTTTTAACTACATTTGAGTATATAATATTAAGTGACACCGATAAATTTATTCGGAAAGAACCAAATTTTTTCCTCTCTAGAAAATTTTTTGTATCACATATTGCAATTATTTTTTTAATATTTTTGTGTTTTCAATATCATTTTAAAAAATTTTTAAATTAAATACCATTTTTACTAATAAAATTTTTTGCTCAACTTCATAAAAGATTGTATAGTTACTAAGTAATTTTATAATTCACCTGAACGAAATATTTGTTGAATGGATTTCTTTTGAACAGAACTGTTAGGAATTATATCAAAGAGAAGCCTGAAGGCCTTAAAGTTTCTTTAATTATTTATTCTAAAATTTGATGTGTAGATTTTTTTTCCTATTAAATTTTTGCTTACTTAACTGAAATTTTTTTCTAACTAGAGCTTAATACATATTCTATTTATAATTATAATCTTTTTCTCATTCCTTCATGAAAATCTTTAATCTGAACTATTTACGATAGGCGTCTGTAATTTTCTTAGCATCAATGAGTAGTCGAAATTTGAATTTAGTAGTGAAACATCTATTTATTGTATTAGTTAAAATCATTTTTTACGCTTGTCTAGCAAAGGAACATTTGTTATCTATAATAATTATAATTAACGCATCAGTTATAGTTATCGCATGATCAAAGTAATAAGCCTTGCACGCACATTAAAAGAAAATAAACGAACGAACGAAATAATAATATTGATAATACTTCCGATTGTGCTGATATATAACAAGACATATCACGCATTGATAAACGTTCATTTTCTTTTGATTATAAAAATAAACTAAAAGTATAAATTGATATTAGTTGTATGTATAGGAATGTATCATATTTTTTTTTATTAATTTAAATATAGAAAAACTTGCTAAATATGATTTTGGGATAAGCAAAATATGTACATAACGAATTAAATAGAAAACTTGACGCGTTACAATATAAATAGGTGATTTGGGAAGAGGTGGGTTACTGAGTGAAATGGCCAGTTTCCAGCTGGTCCGCTAGATCAGTGGTCCCCAACCCCCGGTCTGCGGACCGTAACTGGTCCGTGAACCAAATAGTGCCGGTCCGCACAAGGAATACTAAATTATTTTCATTTTATATACTGTGGTGTATTTCTCTAGGGTTTTATGGTAATCGTTTTATATACCATGTTAAATCACTTAATATTAATTTCTTGGTGTAACTATATTTTATTCTGAAGGCACATATTTAAATGTAACTAAATTAAAATTGTTAAATCAAAATCTAAAATATAAACAATCAACGTGTCCCACCCTCAGCGGGCCGCTGTAAAATTGTCAAATATTGACCGGTCCGCAGCCATGAAAAGGTTGCGGAGCACTGATCTAGCACAGTGCTTCCCAACCTTTCGATCCCCGCGGACCGGTGAACGTTTGATAATTTTACCGCCGCCCGCTGAGGGTGGGACACGTTGATTGTTTGTATTTTAGATTTTGATTTAACAATTTTAATTTAGTTACATTCAAATATGCCTTCAGAATAAAATATAGTTACACCAAAAATGAATAAAAGTGATTTAACGCGGAATATAAAGTGATTTCCGAGGAAAGTTGCGCAAATCCGAGAGAAATGCACCACTTGTAATAAAATGGCAATAGTTTAATGTTCTTTAGGCGGCCCGGCACCATTTGATCCACGGACTGGTACCGGTCCGCGGACCGGGGGTTGCGGATCACTGCGCTAGATCACAAAAGGGATGGACTTCTTACAAGATAAGACTTGAAATGGCTTCTCTAATTTTTTCTCCCTGATTTTTCCAGTTGATACTTATTTTGAATTTGAAAAAGTTAAAGTTTTTCACGTTATCTATGATATTGTTCTTTAAATGTGTTCATGCACATCTCAAGCGATACTTTTTGAGTCCGAAGATGTGTTTTCTACCAGCAGAGGGTCACTATGAAAGCCTGGTTCATATTGCACTTAAATTCGGGAGGAATGGACTTCTAGATAATCAGGAGAGATGGATTGTTAGATAATCGGGAAACATGGATCTATAGATAATTCCGAAGAAATAGGTCACTAGATGAATCAAGTTATTCAATACTGTTGCAAAAGTTATGGTGTTTTAAGAGCTCTCTCTCTTTACTGTTGTTTGTATAAAATAATACTAATCTGTACTATAATATACTCAGGTATAATAGCTTAAAACGATGAAAAATCCCAGAGCACAGTAACCGTGAAGAACGCCCTGACTGAGTTTAAGGCAACTGAGATCGCTTCATTCGAATTTATGGACAATTACAAAACACACCAATCTTACTACTGAAGACTGCTTTTCAGTAAAATTATAAAATTAATCGTATGAGATTACCTTGGTTTTAAGATATATACTATATTTTTATGCACAATATGGAGTCCTATATAACTTTATGTGAGTGTAAGAATTATTACACCTTTTTGAAAAACTTTGAATGTTTCTGAGAAATTTCCGGGCAATTATGATTGTTTTATTATAAATAAATAATATCAGGGGTTTTTTTTTTTTTCATTTCAGCACATTAATTACTGTAGTAATTATAATATTCATTTTCCAATATTTCAGCCTAATAATGTTCGCGTTTATGTATATGGTATTACAGTGGTTCCCAACCCCCGGACCGCGGACCGGTACCGTTCCGTGGATCAAATAGTACCTGTCCGCACAAGGAACATTAAACTATTTCCATTTTATTTTCTGAGGTGTATTTCTGTGGGGTTTGTGCAATTTTTTATGGAAATAACTTATATTCCATGTTAAATCACTTTATATTCCTTTTTTGGTGTAACTGTGTTTTATTCTGAAGGTATATTTAAATACAATTAAATCAAAACAATCAGCGTCTCCCCCTCCCCCTCCTTTCAGCGGGCCGTGGTAAAATTATCGACCGTTGACCGGTCCGCGGAGGTAAAAAGTTTGGAGAGCTCTGTGCTATAGCATGTGCGAAACATATTGTAAGCGATAAAAAACGGATTGATACTGCTTCCTATTCCTTCATGTAGATAGAATGTGATACCGGAAAATATTTTGCCTTAAAAAGTTTAGTTGGGTGAGTCAGTTATATATAGGGAAAAGTATCTTAAAGAAAACTTGTCCGGGAACGTCTGTGTAAAGCGGCTTGCTTTCCAATCAACTGCCCACCCATTCGCTTGACCCAGATGGACATAGGTCTGTCAATCTCATCGACGGGGATTGATTGGAAAGAAAGTATAATGGGCTGCCCAAGGCCAGTGCCGCCTTCCTGGGTGGCTGATTATTGTTTCTTTCCAAAGTGGCAACGTTGCCATTGTTCCAAACTTAATTAGATTCCGAAATTACCACTAGAATCTTATTCAGAAATGGGCATCTTGACCTATATTGGTACTTAAGAATAAGAAGAATCAAGATTGGTTAATTTTCAAGGAAAATAGAAAAATGGTGAGTAAATGCATTATAACTCATGTCTATATGTTAATTAATCGCTTTATTCCATTAAAGAAAACAATAGTAAGTTTCGGAAACAGATCATTATAGAAGTGCATAATAGGTAAAAACCTACCCAATTTGATGCGAATAAAAAATGTTATATTGTTCGTTAATTATTGGTTAGTATAGAGACTGTATTATATCGAAACCCTTGTTCAAGTTTATTTTGTTTTTTCACCTCTTGCTGAGGTTACATGTAAATCCGTCAAGAACGTAATGATACAAGTCACTAAATCACACGTTGTTTTATTCGTTAAATATATATAATTAATATGTAATCTATTGTGAGATCTTGAGAAAAGGACGGTCAGTCTAAGGTGATTACATCCATAGAGTAGTGACAAAAAAATTAACTTTGTAAATATTGGAAAAAAAAGAAATTTACCTGATTGCTTTGCGTAATTCTAGTTTTATATGGAATAGATAAACATAAACAAAACTAAGATTCCTTTACTATTCAAACAAAACATTTTAATAAATATTTAAAATAATTTAGTTATTTTTAACACTTAAAATGTTTCTAGCTTAGGAATTCAACTTAATTGCATAAAGCAAGGTAAAAAACATTTTTTTTTCAATCGTATTTCTGGTCTAGTAAATGCTCAGATACAATAAAAAAATTATATTCAGAGGAAATATTTGTTTTACACTGTATAAAAATGATGCACCTAATAATGATAGCTTTCTTTAAGTAAATATTAAAACTTAAATATTTATATGGAAGGAAAACACATATTTAAATAATAATAAGGTACAAGAAATATTTTCTGTGTCATCGCACAGAAATACTAATAAACACTTTTAATTTAAGCAAAATTAGCATTTAATTTTTTAAAATTTATTTCTGATTAATTACAGCATTTTTATTATCGCCATTGAGGATTATTATCATTACTGATGTTATTTGCTTAACTAATTTTCCAATATTATTCAATGGCATTTCTTTATTATATATATTCTTTAAATATATCGCTTTTTAAAAAAATGTCAATCTTTCAATTTTTTTAAAGAAGTTTTTTAAAATGAAAGAAATTAAAAGAACAATAAGATTTTCATACTCAGATCATCGTCAATGATCCAAATTTATTAATGCTTAAAACATTTTCAGATTTTTTTTTAATGTGAATATGTCTGAGATAAAAAGTTCCCACGATAATTAGAAATAAATTTTAAGTGTGTGAGTTATAGAGTATATTTTGCAAAATTATGATATACTTAAATTAGTTTTAAAATATCACCGAGTGTTTGGAACAAGATTATTTCGCTGTTTAAAGACAGACAGATTTACTTTCCTTCTTTTTTTGTCACGGTTTTTTTAGAAGTTGCTTTAGAAACGTTTCTGAAAAGATGTTTCTAGATTTAAAAAAGAAATGATAGTTAATAAAGAAGTGAAAATTTAAGCAAAGATCGCCTTCAGAACTAAAACTTCGCAAATATATGAAAAAAAAAGCATGAAAAGCAAAAAGAGTATAATTTCAGAAAGTTTCAATATATTCAGAGGACAACAAAAATTCTGATGTATTTTAAACCCTTCTTACTTAAAAAATGTTTGATTCGTTAGAAAGAGAAATATATATAAGACTTTCAAAAATATTTTCAAGCTTCAGTTCGAAACAATTGAACCGCTGTAAAGTTTATTCACGCTACGTATTTATCGAAGGTGATGACAAATATTATCGATAATTCTTGATATCGATATTATCTTGCATGCTTAAAGAATATAGATTACAAAGGAATTAGAAAAGATTAAAATTATTTCTAATGACAATAATGCTCAATATTTGTATGATTTTAACTGAAAGCTTCAGAGTTGATTGCAATTTAAGTATTTGTTTCCAAAATCATTTTTAATTTGATTGGTCTTTATGTAATGAGCAATAAGTTACTTAAATATGTACTTTGAATTCAACCAGTAAACCCACATTTTATCCATAAATCTCAGATATTTGGAAAACCTTCGTAGGTAGAAATTTCTTTTGTTCAAAGTTCTATTTAATCTTCACATTATCTTCTAATTGACAGGATCTACCTCCAGATAATTTTCAGGGATTAATTTCTAATTGTGTATATTACACGATGCCATTTTAAACTGCTATTGAGTTGTCAATTTACTAACCAGGTTTTGACAATTTAACTGCCTACGTTCTTAAAAATTATTGACTGCTTCGATCTTTCTCTACCACGCAACAAAACCAGATTTGAATACTATTAACTATATTATTGTTGAAATATTTTCAAAGCGGTATTTTCTAAGGTATTTCTATCTTTTAAGTGGGCGTTGTTGTTTAAATGAAATATATATTTTGAATACTTGAAGTATGAATGATAGTTTTTTTTAAAAAAAACATAAGAAAATTGTTGCATCGTAAAAATTTATTTGTAATTGACTTTGAAATCTGTCTAAATCCAACTAGGAGTTTATAGTTGATACTAAAATAATGACGGTATCAATCAGAGTTAATAAATTTCAATTACATTTTTTCCCCGTGTACCAATAGTAAATTTTAATAATCTATATACGATGTATTAAAAAGACCAAAAAGTACTTTTTTAAATAAAAATGCTGAAAATTTGTCTATTTTTGTAGAAAAGGGTAAGACTATTGTGAAAGAAAGCTGTTTCTTGAAATCTGTTAATGGAATAATGTGGAATCTCTCTCAGAAGGTTTTAATCATCAAACTTTAGGTTTAGTAATCAATTACAAAAGGATAAATTCTTCACGGTTACATAATGAATGTAATCGCGTGTTTTCCATAAAATTAAAAGCTGACCTTAGACTTGATCGTCTTCTTGTGGTAAAATCCAGATAAATTTTCAAATTTGGTAACTGGGTAAACACGTTCACAAGTATTGGGATTCTTGAAAAATTTTTCAAAATAAAAATACCATTCTTATATTATACCGATGAATTTTTTAAATCGAGCGCATTTTGCTTACCTGTATGCGTTATTGTTATCTAAAATGTACTTTTTAGAAGAAAATTTCTGTAAATTTCAAAAGTTGGCAGAAAACAATGAGATGATGGAACTGATTGATTGGAAACACACGACATGCATTTATCATGTGACAATGATGTCTCACAGGAATTTATAACCTTATTGACCGGAAACATGTATCTACATTCATCATGTGATTGTAACGTCATATGAATTTAGCCCATTGTGTGTGAAATATTTAGCCGAAGAATTTGAAAGAGAAATCTTTGCTTATAAAATACCAGACTTCCATTTTTGGGAGAGGAGGTTTTTTAGTTGAAAAATGGGCTTAGAACTAAAAGTTAGCAGATTCAGGTCTTAGGTCTCATTTTTAACACGTTTTTATTAGCTTCACCTGTTGGTAACGGAATTTTTGAACTCGAATTTTACCTACTTTAAAAGGTCAGATTAATTCAAAATTTTGCACACTTGTCAAGAACCAATGGCAATACAATAATTTAATAATTTTGCTCCATTGTCCTGATTAGGATCATCAGGATTAACGATTTCCTGTTTCCAGATTTGGCGACTAATTCTAGGTCCCGTCTCCAGATTTGGCGACTAAAAAATTAAGGTACAACCCTAAAGTGAAAACGCTCATAGTTTATACAAATACAACAAACAAACAAAATGGGGGTTTTGTGTGTGTGTGAAAAAGGGGAGGATGCATCAGCAATTTCTTAGTTCGATTAACCATAGAATCATGTTTTTAGTTTCTTAAACTATCATTTATCTGTAAGAGCTGTCTGGTAATGAGGATAATGCACGTTAATTATAATTAGACTTCGCTTTCGTGTCGTGTGGAAATCAAGAGGAGTTTTAAGAACAAAAAGGAAGATATTTTTTTAAGTTCTTTAATGCGGAACTATATTACTAAGACATTAATACATTAGACATCTAACTTTCGATATATTTATCAGTGGCTTTTAAAATGATAAAAACCACATAAAAAATTATTATATAGAATACTTATTAACTTTATGTTATTGTAATGATTTAATGTGCATGAGCACAATTTATGTAACTTTTATTAGTATAAAGTTTAAAAAAAAACAAAATTCTACTCGCGACATGTAATTGAAGCGTTACGCAAGCACTAATTATAGAAAAAAAATTCACAAATATATTTCAGGAAATGCTACCAATATTCAAAAGAATCATGAATATCGGATGGTCTTTACAAAGCTGTAAGAAAACTGGTCGCGCGTATTCTGAGAAACTTGATGATTGATTATTGTGTTTGCATGTGACACTCCACTATAAATAAAAAGGCATGTTCTTTTGCAATGGAGTTGATCCCGAACTTGTTGCAAATAACAGACTGTATGAATTTAATGTGATAAATTCAGAATAACAAATCAAATCATATGAATGCATAAGATTGTCTTGAATTCGACGGCCAAAACACGGCACAAATTATACTGTCCTGTCATCGGTCTATGATAAAGATCAAATGATGGAAGAAAAAATGATGTAAAAGCATGAGAAGGGGATTCTTACAAAGCGCCATTTTATCATCAGTTTCTTGTCTATAGTGGATCGATGGCAGCGTAGACAGGAGTGGTCAGGAATAAAAACAAAAAGAATCACTTTGCACAATTACCCCTTGTCAAGCAGTTTGAGAGACGCACGCTTCGTAACTGTTACTTGCATCCCGCCCTTCCAGCTTTATGACATTCAGGTGGAACCATCGGCTTAAAAATACCCAAAGATGTAGGTACACTTTTGTTTACAAGTACTGCTTTTGGCGTTGTTGATTAGAGTTGTAGCGAAACAAATAAATAGCGGCCAATTATATAATTATTAGTATTACCAAAAACAGAGAGACTGGACAACAATACAAAAAGTAAGAATAAGATTGTGCTTTGTGACAAATTGAGCTTTGGTAATGTTTTTCAATTCCTACTATTAGCTCACACTCTATATATTTATTTATTTGAGGGAATTTTCAATCGTTAATAAAATACATTTTAAAGCACTCAATTGAGCTGAAATTTTATATACATGATTATTTTGGATGACAGTACAGTAATTAAGTTACAATTAATAAAAATTAATTGATTAAAACTAATTATTCAAAGAATTACAAATACAGCCACGTTGGCATCATTTTTGGCGACCCTTTTGGCGACTTATGTCAAAACATGAAAAGGTTTTTTTTTGCTCACATTTTAAAGCGCTCATTTGAGCTGAAATTTTCTATACACTGTTGTTTTGGATAAAAAATACGATAATTTAATTCTAATTAATTAAACTTAATTGACTGAAATTAATTATTTAAAAAATTACAGATACAGCCACGTTGGTTTCATTTTTAGTGACTCGGGTCAAAACTTTAAAAGATTTTTTTTCTCACGTTTTTAAAGCATTCAGTTGAACTGAAATTTTCTATACACGATTGTTTTGGATGACAATGCGATACTTTAATGATAATTAATAAAAATTAATTACCACTTAATGCTGTGATTCTGTCGTATGTATATACATATTTATATATTAATTGTAACTATTTAACAAAAAGTAGCTAAAATAAAATTTTTCTTTGTTGATCTAAGTAGGAATTGACTTAATTATTTTTTTTTTATAAATTACTTGTTTTTTATTTCTAATGGGCTGCGGATTGGTGTTTTAGCATTGCAGACCTAGTACATTCCCGGAAGCTAGTATCTCTTTTTAGTACGGCACTATAGAAAAAGGTGGATACCAATCAGGTAGTTTTGACGCCCAGTTCCAGCAAGCTTTGGTAATGTAAAGTCAATTAATTCTGGATGTGTATTTGAACAAATAAAAGTGTCGATTTCTTCAATTGCTTTAAAAATTTTGTATTAGATTGCTCTGTATATATAATTGGGAGAAAAAAATTGTGCAACAGGAAGTATTTATGAATTTACTTTAATAAAGACATCCAGAGCTCTAATTAAATTTCAAAGTCTACAATTTTTTCCTGTATTATAGATTTCTCTTCCAGAACTATATGAATAAAATTTAATGCGTTTTCTTCTAATAAATCGTCTTTGAATGCTATCTCCAATCTAATTTCTTTTAATTCCTTGAAGGTTTTCTATAATTATAAAAATGAGATAAATGGGCCATTACTTCCCCCCCTCCCTCTCGAATTTTATTTATTTTTGAAACTCAAGTATCATAAGTAGTGTTGTATTTTTGAGGGTTATTTATGATGATATTTTAAGGTATCAGACTACGTTCGTAACCGTGATTTTGCAAAAGCGTGTAAATGGATAATATTTATATTAAGTGTCACTTAGGTTAGAAAATGTATATAAAATTGTTTTAA